>CM074966.1:763141-781751 GCA_037577455.1 Pangasius macronema | reverse complement strand
TTCAGTAGCTTTAGCAGGAATGTAAAATTTTGCAAGCAATATTGAATATGAATATTAATGAGCAGTGGGCGTGGCTCAGTGAGAAAGGGCTCTCATATATATGAAATGTTTATACCGACTGTTAAAGCAGACAAAAATAGACACAGACTTCTGAGGGTTAGAGGGTTTGACCTCATTTCCTGTCTGTCTGTCTCTTACTTCCTGTATACAGCACGTCCTCATGTTAGCTTCATAGCGTAACAATGCTGCCACTCAGATGACTAAAATAACCTCTCCACAGGCACTGCTCAATAAAGATCTGAAGGTGTGTGTGTGTGTGTGTGTGTGTGTGTGTGTGTGTGTGTGTGTGTGTGTGTATACATTTACCTTATCATCCAGTTTCCTAGCACTGAACGACAGCTCTACGTAGTCGTCATTCCCCGTCAGTTCCTCCGCTGTGACCTGGAACCATGATAAGTGAACATACCCACGGCATTATGGGTAATTACATTACTGCTTAATGATAATATTGATTATTTAATGCATCATCCATCCAGGGACATGACATAAAAGAGTCAGCTTTGATTTTAAGTTGTCCTTAAAATATTATAACGTGACGGGTGTTGCTGGATCAAAAGAGGAGGAGCTTAGGTGACATCACGCCCCTCAGTGCAGGGCTTAGCAAAAACTCCTAGCTTAAATCTGACACTATAACAGCTTGCCTCATGCTAGCTAGCTAACACAGTCTGCAAATTCATAACTCAAGTTTAAGATTAGGATTAGGGGTGGGGCTAGCGCTTGTACGTTTCCTTATAACGTAAACTGCATAAGCTCAAACTACATCTGCTTCAGGCGTTCAAAGTCATGACCATGAGATCAGGATCAGTAATTACAACAGTTTCCATAACGCTAGGTAAACATGGCAAGCTCCTGCTAATGAGGTGAGGTAACATTAGTTAGTTGGTTAACATTAGCCCAGTGCTACATTTAGTTATTATGCTAACTGCAACATCAAGCTGAAGATGTGAACAGAAAATAGTCATTGGTCAAGTTTAATTCAGGCTCCGCCCCCTGTCGACCCAGCCTCCCCTGACAGTCAGTAAAAGAAAAAGGTGCGAAACATGGCCAGATGTACCGAATGTAATCATAAAGTGAAGAGGGAGGAGGGAAAGCGTACCATGATGGTGGACTTGCCCACGGTGTTGCTGTGTTTCAGCAGAGCTTTGGACAGCTTTCTCTGGGACACAATCTGTTCGGGGACGGAAAAGACACAAGAACACAAGAACACAAGAGCGTCACGTCTCTCACATCCAGCTCATTTTTACTAAGAAGGAAAGCAGAGCGGCGCTGAAGGAGATGACAGACGCCAGATGGAAAGTCTCAGAGCCACAAGTGAGAAGTGAAGACCAACATGTGGCAATGAATCAGTTCTACAAAATAAAGCAGTGCGACTCTGCTGGCTCGCTCAGTCCCTTTCAGCGGTTTTACTCGAATTCACTGGCTTTTCCTTTAACGTTAAAAAGCTGAGTGAGAGCGATCCTGGACCCAGATGGATCCAGATGTTTCAGATTTGTTGTTCTAGATGGCTGAATTTCTTGTGATGTTTGAAAGTTTACTGTCTTCTGGGAATGTTAATTACTGAATTGATTTGTAACAGACAAAATAATTATTTTCTGTAGTTTCCGCCTACAGTTCGGGAATTTTAGACTGAGTTTTATAGGAATAATATAAGAATTTTATATGAATTCTATATGAATAATTCCAGTGTAGAAATTCTAATTGAAACGTCCACTCCTGTATTTTTTAACAAATCATAACTTGTATGTAGGTGATATCATATATTTGATATAGATGTGACATGGATGTGATAGATGTTATATAGGTGTGTGATAGATGGGATATGGATGGGATATGGATGGGATATAGATGGGATATAGATGGGATATGGATGGGATATAGATGGGATATAGATGGGATATAGATGGGATATAGATGGGATATAGATGTGATATGGATGTGTGATGGATGTGTGATGGATGTGATAGATGTTATGTGTGATAGATGGGATATAGATTTGATATGGATGGGATATGGATGGGATATAGATGGGATATGGATGTGATATGGATGGGATATGGATGGGATATGGATGTGATATGGATGGGATATGGATGGGATATAGATGGGATATGTATGGGATATAGATGGGATATGGATGGGATATAGATGTGATATGGATGTGTGATGGATGTGATAGATGTTATGTGTGATAGATGGGATATAGATTTGATATGGATGGGATATGGATGGGATATAGATGGGATATGGATGGGATATAGGTGTGATATGGATGGGATATGGATGTGTGATGGATGTGTGATGGATGTTATGTGTGATAGATGGGATATAGATTTGCCTCAACTGCAGTGAAGGTGCACCTCAGGATAAAGTTAGAAAGAGGTTGAAGCTTCACTGAAGTTGAGTGATCAAAGTCAGAACCTTGTTTTACTCGCCCATAAGCGAGACCCTGGAGTCTGATAAACTAAAAAAGTGCAGAGAGACATAAAAGAGGCTGAGCAGGAATGAAATAAGAATGAATATCATCCAGAGTTCACTCTTAGATACACTGCAAAAAAAAAAACATCAACTGTACTGACATCTGAAACAGAACCAGCCTGAACTCCAGGGAAAGGAAGAACCTTCACTTAACACCAAGATCTGGCAGTACGGAAAAGTGATGGTGCATTTGGATTATGTATGAACTAATCTAGATTTTACAGAGAAGCAGACATCACCACAAAGCCGAGAGGAACATTCCATCCCAGGTCTACTTTTACACATTTTACAACCCTGGGAAGCTCCAGGAATTAGTTTCAGTCTCTTGGAATGTCAAAAACAAATTCCTGAGATTTTTGTTACTGATAATAATAAAAAATTTTGTGTACTTTGTTTGTGTATTTTGCAGTTTGGACATTTTTTTCACAGCAGATTTCCAACAATGGATTAAAAACCTGGGCCTCAGAACCCAGAACTGCAAAGAACATAGCAACCAGCTGCACGCTTCAGGCTCCCAGAAAGTTTGTTTTAGAGTATGGATGTGTGAATATGTGTNTGTGTGTGTGTGTGTGTGTGTGTGTGTGTGTGTGTTTACCTGTCCCAACGTACACTCCATAGCCCCCAGGCAGTCGGCCTCCTTGGTGCCATTGTGGCTGCTGCTGATGTCGTACAGCTCGAAGCGGAGACGCTGCACTTCCTCGAAGTAGTAGTCGAGGGTGAACACTTTGGAGAACGTGGGGTTGATGGAGCTCCGGATCACCTCCGTCCTGTCCACCTTCAACGACATGGCAAGAGTCAATATTTATTACAAAGAATTCTGGATTCTGATTGGTCAGAAGGTGTTGGTTCATTTTCTACATCAGCAGCTCTGACATTAGTGCAGGTTTATATTAATGCACTCGTTCTAATATGGTATCATTTCTATAGTAACGCTACAGCTCATTCACACGGACGTGTTTCTGTAACATGTATGGAAGGAGTCTCCAGTGTCAGCACTCTGTAACAGTCAGAGATAAAACAGACATCTTCAGGACAGAGGAGTTTACGCTTCTTTGCGGATTCTCGGTAACATGACGGGTTTTTTTTAGTCTTATTAACTTCGGGAGACAGAACAAAGACAGGTTTAGAGCTGCTATAACGTGAGCGAGAACAGGAACATTCCACAATGTTCTAAATGTATACATGTTTATTATATATAAATGAAAAAAAACATATATGTTATTTGAATAAAATTTAATCACATCGTCTTCACTTGTTCAAATCTGTACAAATTTGTCTTGAGATGAGTCAGTGGCCAAAAAGCTTAACAACCATCTGCCTGTAAAGTCAGCCATTAAATGATCAACCTTATCGTTTTTGAGATCATCTCTATATTTATACTGTATATAATATTTACAACTGTATACACATGGAATTTGGTTTATAATTGGCACGTTAAACACTCAGTGTATTGGAAAATGTATCATGTGATATCAATGAATCGAGGCAAACTTTAAAATAAACTCTACAAATCATCAAAATCATCAAAAACATTTTTAGGGTTTTCTTGTACCTTTGCAAAGCACTGCACAGGATTTATATCAGCAACATATTGTTCATAAAAAGCTGAAATATTGTTCGAATCCTCTTTCAGTCTAGTATTCGCATTCTCAAGCACAAGCCTGTGGCCGTATCAAAGCCCTTTTTATTGTATATACATTTCTGTACACTACGATTTTATCCTTGATGTTGAAATCTGCACATACACTTCCGTCAGGATTCTTCATATTATTCATCACTGAGCTGAAGACAGATTTGGGGATTTTAAACTAAATCTTACTTTACTAAACTATAAAGTCTACAGCGAGATGCCTGGAGCGAAAGCGCCCCATGATCGGAGCGTGGTTTTCACCGTCCTGTTCATCTGAACCCTGCGGATTTCCACGTACACGCCTCGGTAAAGTTCCTGTGAGGCTCCAGGAAAAAGATAAGGAGTTAATGACTTTCATACCTGCTACCCGACTTCAGCGATTTATCTGAGACTGAGCCACAGACAAAACACAGCGATGTTTAATCCTAGACAAGAGAGGAGACGAACACGAGAAACCAGAGGAGCACATTCTGAAATTCTAATGTCCCTAGCACAGACTTCTAGCTGCTCCATGCTTCGGTGCATTCCTTTATTATTAGCCATGTTAGCTGTTTTGTGAGGTGTAAGGTGGAAATTATGGTGTGAGGCTAAATGCCACTAGAAAGGAGATTAACATTATGCTAAATAGTGTAATAAATTTTTCAGAATAATAAAAGTTGTAGTGGCGAGCCAGCTAGGAGTAAATAACAGACATCATGCTAACTGTTTTGCATTTTTATTCATTCAATAGACATGAATCGGAATGAAAGATGCAACAAATATTATACAATATACATCATGATAACTGGCCCAAGCCAGAGGAACATGCTGATGTTGTATAATAATAATAAATAAAAGCTGCGACTGACCAGAGAGGTTGCTTGAGTATCTCAATAACTACCCCAAAACCAGAAGGAAACACGAGTAATAGACTATAATAATAATAATAATAATAATAATAATAATAATAATAATAATAATAATAATAGCTTTGTACACTATGTATGTATATAAGCTACATGCTCACCTTGATGAAATATGTTGGCACTTTCGTACAAAAAGCTCAAACAGAAATCAGAAATCAAAAAGATACACAGCTGTGTAGGACCTGTAGGGGTGCCATTTCTTTTGGGAGACTTTTTGGCCAGTTTTTGGTTAGGCAGGGAGAAACGAGAGATTTTCTTTCGTATTTGTTTATAAAGAGGGTGAAAAATCTCAGTTAGCGATGTTTTTTTGTTTATTATTTTGTCACTACACTCACCACAATGCTAATTCACCCCGATGCTAATTCACCCCAATGCTAATTCACCCCGATGCTAATTCACCCCAATGCTAATTCACCCCGATGCTAATTCACCCCAATGCTAATTCACTTCGATGCTAATTCACCCCGATGCTAATTCACCTCAATGCTAATTCACCCCGATGCTAATTCACTCCGATGCTAAGACAGCTTCTTTTTCTGCTTCTTTTTCTATATTTTTTCATGTAAATGATAAATCTGGTGTCTAAGTTTTGACCCTCACTTGCAAACAGAACAAGTCTGAGGTGAACTTGTTTTTAGCCATAGCAGCAACGAGCTCATGCTAACTGCTTCCTGATTGCTTTCTTTCTTTCTTTCTGTCCTTATTAGCCATCTTAGCATCTGTGGTAAGTTTCACTGGAGAAAATAAGGCCTTTGCTGGAAACCATGAATTAAATTCCAACTCCGACTCCTCCAAACTTTAATCTCGAGCCTGAGCTGCTGAGGACGCAGACTGTGTGGACCGTGTGTGTGTGTGAGAAAATCGATCTCTACTCTGGAGCAATCTGAAGATAATGATATGGAACTTCAGAAGCAACGCAGCGTCTCTGAAATGAAATTCTGTAACTGGAGAAAAACTTTTTCCTGCAGGCCGTTTCAGTGAAAGTGGCTCGTCTCATCTGTAACCTGAGACGGAGGTTAGTCTCAGCCGCTCGCGTCTCCTGCGCTGCATCAGCAGCTCCACCTTCTATCTGCTCCTCACTCCTCACTCCAGCTCCGCTCTGTGACCTCAAACACACGGCTAAAAGCAGCCGCTTTCAGAGCCTCGGAAATAAAAACACTTAGCGTATAGATATACTTCTGATTTAATGCTATTTCATGCTCTCTCTCTCTCTCTCTCTCTCTCTCTCTTACTCTCTATCTATCTATCTATCTATCTATCTATCTATCTATCTATCTCTGTCTGTCTCTCTGAAAGCATCTCTCTCTCTGTCTTTCTGCTTTTCTCTCTCTCTCCCTCTCTGTCATTCTCTAACTGTCTCTTTCTCCTCTGTGTCTATCTGTCTGTCTCTTTCTATGAAAACATCTTTCTCTCTCTTTTTGTCTGTCTTACTCTTTATCTCTCTTTGTGTGTGTCTCTCTCTGTCCCTCTGTTACCTCTATCTATCTATCTATCTATCTATCTATCTATCTATCTATCTATCTATCTGTCTGAATGTCTCACATTCTCTCCCTCTCTCTCTCTCTCTCTCTCTCTCTCTCTCTCTCTCTCTCTGTTTGCTGAGGATGTGAGGATGTGATGGAGGATGGAGGATTTCATCACTCATCGGTCAGTCAGACACAAAAATGGCAGCATCTGATTTCCTCCGAGACCTCGGAGCTGTGCAACTTTGTCGTTTCCTCCACAATCCTCCTGAGCAGAAACACAACGCAGGAAAGCAATTCATTCTCGAAACTTTCCTCAACTTTTCCAATCAAAACGCTCCGCAGGTCGAACTCCGCTGGTTATTGGATCGGTTTGGAGAGAGGAAGCTGATGTCACTAACGAGGAAAGGCAGCAACGCTATCATGCTAACACGCTAACACGTCCCTGCTCACTGTCACTCGCTACTAGCTAGCTGATGCATAAAATGAGACATGCTCAATTCATTATGAAGAATTCACTGATTTATTCAGTAGTTTTCGCTCCGAGGTCAAAGGTTAAGCTCAGTCTGCCCGGATGCAGCAGTAAATCAGCAGCGGATGAATCTGATGGTCTGAAACAGGGTTCCCCGAGGGTTCCTGACCCACATCTGGAGAAGTTCTCCTTTAAAAATAGATGTCAGATTTCTGAAGCAGCGCCTGATGTTCACGAGAGCAAAGTGTGATGCTGCTGACTTATTTTCAGAGTGAAAACTGGAGAAAATATCTCCTCTTCTCCTCACACACACACACACACACACACACACACTTATGCTTCCTCTCATATCCTTCTCTCCCTCAATTAGACAAATATTACTGACACGCTACATTCACCAAAGCTTTTATTCATATCTCAGAACAGCTGTAAGAAAGCTTACTTTCTTTCTTTCTTGAGCATGTATGAAAGAAAGAAAGAAAGAAAGAAAGAAAGAAAGAAAGAAAGAAAGGCAAGAAAGCAAGCAAGAAAGATGTAAACAACCAAAGAAAGAAAGAAAGAAAGAGTGAATGAATTAATGTATGAAAGAGCTATATAAAAAGAAATAAAAGAAACAAGAGAGGGAAGAAAATGGGAGGAAGAAAGAAATGAAATGTTGTGATGTTTCTTCCCTATGTGTGTGTGTGTGTGTGTGTGTGTGTGTGTGTGTGTGTGTGTGTGTGTGTGTGTGTGTCTCAGGAAGCTGGTTGTGAGGTGTGTGCACAGGCCATTGTGGAAATCCGAGGCTTTTCCTGTATCAGTAAACGCATCTTTAAACGAAACTAAAGCCCTGAATCACTTTTATAGGCAGATCTGAACATTACCGAGATTTTTTTTTCTTCAGTCTAATCACTAAATCCTGCTCCAGAAATCTGGCAGTTTCAGAGGACATGCAAACACGGCTTGCGGAAAATCTCAGCTCACGTAAACGCGGGATCTCCATTCAGAGCACAGCGTATCAGCTTTGTGGAGTTACGATGGTAGTTTTAGCTTCTTTTACAGGTTCTAGCTCAGAACTCTATCTGATAGCGGAATACTTTTTGCACAGCATGTAGAAGGATCACTCAGATGGACGAAAGGAGAGCAAAGTTAAGCGCACAGCCAGGATTTAATACTGAAATTCCACACATCAGTATTCAGAACTCAGACGTAACTACAGACTGAAGTGCTATCAGACGTTACGTGAGAGGTTCGTTAACTAGGACTATTCGTGACTATATACTAGACCCCTGTTAGATTTATTTCAAGGCTCACCATCTTCTCATTCATACATGAGCCAGTACGTAACCCGAGTCTGAATACGCAGAACTTTCCACGTGCAAACACTGATGTAACTCTCGCACTGACTCCGCTGCATTGAATATTTTAATCATTAGATCATTTAAATGATTCTAAAGTTTCTGTCAGTTTGCTAGCTGCTTATCTCAGACCAGTTTCTCCATCTGCTAAAACACGACTTTTCAGAAGGTCACTTTGCTCTGAGAGACACTGATGTCTTAAAGCCTCTTATAAATCAATCAAACAACTTTAATGGAATGAGCAATGAAATATTGATTTAAAGTGCACTCGTATATTTGCGACTCGACCATCAATGAGTTATGGATGTTGTTCTGTGAAGCTTCTCATTTACATCTGAATTAATAATGTGTGCCGATATTCAGCTTTCACATTATAAGACTTGACCACAAATTTAGAGAAGCCACCAGGGACCATGAAGAACAACAAGTTCCTATAGACCACCATTATACAGACCATTAGAAACCACTAAAAATCCCCATAAGCCCTGTGGAAAGTTCTGGGAGAAGACAAACACACACACAGGATGGAGATGGATGGAGACTTTAATAAATAAATAGATGATGACGTGGCACTTGAGAGAATCCATCAGCTGCAGCTGCACAGTTTTATCTTCTCACATGCACTTTCTCACTTTTTACATAATTCATACACCTTCAAGCTGCTTGAGCCTCAGTGTGAATCTCTCGACAGACGGAGCACACACTCGCTCGGAGCACACACTCGCNCTCGCTCCAAAATTACAATTACTGCAAACACGAGGGGAACATCGCATGCATTAGCATTTGTAAGTGCTCGGATTTTCACACAGCTGAGAATCTGAGAATCTGAATAATTTTCTGTTCACATGAACAACGTTTTCGAAAATATCTTCGTCCACACGAAAACGCAAAAACGCTTTGAAAATGCTGACATGTAAACGCCAGCCCAGTAGGTGGCGATAGTGGGTCATAAACAGTTACATTAGGTGGCTGAAGAATAACGCTAAGAGCTGCGAATGGAGCGTACTGATGTACCGATGAATACATGAACTCAGTAAACATTCAGGCCACATGAGAACCCAACACACTGCCACATTACTGAACGTGAGCTTTTTTATCCCTAAGCGCGGTTAAAAATAAATTAATAAATAAATAATTTAAAAGCTCCCGCTCCTGTGAATTCTTTACTGGGTCATGTGGCATCCCAGTCCCAATGCACACCTCTAATAACGAGCGTTAATTTATCCTTTCTGTTTAGAGACGTTACTGACCTACAAACATCATTTGGTGCACACTGTATAGAATACAGGACAGAGTAAAAAGTGAGTCGTGTGCAATTAGAGACGCAGCTTCAGTCCCAGTACACACACAGGAGTTCACACACTGCACATTTTTGTGCTTTCGCTGCTCAAAATCGTCTGATTCAGCTCAGTGCATGGGGCACGGGGCAGGAAATCACCGCTCAGTGGACTCTTCTGGAGCTAAAAACCTCAAGCGCAGCTGCTTACTTAGAAGCAGTTAACACTAACACTCCACAGCACAGCTGTTTCTCAGCTCGCATACGTTAGCTGTGGTCAGACTGCCGCTACCTCCCTAGTGCACTTCGTGCCACAGCAGTGCTGAAAAACTGTAATGACCTTATGACACTTCATAAGTAGCTTTCTAGCTAATGCTGGGTAGCTCATTCTCGCTAAGCTGCATGTGATTTGGCAACAGTCGCCTCTAATCTATAAAACTTTGAAACCGTAGCACTTCAAAGTGGAACACGCCCATGACAGAAGTGCATCAAAGTGGAACACGCCCATGACAGAAGTGCATCAAAGTGGGGCATGCCTTTGATAGAAATTTGCTTCAAAGCAGGACGCGCCCATGACAGAAGCTTTTCAAAGTGGGACACGCCCATGACAGAAGCTTTTCAAAGTGGGACACGCCCATGACAGAAGTTCTTCAAAGTGGGACACGCCCATGACAAAGGTTCCTCAAAGCAGGACATGCCCATGACAGAAGCTTTTCAAAGTGGGACACGCCCATTCCAGTGGTGCGCTGAAATGGGACACGCCCATTCCAGTGGTGCATTGAAGTGGGACACGCCCATTCCAGTGGTGCTTTGAAATGGGACACGCCCATGACTAAGGTTATTCAAAGTTGGACGTGCCCAGGACAGAGTTGCTTTGATGTGGGACACGCCCACGCCAGTGGCACTTCACAGTGGGACACGCCCACAACAGTGTTTCTGTATTGAACTAGCTAAGAACAGTGGATTAGCATTGTCTCTGTACTGGGATCACTGTGTCTGCTATACTTCGAATAATTATTATATTTAACTTTGTTTTCTCATTTTTAACTGGAGAATTGCTCTAAACACGCCTCCGGAAACACAACCTAATCACCAGTGATGATAGTTAACCCGATTGAGGAATGTGTTTTGCGCTATGTGCATTATTAGCATTCTCAGCGTGACTGTTTTATTACAGAGCTCAGAAATGATTAGCCGCAGTTGTTACATTATTAATGGATTTATTATGAGAGTTTCTAATCACACCTCCTCCGGCTCCCTCTTTTAAGATCATTGCTCATCGCTCTTCTGTACGAGATCCCGGTAAACTCTGTTGTGAAATCGATAACGTAGTGTGTGACAGCGTGTGTTCTCCGTGTCAGATTATACGTTTAGACTTCGTTCTGTTCACGTCATCGATCAGCGTGAGCCGGACATCAGCAAACTACAAGCAACACGTGACTTAATGAACGCAGGATTAGCCTGGAAGTATGAACTCGTTAGCATTGTTTCTATAAAGCTCAAAACACAAGCTAAGAAGATTCCGGGCCTTTCGTTTTCACTTGGCACCGATTTGAAAACGCACTCGATTTCGCTTAAACGTCCCGCAGGGACACACGCCGGAGCCTCGAGGACTCGCCGGATCGGAATGATGAAAATGATGTGACGACTCCAACAGCTTGCCTCAGGAAACAGAGCGTCATAAAACGAACAAAATGAGCTATTTTACAATCATTCAAGTGATATTACATCAAGGGAGAACACACACTCATACACACACACTCATACACAAAGCACACATACACACACACACACACACACACACACACACACACATACACACACACTCATACGCACACAAGGAGCAGGAACGGCGCTGTTTCATAAACGGCTAATGAGGAACAAAGGGGGGCGATGAGAAAGGATCCGGCTGTTGAGTTGGCACAAAACACACAGAGATATTGCACTGAGAACATATGCGCACACACACACACACACACACACACACACACACACACACACACACACACACACACACATTAAAATGCTGCACATCCAGGCCTTTTGTTAATCTTGTCAGCGACCACACAAACACCTGAAAACAAACACCACTGGGTTTTGCTTCTACATGTGTTCTAGCATTTGGAAAGGCTCTTTAAAATGCTACTAAGAGCTCCAGGTCTAAATACAGGAGAAAAAACCTACAGGGAAAAAATCCCACATTCCGACTGGGAAAAAAACATTCACGTCAACCTCAGAGTGGGGATTATGAGTCGTAATTTTCTGAAAAACCTGAAGGTTTTGTACATGTCAAGGAAATAGAGTCTGAAAATTGGGAATTTTCATTCGTATCTCGGCTTATAGTGAATTACAGCTTGTAAATTTCAGTTCTATTAAAGATTACCAAGACAGTATGCTAATGGTCAGACATGAACACAGCTGTACGCTAACGCTAGCTGATGGCGTCACTTTCATGTAGTGAATGCTTTCGAGTCGGAATAACGGGAGACAGTGAGGTCACGTGTCGTTCACGTTGGCGTTTCCTCTCCACGCCGTGAAATAAACGCTTGTCTCCAGACGTAATGTAAACAATTTAGCGTAAAATTTACTTAATCCTTTGAAAAGTGGTCTAGCGTTATTCAAACAATCGATAGCTATTAATTAGCTATGCTAGCTTCTGAGATAAGATTACTTATTTGATATCGTTGATATTCAGTTCAGATATTCAGCTTTTTTTTTTTTTGTCATTTTGTAAATACGTGACAATTCTGCTAAAGTGCTACAGTTTTTTTTCCTTAATGACGTCTTCGGTTAGCTTCGATTTTCTTCCTTTAATTCAAACTTTAATATCAAGAAAATCTGATTCTCTGCAGAAGATGAAGAAGAAATTCTGATTCAGTCATAATACGTGGATGGAAATGTCTACAGCAGACGCTTCAGTCTGTTCACTTCACTCTGTTCCCTATGTAGGGCACAACAGCGTTTAGGACACGCACGTTTCAGACTCTGTGTATAAAGGCAGGAGAGCGAAAGCCTCACCTCGATCCACTGGCCGTGTGACTGCATCTTGATCAGGACGCAGGGGTCGGGTTTGGACAGCGCGTCCCGGTCCAGGATTCCTTTACACGCCACGCGCAGCTCCACTTTAGTCAGGCAGGGACTGTTAAAGAGCCCCAGCGAGGTGGCGGCCGACTCGTAGATGTCACTCATTTTCAATTCAGTGCTGATGCTGTGAAGGAGAAACGGGAAAGATTCATTCAGGGGAAAAGATTATTTCCAGTTCTAAACTTCACTGCGCAGTTAATCACTTAATTACGCACTGTTTTCCACTCTCAAAACATTCATAATAATAATCATAATTTATAGATTTATCATTTATTAATTCTATTTTAATATTCTATTTCACATTTTCACCACAGGGGGCGCCAAAACATCAGACACAACGAATGAACGTTTCATTAATCAAATTATCCTTCATACGAAGCGGAGAGTTTTTCCTTTGTGTGTGTTTTACTACCGTTCAGGCACCTAAATAAAAAAAATAAACTCGGAAATAAGGAGGAACAAATTCCCTTAAATCGAAAAAGCTTTGTCTTTGTGTGCAGAATAAAATGAAAACAATTTTATAATTAATTATTATCCAATTCATGAAATTACAATCACCATTGCACCTTCTGGATGTTCCACAACTATAAAAGGATAAAAAAACAGGACTTATCATTCTTTAACGAATAGGAAATTGTAACTGTTGGTAAATTGCTGTGGTGTAAGAGGAATAAAACAATAAAACAAAATAAAAGGAAAATAATCAGCGGTAACAGTAACTGCGTCATCACACCATCACAGTATGCCTCATCGTGGTTTACTCTTTACGTATAACAACAATAACTTTGTTTTTATTAACTTTTAATCTTTATTAACCTTAAACATTCAGAATCGTATATACCGTGCTGTGTAAATTATCTCTTTATAAGATGAATCTTTATAAACAGTCTTTAAGTCCAGTATCTGAATTAGAAAATCTGCCCAATGAAACAACTCACAAAACCTTTAAATATTAAAAGCCTTGACGCAAAAAATAAGACAATTTCTGGTCTCTTCCAGGAAAACAAACAGTGTTTCAGCAAACCAGCGCCACGATGCAGCTCCGAGTCAGTTACATCATCAAAGGAAAAATAAAAATACAAACAGCATGACAACAAAAATTATTACACAATTTTTCTCTGAAGCACAATACACGATCAAAAGCTCTCTGTGTGTGTCTGTGTGTCTGTGGGTGTGTGTCTGAGGGTGTGTGTGTGTGTGTGTGTGTGTGTGTGTGTGTGAGAGAGAGAGAGAGAGAGAGAGAGAGAGAGAGAGAGAGAGAGAGAGAGATGGCCCCGGAGAGAATTTTACTGAATGGATTTGAGACATAAAAGCTGACAAAACAAAAAGCCATGAAACACAATTAACAAACACATCAAACAGACATAAAGGAAAAAGTCCCAGTGAAGGAGGCGTGGCCTCTGTGTGCCAGTCTCTGTGAAGGAGGCGTGGCCTCTGTGTCTCTGTTTCAGTGAAGGAGGCGTGGCCTCTGTGTGTCAGTCTCTGTGAAGGAGGCGTGGCCTCTGTGTCTCTGTTTCAGTGAAGGAGGCGTGGCCTCTGTGTGTCAGTCCAAGTGAAGGAGGCGTGGCCTCTGTGTGTCAGTCCAAGTGAAGGAGGCGTGGCCTCTGTGTGCCAGTCTCAGTAAAGGAGGCGTGGCCTCTGTGTCTCAATCTCAGTGAAGGAGGTGTGGCCTCTGTTTATTAGTGGCTTCTGTGCTTCAGTAAAAATGAAGGAGGCGTGGCCTCTGTGCCTGTCAGTTACAGTAAAAGAGGTGTGGCCTCTCAATAAACTGTACAATATTGTATCTTACTGTATCACTTCATACTGTATTGAAAAAGCTCACATCAAGAGACCTGTCAATCAAGAGTATTAAGCCACACCCAGACAGTTCCTAGATCATTCGAACCTACAAGTTCAGTTTTGTTTTGAACTTTCCAGGATGTTTAATGAAACTCTGAAGGACTCATTCGTGTATTCTCTCTCAGTGTGTGTGTGCTGACCGCTTATATCCTCCTCTGGCTTTCCTCCAACACACTCCGTGGTGATTTAACACATCGCGTATTAGTGATTTAACACCCAGTGTATTGTGTTTGTCATCAGAATTACTGTAACTGCTCACGGCGAGATCCTTACAGCTCAATCAAACGCCGATTCCCGGCTGCTCCATAACCATCCATCACTGCTGTACGAGCTCAGTGACAGCCGACAGCCTCATCCATCACACCCCGGGAGAGCCGAGGTAGAGCGCGCGCGTGTGTGTGTGCGTGTGTGTGTGTGCGTGTGTGCATGTGCGTGTGTGTGCGTGTGTGCGTGTGAGGGGAAACCTGTCTGATTAGGCGATCCTGTCTCCTCTGAGGAATTTGATGGGTCCTCAGTAAAAGCCACTGGGACACCGGCGACATGAGGAGCTGAGATCTCGAGCTCAGAATAACCCTGCTAGTGATGTTATTCCTCTGGTTATGGATTCTGTGGTTTTATACACTGAAATACACTGAAATAGTTGCTAAACAAAGTGAGTTTGTTTTGTTGTGTGTGTGTGTGTGTGCGTGTGTGTGTGTGTGTGTGTGTGTGTGTATTAATAATGCATGAACGTGCTCTCTGAGAGTGGTGCAGCTGTCTGAGGTTTTTTCAGGTTGTCACGAGAGCGGCTGAGGACGATGCCGTGGCCAGGAGTCTTTAAAAAAGCCGAGAGCGTGAGGTGGAAGCTCTGGGAATCTCAGGAACATCAATGTTTTTAAAAATTCCATATGTATGAGGGCTACAGACTGTGGGCGTGTCTACAGCACAATGTGGGCGTGTCTACACCACATCTGGAAAGTGTAGTTCGGTAGAAATGTTTTGTAAAAGAGCCGTACTCTCTGTGTTCTCTTTCTGTCTGTGATAAACGTCTTCTCTGTGAGGATCACAGCACGAGCCGGGTTCTCTCAGGCGTCACACATGGTGAAATGTCAGGAAGAAATCCACTCAGTGTGGTGCTGCTGTAGGAAAAAGATCAACGACAGGGTGGTGTGATGAAGCGCAGTTACTGTTTCCACCCTCCAGCTGATTATTTCCCTATAACAGCACGTCCCTGAGTGTTTTATTCCTCTTACACCACAGCAGCGTGTCAATAATTACAACATATCATACTTTTATCCATTTATAGTTACATTTATAGTTGTGGAACGTCCATGAAACAGCTTAGTTCCTGTTCTCGCTTACGTTATAGCAGCTATAAACAGCCGTTCCCTCACCAGCCGCTCTTTATTCTCTCTCTTGAAGTTAAGATGATAAAAATTGCAGCTTGTCGTGTTTGTGAGAAACGGCGAGGAAGCGTAAACTCCTCTGTGCTGGAGATGTCAGAAAACATAAAGCTACAGCTTCACCATATCAACGGATGTTTTAAATCTGTTTATTATCAGCGGAGCGTCTGCTGTACACGTCCCTGTGAATGAGCTGTTGCTATAGAAACGATCAAGCGCATTAATTTAAACCCTAAATCATAAATATTCATGTGGACTAGACCACGAGGGAGCGTTAGACCTGGTGCACGCCGCCGCCGCTTCACAAAACGAACCTCATCCGTAAAGAATCCGGAGAATCTGAGAGGAACACAAACACGCGAGAAACTCCGCATGAGCCGCGAGACGGATGGACGGGTCGCCCGCTCTGAATTCTGAATCACACCCCTCAGTGGAGCTCCTGTTCAACCCCAGCATTTAAAACCACACACACACACACACACACACACACACACACACACACACACACACACACACACACAGCCAAAAACAAACAGCAGCTTCCTACCCTCTAGCCAATCTATCAGTCTATGAAGAGCTGGAGAATAAAGCAAAGAATGAGTTTGATCACTGCTCTCTCTCTCTCTCTCTCTCTCTCTCTCTCTCTCTTTATTTCTCTCCCTCTGTCTCTCTCTCTTTCTTTCTTTTTCTCTCTCTCTCTCTGTCTCTCTTTCTTTCTTTCCTTCTTTCTGTTTCTTTCTCTCTCTGTATGTGTCTCTCTTTCTTTTTCTCCCTCTCTGTTTCTCTTTCATTCTTTCTTTCTTTCTCTCTGTCTCTCTTTCTCTTTCACTCTGTTTCTTTCTCTGTGTCTCTCTCTTTCTTTCTCTCTCTTTCTGTCTCTCTATCTCTTTCTTTCTTTTTCTCTCTCTCTTTCTTTCTTTCCTTCTTTCTGTTTCTTTCTCTCTATGTGTCTGTTTCTTTTTCTCTCTCTCTCTGTCTCTCTTTCTCTCTCTGTTTCTTTCTCTGTGTGTGTGTCTCTCTCTCTCTTTCTCTCTCTGTCTCTCTCTTTCTTTCTTTCCTTCTTTGTCTCTTTCTCTCTGTTTCTTTTTCTCTCTCTATCCCTCTTTCTGCCTCCCGATGAATAGACATCAAGAGCCATTCAAGGATTTTCTCAGTCTTATGCAGATTCGTGATGAAACCATGAAGCGACGAATCCCATAAACTGGACTGAATCAATTTCTGAGGCCAGCCGTAGACGCTCTCGATTCTCTGCCCTCACTTCAGGTCCAAGCCTCATTTATTCCCCATCGACAGACTCCGACACGCAGAAACGGAAGGAAGCCTCTCCTAAACCTCTCCTGGACTGTTATTACCTCATTAAACTACATTATAATGAAAACCTTACCACGGTGGTATAGATTCATTATACAGAATCCTGTAGCCAGTTTGTGGGTCATGGGGTCGCACGATTACTAACTTTTACTAGCTGACCAGTGATTCAAGGAACTAGTCAAGAGTTAAAACTGAAACTATTGCTGTTGCTGTTACAAATTACACTTCCAGCTTCAGTGCTTTTCAGGCTACACTGTTAATGACGAAGGTAAATAAATCAGTTCAATAAATGTGCAAAATAGTAAACTTTTGTCTCATGTTACACTGTTTAAGGAATCTTCAGAAAACAACACGTCACTCGCATGGAGACTGATTCTGAGACCGAGAGCGTGGAAAGTCCTCTCTCACACAGCGCTGATCACCACCGCAGTGCCATGAACACATGAATATAAACCACTGTAACGTGCACAAAAACAGAGCAGAGCACACACACACACTTCAGCACCGCATCCCGAGGTTACTACGTGCTTTCGATACTGAGGTATCGAAAATCCCAAAAACATGCCTGAGTCTAAACCGATGAAGTAAATTCTTTTCCTACAACAGCTTCCAATGTTTTTATATTGTTTTATATTTATAGATCATTTTTAATGAGGGCAAAGGTGTGGAGATGTTGGCAGGACATTTTAGTTGTTTACTGGACATTTTATGCAATTTATTACAATTTATTCAAAGTGACTACACACCCACATGATTCTAACAGCACAGCGATGTCAGATGAGCTGTCACTGTGATGCGAAATCACACCCATAGCACACGTGAAGATGAGCCGCCCGGCGTCCCGCTGTGTTCTTACACTAATTAGCTGTCATTTCATCCCAGTGCCGATGAGGAAACACCGATGCTCAACAGCAGCTCAACACATCAGGAGAAGCTTCCTGTGAGTGAAATGAGGCTCAGCTGGAGAAATGTGAAAGGGATTGTGGGAGACAAGCACAACTCGACTTCCTGACGCATTACGCCGAGTCGATCCCTCAATTTCTCCCTGTAAACCCTTTCAGAAGCCCATTATCTGCCTGCCTCTGCACAACTCAGCTCTCTCTAATCTAAAACAGAGGCAGTGGCACCGAGCGGGAGCCGAGCGGGAGAGAGGGATTCCCACTACACGTCAAGAGGGAGACAACGATCCACTGCTACAGAAAACACTCTCATTTACCCACAATGCACCTGTCAAAATGAGACACAGTAATTGCACAGGCTTTAGAAGATTTTGGCTTCAGGTTGGTATAACTGTCCAAAGCCTCCTTCACTGAGACTGACACAGAGGCCACGCCTCCTTCACTGAGACTGACACAGAGGCCACGCCTCCTTTACTG
>CM074966.1:717373-748493 GCA_037577455.1 Pangasius macronema | reverse complement strand
TTTATTGTTGTGTGTTTACTGTCCTGTGTGTTTACTGTCCTGTGTGTTTATTGCCATGTGTATTTATTGTTCTGTGTATTTACTCCAGCCTCCTTAAAGCCGCCTCTTCATTCGGAGCTACCACCTACAGGTTGTCCAGGTAGCACAGCAGGGTAAGGAAGTTCTTGTCACCAAACACGTTCATCATAAGCTGCATAAATGTTGCTCCACTATTGCTTAACCCCTGCGGAAGTTGGTTAAATTCCTACAGAACCAAGGGCGTTGTGAATGTGGTGAACTTCTTGTCCTCCTCATGCATGGGGATGTTGTAGAACTCAAAACTTGCCTCATTTATCCTGATGCTCTACTTCTGGTTGGAGTTCTCATCGGTTGAGATCGAGCGCTGCTGCTGGGGGTGATCCCACATGGATGGCCTGAAGATCAGTGAGATTGCTAGGGATGATGCCACTTGGGGCCGTGGAGATGACCTGGAGATCTCATATGGTCAGCTGTACTGTGATGGCTTGGGACTGTGATTGCTGTGGTGGATTTGGGGCTGCAGTTTCCATGATCAGCTTCATACTCAGGACTCCACCAGTGGACAGGTTTAACAAACCGGACTCCTTGTGAAAACTGTGATGAATTTACTGGTTATACAACTGCACCATTTGTCCATGTAGTACACAGTTACAGAAGGGAATGATTTATAATCACACTATCTGTTTTCACCCAGATGAGGACGGGTTCCTTTTGAGTCTGATTCCTCTGAGGGTTTCTTCCTCATATCACCTCAGGGAGCTTTTCCTCACCACCGTCACCTCTGACTCACTCATTAGGGATAAATTCATACACTTATGATTTATTTTGGTTTAATTTAATTTGAAGGTATTTGTTTCTGTGGAGCTGCTTTGTGAACTTGTTTTGCTGCCAATATTAATGCTACACTACTCAAAAATTTACTGTTACAGCCCATGTTCTGTGTGTTTATTATTCTTTGTATTTATTGTCCTGTTTATTTACTGTCCTGTTTATTTATTGTCCTGTTTATTTACTGTTCACATGGAACCTTCCTCCCAGACCACCAGAGGGCACCCTTGCTCACATTTTTCGTCTGTNTCCTGTGATTAGTTTCCCTATTTAAGTTCTGTGTTGTCCTTCCATTGTGGTGAAGTGTTATATGATGGATGTTGTATGTTGTATTTGGTGTTTGTTTTCATCTTGAGCTTTCTGTTCTTTTCTTTGCCCTAGTCTAGGCCTTTGTTTTAGTTGTTCTAGGTTTTTTTGGTTCTTTTCCTTTTCTTTGTTTGTTTATAGTTAAAACTTTTGCACTTGCATCCGACTCCCTGGAGTTCATGACAGCTGTGTATTAATTGTCCTG
This sequence comes from Pangasius macronema, assembly GCA_037577455.1. NCBI lineage: Eukaryota > Metazoa > Chordata > Actinopteri > Siluriformes > Pangasiidae > Pangasius > Pangasius macronema. The sequence goes on along the minus strand of CM074966.1, from coordinate 747,136 downwards.
CACTCGTCTCACACTGTTGTGTATTGCACGCTACGTAGTCTTGCGCACTCTTACGTTTTGCACCGTGGTCCTGGAGAAACGACATTTTGTTCCAATGTATACAAGCTATATAGAGGAATGACAATGAAAACCCACTTGACTGGACTCACAGGCCACTCCATTAGGAGGGGGAACATTTTCAATCCCATCATCTCTCTTCGAACGCTGAAACTGTCACTTTCATGCTAATAAAGACCTGGATGTCTAGCCATGACCTTGAGATATCCTGGAAAAGATTTGAGCTCAGTGCTTGGAACAAAGCATGCTTTCACACCTGTCTGTCCTTACAATCTCATTCCACCTACATCAAAACCCCTGAAACGCAGAGAGAAGAGAAGTGAAAATCCCAAAAAAGCCAAGGATTTCACTAAGGTCACTCGGCTGGTCCCTGATTGACAGTACGGCCTTTCGCACCGCTTTAGTTCCAGAGCTAAATGTACAGAACTAAAGTACTGGGCGATTTTGCGTGAACTATTTCCCAGTACCGTTTAAAGGGTTGCATTCGCACTGACAGTGGGCACCAGGAAGTGACGTAAGCCGGTCGACAGCGACGTCATGTGTGCGCAACATTCAACAACGGAAACAAAGAAGAACAACGTAAACAACCGGAGGATGGAGGACGCTGTGATCGGAGCCGTGTTTTTGATGCAGGGTCAAAACTAAAGAGGAACTGGCACGTAAAAAGATGTCAGGAAAGCAAGTAAATAAAAAAGGTGTGTAGATGATAGAAGCCACGATGTAGAAAATGTGATGTAAAGTGTGTAATATCAGTCTACACTCGTTGTAAGTGTAGATTTAGAAGAAATAATCCTGTACACATCATTGGAGTCGGTTCAGCTGAGTAGACGTGGGTCCATCAGTATAATCACACTGCGTGAGATCCTTCACTGTCTACAGTGAAGCTCTCAGGACGTTCTTCAGCTCTTCAGCAGCAGTGACAGGAAGGGGTTCCTGAGTGGTCCAACAGAAAAGCAGGAGATCACCACTTCGAATCCTGACGATGCCACAGTCATCCGTGTCACACTCTGTCAGGTTGGATGAAGAACGTCATTGCACCTCTATTTTAGGTCTTATTCATGTTATTGTGGAGTTTCAAAGAAGATCCAAAAATAGCATCGGAGTGTGAGTGGTTCTGCAGACAGGAGCAGGAGCTCTATCACAGCTGAGAAGACGTACGTCTGTAATCACCGTCAGTGAGCTTCAGTAAAGCCCTGAGTACATTAATTGGACTGTGTTTTGTAAATTAGTTCTGCGTAAATGTGATAGTTCTTATGTTGATTCATTATGGAGCATTTTTCTTTTCACGTGTGTCAGTAAGCTTCAAGCTTCTCTGAAATGCAAACACACATTGTGCAACTATACACACTCAGAATCTAGGTGCACATTATCAGATTCATCTTACACAACAAATAACACGTCCGAACATGTCCAACCCCACGGCAACGGCGTGGACGGGAGACGCCTCCATCGCCAAGTCTCGCCCTTCATGTTACTGATTTTCTACGCCTGAAAAAACCTTAAAATAAACTCAAATCAAACATGGAGGAAGTTATTGAAGTTCTAGTTATTGTGACTTTGACCCTGTTTGGATCAATTCCAAAATCTAATCAGGTCTAATCCAATCCTACAAACATTCAGCCACATCACGCTAACGAGAATCTCGTACAGACGGAAAGACACCTGTCCTACCTGTTCTGCTGAGCTGCTTTCACTCTCACACGCCGTTCAGACGCGCAGGCTGGATGCGAGCGTTCGGGATCTCACAGGTTTTTTTGTCCTTTTTTTATACTTTCATTCTTTTTTTATGAGAACTGCTGCTCACTTTTTTCTTTAACTGTTTGAGTCTTCAAAAGAAATCATTTCTGTTCATCTGAGAAAATAAAAAGACTCGAAGCATAAAGATGGAACACAACATCAGAACCTATAGGAGAAGCAGAAGGAAGCGCGTGACACAGAGAACAGCCTGAGACAACGACGCTGGGAAGTTATCACAGAGTTATAATTCGATCGTTATCTAATGCCTCGTTAGTGAGGAACCTTTCAGCTACAGTTTTCATGGACTTTCCTGATCTTTTTACTATCTGAGCGCTGGTTTCTGGAATAATATAAAATGAATAGCAGCAGCTGACGGAAACAGTTTGGTATAAAGAGGGCTGAGCTTAACTACGTCATTTCCTTGACGCTTTTCCTTGACCCTTCATCGCCATTTTAAAGACAACGATTTCTTTATTCTATTTTTCTTGAGAAAATGCCGAAATTTATGACCATCTTCACTACCAATGACGGTAAATCTGACCTGTTTTCAGGTTGGGAGTTTATTTTAAGTCGTTTGTTTACTTTAACCATCGGCACGTGAGAAGCCCGGCGTGCCCGTGTGCGCCTGTACCGCGCGCTGTACGCAATCCTGATTATCAGTACATTACATTTTTCCTCATTGTTTTCAAATTACTGAAATTGTTTCAAAGATTTCAAGATTTTGACTGGCGTATGTTCCAGTGTCGGTTATTTTACTGTGCACCGTAAGAGAGGGTTAGCTTCATGTGTTTCATGCTAGCGTTAGCCTGTAGACTCTCTCTGCTGAAGCACTCGGTGTGGTGTGTTTATGTTNGTTGTATTTGCTGTGATCGTGTGCAGCTGATACCTCACTATGTACCAGAACACGTATTTACACACGCTGCATGTTTTTTTACACAATCAGCGTCCTCGTTCAGCCTGATCGCTTCTTCCTTTGAACTAAACATGTTTGTGTAACTTCAGAACAATATGAAGAAAAGACATTTAGGGAGGTTTAACAAAATATAACAAAATCGTCCAGTAGTGTATGTTAAACGTTTGCATCGTTTCTAAACGTGAGGTCACTTTTCAGAAATGTTTTTTCTGTTGATTTTATGATTGTTGTTACAGAATTCACACACTTTTCTTTCTTTTTTTCTATTTCTAAATGACGAAAATAGAGGTATATTTTCCCTACAACATTTAAAAGCCAAACTATTGCAGTCAACTGTAAATGAAGTGTAGATTGTGTTCCTCGGGAGTAATTGCTGTTGTTTGTTTCAGGTGCATATGGCTCAGCTGTGTGCTCTGTGATCTGCAGATGTGCAGCGCGCGCCTGGAAAAAGCTCAGCAAGGTGTTCATGTGTCGAGGTTCGTCACCCAAAACCTAATATAATGTGCTAACTATGTATCACCTCTTGCGTGCAGATTATGTGATGTGCATTAAATAATAAAAACTCTAATGTTTCTGTTTATATAGATGACGAAGTGAAAACCTCAGTTGAGGAAACTGGACGCAGCTCGGTGCGTCCCTTCTGAAGTCCAGGGCATCTGTGGCTGGTCAGTTTACAAAGATAGACATGGAGAGAAGTTTCTCAAGCATGTGACCATTTTGCAGTATTACCTTTGTTGAAATAAAGACTGATTAGATTGTATGTTCTGTAAGTCTGTGCTATGTTGTGTCGGTGACTGTTGGTTTTTGTAGCACCAAGGCTCTGGAGAAACGTTGTCTCATTTCACTGTGTACTGCGTCAGCTATATACAGTTGAAATGACAATAAAAGCCTGTTGACTTGACTTGTTGTGGACATTACTTCTCTTTCATTCTTAAGTTCATCGTTACAGTAAACTACAAATACTGTTATTTTATTGTGTTAAAAACAGACAGAGAATACCGAGACACCGCATCTTCTGTAGCTGGTGCATCTAGAGCCTAGCAGAACGTTGGCTCTAAGCATTCAGTCACCTGATCGAGTTCTGTGATGTCAGACGGTGAACCAGTCAAGGTCGATAAGTTAATGAACTGCACAGTAGCTGATGTGATTGAATGCTTTATGCGGTAGCATAACGAAGTGCATTTTAAACGAGATGAGGTAATGATCTGAGATCTTCAGCTTCAGACTGCTAGTGTGACTGTGTTTCCTATATTTAATCCAAATGTCAGTATTAAATCAAGATTTGCGTGATTTCCACATCGAGGTGGGAGAGAAAGTTAATAATAACTCTTTACATAAACATTTAATGAACTGAAATTATTAACTTCAGCAGTAATACAACACCAGTAACATGATTCTTCTAATAATACATTAAACAAGCGGAATAATCAACATTAACACCACAGTGACCAGCATGAACAGCACCTTACACCACGCGCTGAATTCTGGACTGTGATTTTTTAACCTCAGCCACGCCCTGAAACTGATGTCACTGGTGATCTGATGGCCAGTTAGTGAGGCTACAGCTACAGTTTTCCTGTTTTCTGACCTGTAAGTGTTTGAGAAATGCTTTCTGGTATATCACGCCTCCCGGAAGTCATTTGGATACAAGAGCTGCTTCCACGTCATCAGTTCTATATCAGCCTCTCAAGCCATTTCTTTGGTCTTTTAGTCGCCATTTTAAGAGCAAAGCAACACTTAATTTATAATAATCCAAGGCACGATTCTTCTTTGGCAAAAAATGATGAGATCTTTAACCGTCCACACTGATGACGATGAAAACGGTGAATCTGATTTGTTTTTAGACGGGGATTGCTGCGCTCTTTTTTTTTTTTTGACAGCGTCATGTCTTTAGTGCTAGCCATTTGTTAGCATTAACATTTTGGTTTACTTGTGAGTTTAATGGTTATAGTTTTGTGATCATGGAGTATGATACGTCACTATGTACCTCATTTACACTCAACTGTAGATAAATTATAGATTTTACCCCACAGATATAATGATTTTCTGTTTCAGGAGGTTGTTGGTCAGCTGTTTGCTCTGCGATCCGTAGATTCGCATCTTGGACTTTGCGAAGGTTCAGAGACGTTTTCAACCATCCAGGTTCATCACGCAAAACTTAATATTTCTTTAAAATAATGACAATATAGAGTAACACAGCTAGAGTGTTATAAACAATGTCTATAACCATGCAGCATGGAATAACCGCTGTGTAAAGTAGCTTTACTCTCCACATCTTTCATAATAATAATAATAATAATAATAATAATAATAATAAGCGACAAGGCCTACAAACCTAGAACTGGAACCCAATTAAACAATCAAAAACGGTTGGAGTTTTCCACCAGGATGTTTAAAGCTTCAGAACTGAAGCCAGTTTTGAGTTCAGTTGGCTGTGTGTCTTGTCTTATTGTCATGTTGGCAGGTCCTGAGCATGCTTGAGCGGTTTTTCCTAAAGCATGTGTCTGTATTTTATTTCCGTTATTTCTTCTCCACCAGCGAGCTCTTCCCATCAGACGACACGTACCAGCCACTTCCTGCAAGACACATGAAGCCAAGCACATCTTCTCAAACTGCCGCTCACGCTGTGTGACACTCGCAGTTTTTAACCAGCTTTTAAATGAATTTTAATGGACCGTTATTCAGTATTGTGTTTCTGTGTGTGAAGATATAATTGCGTTAACATAAATACCACTTTAAGCCCTTATTCCTAAACTATAAGCAAAAGTTAACTGCTAATGTTAAGTGAAGGTTCTTAGTTTGTTGACCAGCACCTGCTCAGACAATGTAGAAGTGAGAATGGAAGAGAGAAGCCTACTCAACCCACAGGACTCACCACAGCTGCTTACGCTACAAGATCAGTTTTCAGTAATGGAGGAAGATAGACATGCAGTCAGTACTGTTAGGAGTGAGACAAAACAGGGAAACTGTAGCTGTAGCCTCACTAACTGGTCATCAGATCACCATAATTATAATAATTATAATTCTATAATAAATTTACCAGCGTCGTCACATCAGTTTCAGAGTGTGGCTGAGGTTAAAAAAAGCCATTCGGACTTCAGACAGGCTTCGTCACTCTCACGTTTGCTGTTCATGTTGGTTTTGCTGTTGTGTCCCATGCTTCAAATCAACACTCAACCAAATCTCCTGATGAAATCAGGGATTTAACCCGGAAAAAAAACAAAACTTTGACCCACAAATTCTTTAAAAAAAGGAAGAAAAACCAGAAAGAAAAGTAAAGTAAAATATAAAGTTCCCCTGAAGTGATTCAGCCAAACAGTCTCACTAAAAACAGAGTTCTCCAAGAGTTCTCCAAGTTTACTGACGTCTCCTCAAACCAGATCATCACAGAAAAAGCGATAATCCTACAAAATAATCAAAAAAATAGAAAAAATAGAAAAAAATCCTGCACAACTCCCAGCGCTTCATCCTCTCTGTAGGATTGTTCACTGTGTGAGGATGAAGGCATCTAGGAAAATTTAAGAAAATTTCAAGCACACCTGCAGAAGGCAGTTGGGACCTGCCCAGTGTACCAGCGAATTCTGATTCGTTCATATTGTCCTTTGTCCTTCCTTCCCTGTGCCTTATTTCTTTGAAGCCACAGCCAGAAGCTGCCTCCTCTGCCTCCTCTGCCTCCTCTGCCTCCTCCTTCAGTTCCCTCCTCAATGTTTAAGCTACAGAGAAATCATTGGGTAGAAGTCCCTCTGGAACCTCAACATCTCACCTCCACATGGCAAATAATTGTCCTCCACTCTGCTTCTCTGCACTCACTTGCCAGCCTTGAGTAGATCTCCCTGTTTCTTTCATGGACTGCCTCTAGTCTCTCCTCCTGAGGCACAGAGAGCTCGGCCATCATGGCCTCTTCTAATGTTAATGACCACAGCACAATGTCTGGCCTGGGAGAGGGTGTTGTGATCTCAGAGGGGAACTGGAGTTGGTGTTCAGGGTCTGCTCTGTTAACCGTGAGCTCAGTGGTTAAGGCTCTTGGTTACTGCTCAGAAGGTTGGGGTTCATGCCCCAGCACCACCAAGCTGCCTCTGTTGGGCCCTTGATGTTCTTCAGATTAAAGCTCTCACCCTTTTTCCTACATACATACAGTTCTTAAGCAGGATTCATCCGGAAGCCACTGTTTGTGCTGTCCTGGCTGTGTGTTTCATCTTATTCATGAGTTTGAAGGTCCTGATTAAAACATCTACAGTAGCAGTCCATGAGTCTTGTGAGTGTTGTGAATGACCACGTGAGGAACGAACTTCCCTTGGCTCTCTGAACCGAGCTGTCTGAGTCTCTGGCTGTCTTCAGATGATGATTAAAGACCTTCCTCCTCCCCAAGAACTTTAATTAGCGCTTTGTAATGATATATGTAGGGGTTAGAGTGATCGTACTCGTAGTCCCTGATGTAGTGAAGCAGTTTGAGGATGTGAATTCACAATTACTTCACAGTAAATACACCTGACATGACAAAGACCAGAAGGAGGAACCGAGTTGTGTGTTCAGTGCTAATAAGGAACTTTCATTTCCATGAATCTTTCATTCTCACACAGCGCTCACAAGCAGTGTGTATGCGAGCTCTCCGAATTTCACAGGATTTATTTATTTATTCCTTTTCTCATTTTGAGCTGGAGTGAGGAGACATGGAACACATGGAGGGTTTTTCTTCAGTGACACTTCTCGGCCAAGTCGTTCTAGAGGTGAAGCAGGGACAGTCTGCTACTTTTCTGAATTCTTTCACCCTCAGCCACACCCTGAAAGCGACGGGATGACGAGTTCTCGCTGGTAAGTGATCACAAAATTATTCTTACCTAATTGCTAGATGTTAATGCACCTTTTCGTGAGCTTTTACTTAGCTGTCAAGTCTTTTGATATGATCCACCATAAATAGATCACGTGCCACCTTTTTCTGTGACGTAGCGTCTTCCGGGAATATGATGCAAGTCTTCCGTCCACCATTTCACTGTTTTAATCGCCATTTTACCCTCGTTTCACCCTTTATATTGTCTGATCTCAGATCATTACAAAAAAAATGGAACATCGCGTACAACTTACACATGATGGAGCAAGATATGAGAGCGACAGTGACGGTGAATCTTCTTCGAGCTTAGGCTGGACTTATTTCAGTTTATTTCTGTAGTTACGCAGCAACATGTGACACGTGCAGCTAATCGCGTGGGCCTGATGACCTGCATTCCCACCTTTTCGTTTTGCGATTTGCAAAAACCCAAATAACTTCAGCTGTTTAGTGATCGTTTGACTCGTGAAAGCTGCGACGTTGAACATTTTACCAAACTGTAAACGATTACTAGCTTTTATTTATTTATTTATTTATTTGAACGAGCATCAGCCATTATCCGTTAGCTTCTAGCTACTCTCAGAAGACTACTCAGTGTTTATATATTCTCTCATTTTTGGTTTACTTGTGCATTTAGAGGTTGTATTCTCTTTTCTGTGGTCCTGTGGCCTGATGTGTGGCATGGCCTGTAGTCCTCCGTACTCAGCTGGAATGCCGCAGCAGGCACATTAACGTTATTCAGGTTGCATGAATAACATATTGGATTTCTGCTTTTTGGAGATTAGTTGTAAAATAGACGTTTTTTTTTTACAGACATATAAAAGCCACATGGGATGCAAACGCTTTTACTCAACTGTAGATAACTTATAGACTTATAGGATAAAATAATGAATATTGTTTGTTTAGGTGGTTGCTGGACAGCTGTGTGTTCTGCCATCTGCAGATTTGCATCTTGGACCTGGTACAAGCTCCGGGACGTGTTCACGGGTCGAGGTCAGTCACCCAAAACCTAACATTTCTTACAAATAATAAAAACATAGTGTAGCACATAAGTATTATAAACAGTATCTATAAGCATGTGAGATGTATAACAGTGTAATAAGCTTTAATAATAATCATGATGATGATTATGATGATGATTATGATGATGATTCTGATGATGTTAATGATATTATATGATTATTATTATATTAATGAATATAGAGTGAGATTCTTGCATGATGCAGGTACGGACACAGGTGCAGGTGTTTAGTGTTTTATTAAAAGGTAGCGAACAACACAGAGGTGTAATTCAAAAGCTGAGTCAAGATTCAGGCAAAGGTCAGACGATGAAGAAACAGGGCAGCTAGAGCAAACGAGAAAAACAGAAACTAGACCAAAGACCAGAAAGACAGTCAGTGAGCGAACGGCTGGGTATCGACTGGCGCTAAAGACACGGAGCGTACACTTCACAGGGATTCACGGACTGAGAGCTCTTACATACTGTGAGTGTGGCTGTGATTGTAATTGAGTGTGAGATGTGTGTGTGTGTGTGTGTGTGTGTGTGTGTGTGTGTGTGTGTGTGTGTGTGATGAGTTATCAGGTGAATATAAACGTGTGATGTCTGGGTGTTGTAGTCCTCGGCGGCCATGTTTGTAGGCCGCTCCGTACACTGAGACGTGTTGTTGGACGCGTCGATGTGACAGTCCTTAAATAAGCCATATAGGTTTTTTTTCACTAAATATTGTAATGAAAACGAATGAAAATGTGTGAAATATAAAATGCTGGAAGGATAGAATAAGGAATGTACAGCTAACGTTATGCTTCATATGTTTAAGATTTAAAAATGGTAAATTTTTAAACATACATTATTTGAAGTGCACAACGCTACCTGAACAAATCTTGTAATTATTTACTCGACCTCTGCGTACAGTGGAAAGGGTCCAGAAGACTCCAACGCTGAAGTTTCTTTGTGTGAGATGTTCTTGTGTTACTGCGTGGGGATTAAGTGATGTGTGTTAAATAACAGAAACGCTGATATCTCTGTTTGTAGGTGATGATGTTAAACCATCGGTGGAGGAGACTGAGCCAGTTGGGCTCCAGAGCTCAGTGCGTCCGATCTTCTCCGACTACGGCACCGTCGACCTGTGAGACACCGAACGACTCAGGCTCCGGTCACACCCCGACGCCCCGAGCATCTGAGCTGATATCAGAAACAACCTTTTGCGGCTGGTCAGTGGTTAGAAGGATGAAGAGCAGAAGAGCAGAAGAGGTTTCCAAGCTGCTCTCCATTCTACAGCTTTCTGGATGGGAGGAAGGAAGAGGAAAGCAGCTCGCCAGGTCTTTGGATGAGCTTTCGGGGCTCAACAACCACACAGCTGCTAAAAATCCATGTTTTAGATATTAAAAAATATTCTCATTGCTCCGGATGAATCAGTGTTGTGACATGAAGGCACAGATGCAGTTCTGGAAAACGTTTTGAATGGGAAGAGTTTTTGTTTGTATTCTTGTGCTTTCAATAAAATGTCTTTTAAAATGGTCATCTCACTAATGATCATCAACTAATAAAATTTTCCTGTTAGCAAAGCAAGAATGGTTAGCTAAAAATTAGCCTGTTAGTGGTTGGTTGTAAGTAGTCTATAGCTACGTTTCCATCCAAGGATTTTTTTGCGAAAAAAAGGCATTGAACTGTTTACCGATATGGCTGATGGAAACGCGTTGAAAGTGTTGAAATAATCTTTTCTTGTTTAACTTTAGCACATAAATTCTATGTCATTACTTCAAATGTTGTGAAGAAATAGTTTGGAAACGGTTTTTGTCAAGAAAAATGGCATTCACACGGCCAAAAATATGTCACATGACAGAATTTATGCATTCACCAGAAGAAGAGGAAAGGGATGTTCGTGCCATCCAGCGCAGCGTAAACCACCGTAAACCACCGTAAACCACCATAAACCACCATAAACCACCATAAACCACCGTAAACTCAATCTGGTACGAGATGCTCAGAGGAATTTCATTGAGCGGCTTCATCGGCCTCCGCTACGTTCAGCAGCCTGATATAACACCGCGCTCATTTCTCTTTAATAGCTGTGCACACAGCATATAAACGTCTTTAACTAACCCTGAAATTTCCCGCACTACTCTGTACTCGGAGCAGGCTGCCATCTTGAACAGGGCGATGGCAATCCGCTTTCGGGTCAGAACCAGTGCTTGGTGCTAACCTGCGATGCATCAGGCGCAACATCTGGACCAATTAATTGGTGCAGCATCTCAAACGTGGGCCGTGACATTCTCCAATATTATTAGTACAGTAGTATAGTAGTATAGTAGTACAGTAGTATAGTAGTACAGTAGTACAGTAGTATAGTAGTACAGTAGTATAGTAGTATAGTAGTACAGTATTATAGTATTATAGTATTATAGTATTATAGTAGTATAGTATTATAGTAGTATAGTAGTATAGTAGTACAGTAGTACAGTAGTATAGTAGTACAGTAGTAGTACAGCACCCTGTGTTGTGTAGGAAGTTTTTTCTGTCTCATTATTGTATTACGTAGCGTTTATTACAACGCCTTAACTGATAAACTCCGCCCTCGAGTCCCGCCCCTTAAAGAGAAAAAAGTCAAACAAAAACTTTGCCACAAACATAAAACATGTAACAGATATTTTTTTTTTACATTCGACAAACTACTGCCTTGTTGTTGTTTTCCCAATGATTTAATTATGAAGTTCATCAGGACAGAAAAATATAAATACAGTTAATTTATAATGTTAAAAACAGACGGCGAACTCACACACCACAACCTGATACACAAAACTCTCATTTCAACACAATCTTCATTTCTAATCATTTCTGTTTCTGTCCCTGGCACATGTGCGTGAGCCCCACGCCGTCTTAGGGAGAGAATTAACACTCAACATTAATTAACATAATTAACATAGAAAATTACCATAATAACGCTTTATATTAATGTTCATTTATCTGATATTATTAACTTCAGTGTTAATTACATCATCAGTAACATTAACTCAATAACTCGTCGTATTAACTGATGTCTCTTTTACACCAAAGCTGAATAATCAAAATCAAGCCCACACCAACGCCCCTGTTCAGTGCTCTAATCTGATTGGTCAGAAGGTGTTGATTAATTTTCTATAACAGCAGCCCTGTCAGTAGTGCAGCCTGTAATTCAAATCATAGCTTTATATTAATTTTGTTATTTAATGAACAGAAAGTGTGTGTGGTGAAGTTTGCTCTTAAGGAGATGTTTAATTTTTTTAACAGTGATGGAAGGAGTCTCCAGTGCCAGCGCTTTGTTACAGTCAGAGCTGAAGCTGTAACTTTACGTGTTCCGACGTCGTAGAGGAGTTTACGCTTCTCTGCGCTTTCTGGGTTGTTCAGGAAGTTATCAGCTTTCAGTCCCATGCTGCATGTTAATCAGGATGTGTTTCGTTAATATTTACATAAACGCCCGTTAATACAGGATAATTACTTCATTACTTTATTAAACTGACTAACAGCTTATTAACACTGATGTTTATTAAAGTTAAAGGAACCTTAATGTAAAGCGTTTTCTTTATCATAAACAGTCCGTCATTACGATAAACAACAGTCTGAACCCTAATAAATAGCGATTAAACGTTCGCGTTAACTAGCATGTAAACGGTTTTGCGGGTTGCTAATTTAGTTATCTGTTCCAATATTGTGTAAAAAACAACCACAACAATAAAAAACAATAATAATACTTGTCTGGGTTTTTTGTTTGTTTGTCTTTTGTTTGTTTGAACACTTTATAAACAGCTACAAAAACAACTGTAGTAAAAAAAGAATGCGATAAATTACGACTAAAATTCTGCTCAGGTCTCGTCAGTTCCTAACAAAAACCACCCGGGATTAAAAATATTATTAAAATATTGCAGGGTTGCGTCTTGGGTTGGTGTTTGTGATAGCGCTGGTCCTTCTGCATTTAATAGAAGTGAAACAGAATAAAAAGAGGCTGGTTAATATTTCTGGTTAATATCGGTTCAGACGGACGACAAAAATGTGTCGTATTAACGCAGAAAGAAGGAATTCGTTCTGACACGCGGTGCTGAGATCGTCATCGCAGGCTGCTGTGGCAGAGTAAACATCGCAGGCTGCTGTGGCAGAGTAAACATCGCTGACTGCTGATACACGGCCACGGCAGCGGGGATTAACAGGCCGCACACACGCCGATGCACACCTGAGTAAGAGCGCCCCCTTGTGGAGCACACGCAAGTCTGTTACAATTCATGAGAAGCTTCACAATTAAAGCACACAGTTCATTACAATCAGAATAAAAGTGCTGGGAATAATTTCCTTTTTTTACAGCAAAGCAGTGATAAATGAAAGACAAATCGGTTTCAGTTGAGTTTTGTCCTGATTCGTATCTAACACCACTTCACACGTTCGTACTTCTTGGCCCGGGGATCCTCCATGTGAGCTCGGCTTACGTGTCTGGTGCGAACGCTGCAGGTCTCCTCGTAGATCTTGTCACCATCATCATCCTCCTCTTCATCAGCCATCAGATGTTTGAACATTTTGCTCAGTTCGTCTGCTGGATCGCACCACGCGCTGCGCGACATCGGCCCCGCCCTCGTGCTCATTCTCACCATCAAGTCGTCGTCCAGCTCGCGCTCCACCGCGGCCTGTAGATTTCGGTACAGCTCCACGGCGAAAGAGGCTCCGGTGAGAAGAGACTCGGGCTCGACACCCCTCATCAGCTCGTGAGCGACGGTGTGCACCAGGGAGCCGCTGTACAACCTGATAAACACACAGACACACGGCGGAGTGTGAGGAGAGCTCACTCGCTGCCCAACCTGCATCATGGCTATGCTATAACGCAACGCTCGTTAACGTTAGGCTCATTTTTAGCTTTGTGTCTCGAGACAAATTTCAGTATCAAGCACGTTCTCACCTTCAGAGTGAAGAACTTCTCACATCCATTAGAGACAGATAATGACATCACTGTTAACATTAATGCTACTAACACAGAAATGAAGTGACGAAGCTTAAGTTTAGTGGTTTTTCTCAACCACCAGTAAAAATTTTTCATCTAGAGGAAAACATTATAAAAAAACAACAAAACACTCGTGTGTGTGTGTGTGTGTTTTAGTCATAGTGAGACAGACCTCATGGCAGAACCAAACATCTGGTGGGTGGAGTCGGACCCGATCCAACTCCTCCTATACGCCTAACCCCTTATCCTAACCCACAAGACGCTCTACAACGTGGAGCAACACACACACACACACACACACACACACACACACACACACACACACACACACACACACTCACTTATCCAGCCTGAAACACACTCAGCTGTCTCCACCCCCTGGACTTTTGGTTTGACTCCGCCCAGGTAGGAGGAGCTGGACCAGGTTTGACTCACAAAATGGTTAATAAGCTGCTTGTTGCAAATCACACACACAGTCACACTCTTACTTTCAGCGCATTACACAGCTGTCAATCGGTATGTTATCTGCCACGCCCACACGTATGACTTTGTGTAGCTTTTCTTTACAATCATTTCCCAGAGGATTTTTCAGTGACGATAACCTGCATGGGTGAGGCTTCAAGACTCGCTGTTTACTCGTCATTAGGTTTAATCTAATCCAAACACAGAGCTAAAGCAATAAACATCTCCTGACAATACAGAGCACAAAACCTCTTTCTATTCTCTACATCTGTAGACTAGAGCTTTTCTTTCAGGTTATGATTCCACAGAAATGCTTCAAGAAGAAGTTGTTCATGCTGTTATGATTATTTAATGCTTAGCATAATTATAGCATAAAGCTATAATCGTGCCTCAGTAGAGATAAGAAGTAAGAAGTGAATGTACCGTGCTAGCTCCGGCTCCGGCACTGGATGATTCAGGAGCTGGTTCAGACTGAAGCTGTCCTTCAAACAGCACTGCCACTGACAGTAAGCGTGAGCCAGCTCCAGGTCCAAGAGCTTCTGACCTTTACGATCCTGCAGGTTTTTAAGCCTCGAAATCACCGTGCCTGCCTCTGCATACAGGGGAAGAACAGATGATATCAACCACGTATTCAGAGAACCAATCACAATTCTGACAATTAATAACAATAATTCAATATTCACACTGCACATAATGTTATCATGAGCACTTCAACATATCTATAACTTCCCTCGATCAGTTTTCTGTGTCAATTTCATCTTTACTTATCTCAGGTTGATCCTTCAGTATCTCAGTCTGATCTTTACCTATCTCAGTCTGATGTTCTCTGCAGAGATGTCCGTAGACCAGGCCGATGAGTAAAGCCCAGAACATTTCCGCTTTTGGCTCGGGTTGCGCATTATTTAGCCAGAAACATGTGACGTACGCGGCTAGCTGCAGATTTGCTGGGATGAGGCATGAATTAAACAATGGAGACACACGCAGTGCATGCAACAGGACCTGCAGGCGTAAAGTCTCTGGGGCCTACAACAGAAAATCACAAAATGTGCAGTATGTTAATAATCATAAATAATCCAGCAGTAAAAATTGAGAAGTTTTGAAAGGTAAGCATCCATTCAGTGCTTTATACATGTAATAATGCTAATCTAAGAGTAAACTCTGAGTGCACCAGAGCTGGGAAAATTACAGCCATCCATTTTTCTGATATTGTATAGGCAACATACTAGTACAAGGTCTGAGTGTCATCAGCATAGAAATGAAATGGAAGGCCATACAGGCAAATCACAGAGCCAAGGGTTAGCATGTAAATCATAAATAATAAATAGAAACGGGCCTAAGAAAGAACCATGTGGGACTCCTTGGGAAACTCTCATAGTATGTGATTTGTGAAATAAAATTCTGTCTTCCCATACGCTACGAACAAATCTAATCTAGCTAGTTTAGTTAAATCACAATGATTAACAGTAAAGCAGAGATAATTCCTCAGCTCTACCTCCCACAGTGAGTCCAGGTGAAGGTGTGTTACTACACGTCTCGGGAGAACAGCTGGAACCATGGAGCTGGTCAGCGTCATTCCCTGCCTGTCGTATTCCTCCACGTTGTGTTGCTGTTTCTCTTCAGACGATGTTCTGCGTTTACCGACTGTCTGCCACCTGGTACACAGCAGTACGCCGTACGTCACCTGTCGTATCAGCCGAGACGACTCGCTGCTGCTGCTCAGCCCAAAGTCCTCCACCTGGAAGTTCAGCATGACCCTCTGCAGTGTCAGGATGTCAATGATGGTGGAAGCCAGCTTGCCTTCTGCCAGAGGTTTCAGAGTCCAGTCCGGAAGGTTCTGTAAAGGGCCTAGAGGCCTACTCTGAGGTTCTCCGCTTAGGAAGAACTGGGCAATGGAGCTGGGATTGAGTCTGTACTCTGCCATTCCCTGATATATTTCTTTTCGAATGCTGGCTGATTTCATGTTCTTCCCCAGGGGGCTGAGGAGAGCAGGGATGGCTTCTTTTGGGCTCGGGAAACGTGATAACCACGTGAGTAAGCCATCGATCTGGGCGGCTCCTCCAGGTCTGGTTGACAACTTTGAGAAGTTTGGAAATAAACTCTTGTCCAGGTTGGTGTAGTCGTTGCCCAGGATGGTGGCAAAAAGTGAAAGATTATACTTATTCATGCGGTTATAGGCAGTACACAGATTTAGAACATGGTATGACTTGGCAGGGATGAATTTTTTATTACTGTGTTTCAGCAGACTCACTTTCCTCCACTGGAAATGAGAGATGGGCAAAAATCCTTTCTTAATGTTGAAGATGTAGAAATCGCTGTCGTTGGACAGAACGGGACAGTTCCACTCGCTGGCCAATGCGGCTACTTCCCAATCCGCCTCTGCCAGACACTGAATAAAGGGAATTCCGAGTTTCCGGAGGATCTGCTTGAACACGTTTTTGATGAGAATGGGTAAAACTTCTCCTGAACGGCCCCTGGACAAGGCATTGGCTCTTCGGATTCTTTCTTGGCATCTTGTCTTCAGGGTGTCAAATTTTTTGTCACTGACATCGTCCCCTCCATCGAGAACCACGTAGGGTACAATATAGCAGATTCTGAGATTTTTGAAGAACTGTGTAACTATTTTCTCAAAGCCGTCGTAATCTCCGCCGTGTGCTTGGTCCACGTGAGAACTGTAGTAAAGACAGTAGTACAGACTGGATCCATCGATGATGAGTTTGCTTTTTCTAAAGCACCGTGTCTTCAGGAAATCACTGTTGCTCTCGATGTAGCTGTGAAGTCCACGAACTCCCATAGTGAGCAAAGTTTGGTCCTTGAAATATAAAACAGTGAAAATAAACTGTAAGTGTATGTCTACATTTACAGACAAGAAGAGAAGTTGACACACTCAGCTGCTAGTCTTGCTTGAAGAAAATGTCTTTAATGCCTTCAGGAAGCAGCATGAAGTGTGAAGAAGCTCCTGTTCTGCTTCTCTGGCTCTGTAGGAGTCTGCCTTTAAACCCAGTAGATCAGTCTGTGACAACACGGATGGTGTATTTGACATCATTTATATATCTACACACCCAAGCAGCCAACCAGCTGACTGTCTGGGAACCGAAACTCAGAGGACAGAGCTGGAAAACGAAACCTAATAGCAAACAAAACACAACAAAACAAACCATTTAATAAAGTTTATCACCCTCGTGTACACATGTTATGTTTTGTTATGGACATGTGAATTCATGTATTTTATTCTTGTCACAGAATCGAGGAGGTTGAGTAATATGTTTTAGTGTTAGATGATATTATATTTTAAGTGTTTTTCATTTTGGTTTCATGCTAATTCTCACTGCTAGCGTGCCTGCACAATGCAGCGTTCAAGTGCCACATTACGTTTCTGTTATTAGAGGCTTTCACTTCCAAGTATTATAATAATAATAATAATAATAATAATAATAAATTTTCTTTCTTTCTTTTTTAATGTCTTACTTGCTTAATTTATTTACTTTCTGAGTAATCCTTGTAATTTGAAGTGCCTTGTACTTGACTCAGGCATCACTAAAATGTCTATCTATCTATCTATCTATCTATCTATCTATCTATCTATCTATCTATCTATCTATCTATCTAGTAATAATAATAAACAGAAGACCTGATAACAAATAGGCCTAAAATAGATATTCCTGTGTTTATAGTGTTTTTTTCATACATAAAGAATCTTTTGTGTTACTTTTAATGCGAAAACTCAACACAAATCATTGGACAGGCAGAAATAAACTTATAAATAAACAAATAAAACAAAAAGAATCAAAATAATACAGCCATGGGGCTAACAAACAAACAAACAAACAAACAAACAAACTGGATTTATTATTGCAATCTCAGAAATAAAGTGTAAGACTTTATTTGCTGATGTTTTACTTTAAAGTATCACAATAAACATTTCATTATTATTATTATTATTATTATTATTATTATTATTATTATTATTATTATTATTATTATTATGTTTGGGTCAATTATTTTAGAAATACAATAGCCACCCTTTATTTATTTATTTATTTATTTATTTTTAATATAAATGGACATTTTCCTGATTCTTCTTGTCCTGCAGTGTTCGTGCGGATTGTGGCGCCCCCTGGCGGAATAACTCGGAAAAGGAAAACTAAAAGGCACAGAAAATTATTTCTGTGTTAAAGGATAGCGCTGGTTAAATAAAAGCTTAGCCATTCTGTTGTGTATTCATATATTTTATAGTAATATTGACAAAAAAATCGAACAAACAAACAAACAAACAAACAAAAATCCCAGAAATAAAGTGTAATACTTTATATAATGATGTTTTACTTAAAATATCACTATAAACATCATTTAAAATAAACATTTCTTCACATTTCTTCTTCTTCTTCTTCTTCTTCTTCTTATTGTTGTTGTTGTTGTTGTTGTGATAGTTATGAGGTTTGGACCAATTATTTTAGAAATAAAAAAAAATAAAATCCAAGAAATTTTTACATAAAAAAATTGAAATGATTTATCTATTATTAAAGGTAAAGGTATTAAAGTAAATTAAATTAAAGTGTTAAAGAGAAAGCTGCGCGTCATGGCGTCCTAAACCGATGACCCGGAAGTAGAACCAGTGTAAACTGAGGCGCGCTTGAACACTGCTCGTGTTGACGCGCCCCACGCTGAAGCTCTTATCTCTGCTATGCTAATGACTTAGCATTAAAGTTAGCGGTGTTGTGTGTGAGAGATTGAGTGCAAAACATTTAACAGCGGGTGTGTGAAGCAGGTGATGGAGTAAAAGTGAAAGATGCGAGTTTTATGAGCGCAGTTTTGTTCAGAATGAGTCCTGAGCTGAGCTGATTAGCTAAAGTGCTAACTAGCTTAGCTGAAGTTCATCAGTGTGTTACTGTGAAAGGTACAATTTCATTTTAATTTTAATAACAACAACAACAATGTGAGCAGTACAGCAGCAGTCTTTCAGCAAAGTCTTTGACACTATGAATAAAAATTATATTAATTAACCAACAGCTCATGAATACAGAAGAGAAAAAAAAACAATCAAAGAATAAAATGAAATAAATAGACTTAAAATATGTTGTTTAATAAGAAGAGAAATGAGTAAATTACACTCTTATACACATCAGATGTTCACCTTCCTGTTTACTGTGGAGGTGTTTATAGAAAAATTAGATATTAATGGAGAAAAGTTGAAAGTGTGAATCTGTCATTCAGAAAAAAATGATCTGGTTTGAATGAATCAGTTCATCAGATTTCCTAAGAATTAATTTTTGCTGCTTTGAAAAGCCGTTAATCCAGATATAATCATACGAACAGTCTCGGAGCGGCTGTGTAATTAATTCTGCATTAAACGGTATGTTTCGATGATGAAGAAGTTTGAAAGGTTGATATTGAATATGGAGCAGTTGGTTCGGTTTGTTTTGTTTTGCAGCTGAGATGGAGAACTACAGGAAGGCGGGCGTGGTCGAGCAGCCGTGTCTCTGCCCGTTTAATGACCTCCTCCGCGACGGCGCTCCCGTGGTCCGGGTTCGAGACGGCAGCAAAATCCGCAACCTGATGAGGTTCGCTCAGAGCCGGATGGAGGGCCGGGCGGAGAAGCCGGCAGAGAGCGGCGGAGGCGGAGAGGAAGCGGAACCGAGCGCCGAATCACAGCTGTGCCGTCAGATCGCGTTCACGGGCGTCGGCCCGAGCGTCTCCAAGGCCATCACGTGCGTGGAGATCCTGAAGCGGCGCGTTGGGGGGCTGCACCAGGTCACGCGGCTGGTCTACAGCTCGCTGCAGGAGACGTGGGAGCCGCTGGAGCCGAGCGCCGGCCTCGACAGCATCACCGTGACCCGGAACATCCCCGCCATCTGGGTGCTGCTCTCCAGAGACCCGCTGGACTCGAACACGGCCGGATATCAGGCGCCCGGGAGCTTCGACGCGCTGTGGGTGCAGGCCGCCGCTAAAGAGGAGCGAGAGAATCAGAGGAGGAAGAGCGGAGGAAGAGGAGGAGGAAGTGGAAGAGGAAAAGGGCCACGCAGACAGGCGACGCGTCCCAGAGACGAACGGAGAACTTCAGGACAAGCTTCAGGAGCGCACTGAGGCTACCACCACCAGGCTTTACCAAAATAGGCATTTAAGCTCCGCCCCCACCATGCAGAAACATCTGCATATTTAAATCAGGACATTAGAGAGGTTTTGGCCGAACTGGGTATAAAATAACAATTTTTCTTTTTAAAGAGTTTTATTATTATTATTATTATTATTATTATTATTATTATTATTTCAGAATTAAGCGAAGTTTTTCTTTATTTCTTTGTGTTTTAGTTTTCAGGGGGTTTAATCAAAACTTCATCATACTTCTTTTTCCAAAGAATAATGAAATAAAATTTGAGAGTTTTTAAGTCTGTAAAGTGTTAAATTATAAGTAATAATTTAATTTGAGTTTTTCTCTTCCTGAAAGTGGTGATGTATTAAAGGTGTGAAGACTGAACAGATTTGCATCAGACTAAAGCTCAGTGTCTTGTTTATTTTCATCTTTAGTTCAGCTATTAAAGGCCTAAATAAATGTAAATGTATAAATAAATTGCCTTGTATGTAAAATATTCCTATTTTTATCTGAAATAAAAGAGTAGTAACGTCTTAAAGACAAAGAAACCGGAAAAAAAAGTGAACCAAACTCCAAGCGAGCTACATTAGGCGTAGGTCTCACTTTCTTTATGGAAACATCAGTAAAAAGTTTACAGTTTGTAAAGCAGAAGACGTTTTGAACGAGATTTTGGCTGATTTCTGTTTCTGTTCGAAGGGATTCATTTAATCTCAGTTCAGCTTCAGGAGGCCAGAACTTGGGTCCGGCAGGGATTGTAGGTGGGGGAGTGAATGACCAGCGCTCTCTGCCACCCTCAATACCACCACTGAGGTNAAATGGCTGCCCACTGCTCCGGGTGTGTGTGTGTGTGTGTGTGTGTTCACTACTGTGTGTGTGCACTTGGATGGGTTGCACAAATGCAGAGCACAAATTCCGGGTATGGGTCACCACACTTGGCCACAAAGTCACTTCACTTCACTTAATGGAAAGGAGCCAAACTCAGTCATGACTGAATTCAACTGATTTCAACAAATTCAGAACAGACTGCTGCAAATACGAGTCACAATTCACTCATAGGAGTGTTATGTGACGGGTCTACAAATTTTTTTTTCTATTCGTACATTTGGGTGTAATTAGACACAAACCATATGATGAAGATGGCTGTGTATGGGTATAGAAATGCTTTGGCTTTGGCTTTGGCACATTTTAATTTTGTGACTCCTTCAAAATGGCCGAATATTTTCCAAACTAAATCGAATCGAATCTGCGCTAATTAAAGGACATTAAAGGCTTCATTCATTCATGTAGTCAAGTGAAATGCTAAGAAGCAGCAGGAAGGATTGAGTTCACTCCTTCACAGTGAAAATGGAGATGATTAGACCAGGTGAAATCTCCAGGTTTCCGCTCTGAGACGTCGGATTCATCTCAGCAGGTTATGATTAAGGTCTGAAACTGGGGCTGTTTGACTTCATCACACTGGAACCCCAAATATTTTTTGTGGTTTGATGGATATAAAAAGGCTTTTCTCCTGCAGAGACAGTCCACCGTCTCCTCGTGCTTCTCTCTGGATTTCATGCAAAACTGTGAAAATGCTAAAGTTTGAAAGTCAAATGTGTACGATGGTTTACGTGAGCTGGAGGATGGACACACACACACACACACACACACACACACACACACACACACACACACACACACACACACACACACACTCACGACCTACGCATTCAGTCTGGAGGATCGGGGTGTGTTGCGGCTGCGCCGGCAGGTAAACGCTTTTCTTATTATTATTAAAATTAATTATTATTATTTAAAATGAAAACGTGTTTGTAACTTCAGTTTGATTCTGTGATTCAATTCGAATTCAGTGTTCAGATTAACTGCGTATGATTATAAGCTTAAAAATAATTTACTATGTTCTGGTTTCTGGGGCGCGTCCCTCAAGGGTATGCCTTTGGTCCTGTTTAATTTAAAATAAAAAAAATGTAACAATAAGTTATGTAGATGAACTTTTAGGAATACTGCTGTACTGTTTTTTTTTTTTTTTTACTGTTGTACTGTTTTGTTGTACCGAATCAGGGTTGAAAATGTAACGATAAAGAGACAGCTGAGTGTTTTAAAGATGCCGTAAACGTTTGCTTGCATCATGTTGTCTCAGATTTAAAGTCCTAGCATGGCGTGATGTTAATTTTCGAACTCACACGTTGTTACAGATATAGTACAAATATACATATACTTTTTTTCTCTTTAACTTCCGATTGTCAGGACAAGTCTTGGATGTTAAACGTAAACTAATCCACGGTCTTGACTTTGAGTTGAAACAGTTTTTTAAGGCAGCAGCTGATCCGTTGTTTCTGTGTTTAACCAACGTGTCTTACAGCGCGCACTTGTGGCTTATCCCCAGTCCAGTGCTTTGTGCGCTCCCATTCGGCAGATCAAATAAATTAAAAACAAACAAATGAATAAAAGTTCAGATGCATTTATCTCTCCCTGTGCTGCAGTTCTTTCAGATTCATACTATATTATAATCCTGTACTTTCCTCGTAGGCGTTTTAGTCTTGTGTTTTATTTTATTTGCTCGTAACTAGGCGCTGATTATTTTTTACACTACGATGTTAAACAAACACTTATTATCAAAAGCTACACAAAAGTTACACAAAAACTCATTAACACAGAGACTCATTTGTGTACAGATCTCAGCAAAGGCAAGTTCACACTCTTGTTAAGCAGAGCAGAGCTCAATGCAAAACATGTCAAACACACAGAGGTGAAGATTGCAGAGGATTTCTCTTTAAAACTGCACAAACGTGATCATATACAGTTACAGACACAATAAATACATATAGTATAAATATACATACACACATTTAAAGTCTAATTTCATCATTAAAAATAAACCAGTTCAGAAATGACCAAAAATTAAATAGGACTTTATAGGACTTTTCTTTATTTCTTTATCTTTTTCCCCCCAAGTTAAAAATAGATTGAAAACAAATGTGACACTAATAACTGTAAAAAAAAACATTTTTAATATCAACAACATTAACTTCCAGTACAGTAATAATTACTAATGAATGCCTGGGTTTGCAATTTATTAGCAATAATTTGTTGGATAGATAGATAGATAGATAGATAGATAGATAGATAGATAAGTAAAGACAGTAATAAGATAATTAATAACTAATAAGTATTAAAAAGTAATTTTATATCCTAGAAATACTACATAGTCAATGTGTTCTATCTATCTATCTATCTATCTATCTATCTATCTATCTATCTATCTATCTATCTATCTATCTATCTATTTTGCAGGAATAATTTTCAGATAATAGTCCAGTGGAAAGAAAAATCAGCGTTAAAAGCAAAACCACAGAAACGTTTATTCCAGGTGGAAAAACACAACAGCTCATGTGTGTAGAAAATGCAAACGACCTCGGCCATTTACAAATTTGCTACACACACACTCGCGGTGTGTGTGTGTGTGTGTGTGTGTGTGACTAATATAGGTCACTGTGCGTTTAGACTATGCACTGTAGTGGTGATCCAATTCTGTGTCATGTGACTGTGATTAGCATAACCCTTTTAGGAGGCTAAGAACCCTTCATTATGAATTAACCCCTGAAGAACCCCATTTTAAGAGTGTACCAAACTCCTTAAAGGCTCATGAGATAATTAAGGGTCGTTAGCTTCTAAAAACCTTCTACCTTGGACCCTTCCTGAACCTTCAGGGTTCTCTTTAAAGGTTCTTAGTGAGAGTTCCTCATATAGTTAAAGGGCCTAGCATCCTAAAAGGATTTTATTTGGAACCTGTTCTGATAGAGAAACATTTATTGTAGGGTTCTACCCAGGACCATTACAACTACAGAACTGAAGGTTCTACCTGAAATGCTTTCTGATGGAGAAAAACTTTGTTTTAGGGTCCTACAGTTACAGTACATGGAACTTTAATTGTTCCTTCAGAGGAACAACCAGAACCCAGATTTAGAACCCACATTTATTTTGTTATTATAATTTTTATTATTATTTTTTTAAAGTAGAGCATTTTTAGGAAGCCCAAGGAGCTCTTCAAGGGTTCTTCTGAAGTGTTCTTTGTTGTAGGGTTCTACCTCAAACCTTCCCAGGGGAGAGAGGGGGAACCCTTAATGAATGTACAGCTTTTTTACATTTTATTTCATTTTTTTAAGAAAAAAGCTCCTCACGTGTTCTTCATATAGTTGAAGGTTCTTAGCGATCTTTCTGATAGAGAAATGTTTTGCTGTAGAACTCTACATGGAACCTGTAAGAGTTCCCCCCAAGAGCTAAAGAACACTTTAGTAATCTAATGCAACAGTATTAAAATGAAAAATGAAAATAAAATAAAAGGAATGTGAGTGTGTGTTTCTGTCTTGTTCTACAGCTCAGCAGATATCTCAGAGTCCTGAGTTTAACGATTCGTTAGAAGCACCTGGTTCTGCTGTATAATCATGTTGCCCATCATACTTATGATATCGATTTTATGTCAAGGTAAGTCAATTTGTGGTTCTCCATCACTTCTTCCATGTGTTTCAGTCATGTTTCAACATGCCCTAAACACATGATATGTTCTTGTTCTGAAATTCAGAGATTGGGAAACTCCAACTCCGGTCTACGCTAATAAGCAAGTGTGTTTGATTTTAACAGGTCACGCTGTTGACTACGGTACCGACTTTGTCACAGCGTTTCCAGAGAACCTTGCATACTACTTTCCGTTAAACCTCTTCCTCAATCTGAAAATCACCACCTTTCTCCCTGCCACTGAGGTTAAAATCATCATGAATGGTGTAATTATCAACCAAATGTTCGTCAACATCTCGCAGGTGTTTGATGTGAATATTCCTGGCGGAGAGGTGAATCAATTAGGTAACTCCAATAATTTGATCAGAATCATCAGCAGCAAGAATATCACTGTGCTTTCCATCAGCAAGCGAGGAGACAGCATACAGACCAATGTTGTTCCACCTACAACACGTCTGGGCGTGGAATATCTGGTCCCTTGTCCTAATTACACCCAGCTCGCTCTCCAGCTGAACACCTATAATCCCGCCAGCTTCATCGACTCGACCACTGTGCCGATGGATTTCAGTTACAGACTCATCATTATTAATGCAGAAGAGGTTGAGAACAGTGTCACAGTGACCCAAAAATTACCTGATGGGGATCAAGATATTACGGTGAAACTAGACCCTTTTGCGCTGACCCAGCTGGCAAGCAGCAGTTTCTGGTTTAAAGTCTCATCTACTGCAAAAGTGGCCGTGATCCTTACCAATCCGTGTATGGACACCCAAAATTGCAGGTGTAACATGGTTGCACACCAACTCCGACCCACTGACTTTCTGGGAACTGAATTCATCTTCCCTCCCATCAAGACCAATGTCACACACCTTTTTGTAACCTCAGCCAACAGCGTTGACCTCAGCTCTGGCTCTGAGACCAAGACTGTTGAGCCTGGTTCCATAGGAATGCTTCCTTTTCTCCCTGGTCTAGACACCGGAAATCCAAGCCTCACAACATCGCAGCCAGCGTCGCTCAGAGTAATCCAACCTGGACTCATAATCGATCTGCTCCCGAAAACAATGTTTTCTGGCTGCTACTTGGTACACAGAACCACACAGACCCAATCTCTGGCTTTAATCATAGTTAAAACAGAGCAAAAAAATGATGTCCACATGGGCCCTGATCCTCTCAGTGATGCAACCTGGAACGATATCAGTGATGCAGAGTACTCATGGGCTTTAATAGGCTTGCAAAGCTGTAAGTCATGCGTCATTTGGCATCCTACCTCGCAAATTGCAGTGTATGTCTTTGAGACGTCGTTGTCGGGGGTGAGCTACGGAGGTCCGGCAATTTCTGTGAATGACATTCCAGGTAAAGTCCTGCTTGAAGTCGAGCAGACTATAAAAACTATCAGCAGAAATGGTATCTGATATGATAATGTCATAACTGTTCATTAAACTGTGCTTGTTTGCTCCACAGACCCCAATGGTTGTGTTGTGGTTCCCTTAGAATTTGAACTTGCTAACATCACATTGAGCTGGCAGGAGTCTCGGGCTCACTGCATCAGTAAAGGCTTGGTGCTGGCGAGTCCCAACATCAACTATACACAAAACAAAATGGTAGCTGCACTTAACAACATGAATGCGGAAGGTGTTGCGTGGCTTGGCCTGCGACGCAGCCTTATCAGTTCTGAGTGGTACTGGCATAGCAACGTCAATTTCAACTTTGCCAACTGGGACAACAACCAACCAACGAGCGGCCTGTGTGTCTCCATGCGGATGGAACCGGATGGGAATTTCACATGGAGCAGCGTGCGCTGCTGCTCGTCCATGCTGCCCCTGTGTGCCCGAGAGATGGTAATCATAGGCACCATCACCGATTTGAGTACTCACTTGCTTTAGCCAAGCACCACCACCAGTTCAGGCCCAACCACCAGCCCGTCAACCATCTAATCATCGACCACAGCTAAATTATCCTCACTTCATTTCAAGCTTACTTATTCACTGTTAAACTGCAACCTACCTGTTTAGAAGTAGAAAAATATAATTGTCTCAAACTGTTAATCGAATAACTTACTTTCAACATCTGTTTTCATTTGCTTCACACTTTGGGCAACATGTATGCTAACGATGGTGACACAACAGTCCATTAGATGGATGTTACTCGTCTTATTAGCCTAGTGCATTGCTAGTGAGTTATTTTAACTCTCTATAATAGTGCTACTCTAATAGAAATTTAAAGATTGCTGCTTGGTAATTTAATAGCTTTCATAGCACCTGATGCTAACACATAGCATTAGCCATTTCCGACATAGTCAGCGGGGCAGTAGACGTTTCTGTTTGGATGTCTATAGCTGCTTGCAAATAAATATTGCAATCATATTATTTATTCAAGTAAATGAATTCTCATTACAATTATTCTGACTATATTATACGTGAACGGAAACTTAGCTTTGCCTGTATCCTGTAAATATTCATCCTAAACGTACGCTATATGCACAGGTAGGTGTAACGCAGTTCTGTAGCATATTAAATGCAGTGTACTTTTTTAACACTTCAGATATAATCCATTTGGCTTATTACTGTAACTGTAGCTTATAATAAAAATGTCTTTATCTGTCCTCACTGTCTCTTAAAGAATACGTATGCTGTAATAAAGACGAATAAATATATAATATAATAATAAATAATGTACGGGTAGTTTGTCGCTCACTCACCTAAAACATGACGCTCAAGAAAATATGACAAAATGTAAGTCCCTTTCTAAAATAATCAATACTTTCGTCCTGTATCAATGTATCCTGTGTGTGTGTGTGTGTGTGTGTGATTTTAAAGAGTATGTGTGTATTTTTAAGCAGTACTTTCATCATATCATATCATCTGGTTTAAGAAATACACATGAAAAATGGCCAGGGTTTATTTTTAAGATGTCAGACGAATTTGGCAGAGAGGAACATGAAAAAAATAAATAAAATAAATAATAATAAAAAAATCCTACAGCAAATGAAGGATCAAAACCATGAAGCTAGAATGTGACTGCGCAAAATGGCAAATCAGGGAAATATCTATCTATCTATCTATCTATCTATCTATCTATCTATCTATCTATAGCATGTGATTTGAGAATCAGACGAACAAACATGAGAAATTCAATAAAAGAATTTAAATATAGTGCAATCATGATCTTTTAGATTTGTTACAAGCACTTTGGAGACCTAAATAAAAAAATTCTAAGGAGTAAAAAGTTTGAGTTTATTAGTGGGAATTTAATTAGTACAAGTAAGAATACAATTATTATTATTATTATTATATTATTTTATGAAATTATACTCGGGTGTATATCATAATTATGACGCAGCCTACTTTCCAGTCCTTCTGAAGTATAGAAAACTCTGCACTACAATAATGATCAAAAACATGTTGATATCTGTAAACAATATGGAAACCACATGTCAATCAATCCTAGAGGGGCGGAGCTTGCTTTAATCAAGCAGGTGATTGGTTTAATGGGTTCTCAATAAACATGAACGCTATATTTACCACACGTTTGGGAGAAACGCGTACTGAGAGTGAGGAACATCATTTAGATGACTGACTCAGACTTTTGGATTCAACACGCCATTTAATGAACAAACCTCCCAGACCTCCCAGGAAGAGAAGCAATTTAACGGCTAATGCTAACCCAAGCAGCAGCGGTACGGTTAGAGCGTCATCACTGTTGCTGTGGTTCTTGGACTTTTCTGGACCCGGGGGCAGAATGTAGACCGTAGCCTGGTCGTTGCCGAGAGGGTTGGACGCTGTGCAGGTGTACTGCCCCCCCGGCTGGATGTCCAGGAGCTGGCTGGTGGTTCTGTGGCGATCCGGAGCTTCCTGTGGGAGCGGGGCTGCTTTGTTATCCGCATCGAGAACTTCGTCTAAACCCGTCCACTGAACGTCAGGTAGAGGAGACCCCTGGACCTGACACAGGGCTTTGAGACTTGTGTCTACGCTGCCCCCTACAGACAAGCTTAAGATCCGTGGTGGAGCTGGACGGAAACAAATACACATCAACACAAAGAAAACAAAAACGAGACGTTTACAGAAAAGACTTTAACACACAACTGACACATGTTGAGCTAATAAACTTTTTATACAGAGCCCTGGAGAGGCTGCTAACAGAATCTTTTTATTTATTTTGTGTCATGTAATTTGGTTTATCCTGGTGTCCATGATTTACTCCATTCGTTTTATTCATGCTCTCTAGTTCAAGCTCTGTAATGAATAAAATCGTGCCCATGTTTTGGTTAATTTGTAGCAGTATGCCTGACAATAAAATTAATTTCATTACATACTTTACATTATATAATATGTATATTGCTTTATGTATACTGCTTTATTATAACAGTAACATTCATGGTTGGTGACCTCAGCACCAACTTTAACTTTCCTCAGCTTGGCTACATTAATATTAGTTTATCTCGATATCTAGCTAGCTGATAAAAATGTCGAGTGAAGCAGAACGTTATGTTTGATTCATCTTCAACATAACTAAAGCTAACGATTTTCTAATCAACTATCTAATTTTAACATTACTCAGCATACATAAAGAACAAATCTCTATGAGGATCTGTCAGGAGTTCGCGTTACCTTCCACTCGGAGCCGTGTGCCCATTTTGTTCTCGTAGTTGGCGTGCGGTTGGTCCGGCAGCTCGACGCTGCAGTAGTAGCGCCCGTTGTCCTGCAGGCCGGTGCTGCTGATGCGCAGAGTCAGGTCGTGCTCTCGGTGGTTTCCCTCCAGCCGGTATCGCTGGTCCTGGTCCGGTCCGGTCTCACACAGCTGGCTGCCGTTGAGGCTGGAGCAACGGAAGAGCACGGTGCTGGCGCGGGAGTGGCCCAGACGCCACACCACTTTCATGGAGGAGTGCAGGGTGTGTGCGGGGTGTGTGAAGGAGCAGGGCAGCACTGCAGGGTAACCCTCGATGGTTCGCACCTCTGGGGAAACCTGAATGGACCAGGCGTCATCATAGGCCGATAAAGCTAGCGATGAAGGAAAAGGACAATTGCAAAAAAAAAAAACAAAACACAAAAAATAAATCCATGCTAATAAAACAGGCTAATAATGAATCAGGAAGATCAAACTGCAAAACAGTGTTTGATCAAACCACTGCCATTAGTCCTAATGGTCTGAGAGTCGGACTTGTA
Organism: Pangasius macronema; assembly: GCA_037577455.1. NCBI lineage: Eukaryota > Metazoa > Chordata > Actinopteri > Siluriformes > Pangasiidae > Pangasius > Pangasius macronema. The sequence continues at coordinate 717,423 of CM074966.1, read as the reverse complement.
ACCCGAAGGTGAACCTGAAGGTGGTGGGTTCGAGTCTCGGGTCCGGCAGG
>CM074966.1:713674-717304 GCA_037577455.1 Pangasius macronema | reverse complement strand
CGGGTGTGTGTTCACGGGTGTGTGTGTGTTCACTACTGTGTGTGTGCACTTGGATGGGTTAAATGCAGAGCACAAATGCCGAGTATGGGTCACCACACTTGGCCACAAAATAAAAAATCACTTCATGTAAAAAGTGCTAACATTGCTAATTATGAATCAGACACATTTTCATTTCCTATGATGAACAGACACATTTGACAAATCTACAGTGCACACACACATATGAGCTGAAATGAATGCTTCACTCAAAAATCATCGCTCTTAAACTTTTAGATTTGCCTGAGCTCGAAATGCAGGAAATGTTCATAATAATAAAGCATAATTACACATTTCTCTGTCTAACTGCTACAGGAACTTGACTTCTCATGGGAATGCTTGAGACCAGCATCAGAAACATTTCTGCTGGATTTTTATTCATGTTTTTGAACTTAAAAAAAAATTAACACAGGTGCCTATTAATACAGGTTTCCTGGTGGTTAGTAATGGTGTGCAGTAATGGTTTGAAATCATTGGTAATGGTTAATAATGCTAGTAATGGTAGTAATGGTTAGTAATGGTTAGCAATGGTTAATAATGGTTTAAAATGGTAAGTAATGGTTAGTAGTAATGGTTTGAAATGGTTAGTAATGGTTAGTAATGGTTTGAAATGGTTAGTCATGGTTTATAATGGTACAACCTAATGGTTTAACATGTGTTCTACTGAAGTTTAATGATCCCTGATGGTGAATGCGTGCTAAACCGCTGTGGTTTAATGGAATTAATGAACTTCTGTGATATTCACTTCTGTAATGGAAAACAAACAAAAAGAACAGATACTGTATATAACTAGCATGAATGTATTTCTAGATAGAACTTACAAATATTCCATCCTGGATCTGGATTAGTTCTTTATGGGAAAATGAGCTTAGTGGAAACCATTAGGCCAATTCCCATTAGGAAGAGAATGTTTTTCCCCCCAGCAGATTACAGTAGAATACCTCTAATCCAAACACCTGAGATCCACATGATCAGCGTCTTAAGTTGAATTAAAAATCGTTTTTACCCGAGAAGCTGATCAGGAACAGCGTGATGGTGAAGCGCAGGACGTCCATGGCCGAGGCGCACGGTTCCTCTAGCAGCTGGAAACAAGTGCTGGGTCTCTAAACACAGACGGTCAACATCTCTGACTCACGGTCACACGACTCACATCCAGAGTACACACTGAGCTTTGTCCAAAACTAAGTACTTCCATTTTACATTAAACTGTTCATGTCCTGGAGCCACGCTTTAAAACGATATTTATATTTATATTATTTATATGCATTACACTACTCATTAATATTCATGAAGACAACTGGAACTAGCTTGTTTCATGGACGTTCCACGTCATTAAATGTAACTATAAATGGATAAAAAGTATGATGTGTCTAATATTAAGAATCTGAGGTAAATTGGTGTGGTGTAAGAGGAATAAAACACTCGGGGACGTGCTGTTACAGGAAAATAATAACTTCAGGGTGGTAACAGTAACTCCGCTTCATCACACCACCGTATACGCTTTATTCCGTAATTAATCAACAGCGTCTGACGTATCAGAATCCAGAACTGAAGAGCACTGTGGTATGTTTGTTAACCAACAACCATTTCAAAGATGGCAGAAATATCTGTACACATCTGTGTAACCTGTTGATGTTCAAAACCAGAGCAGAAACTTGCTGATCCATTATTTAATGTAATGAAAGTGTGAGATAAATCAGCTGTGAGCAGACAGACACACAGATAAATGGAGGCTTCATGCCGGATGCTTCCCTCCCTCTGGGTCTTGTCTATTTTTAATCTCACTTCTGTTTTCTGGAGAAGAAACAAATTTGTTTCTTCCTGTTTATAGCGAGCAAGCTCACTGCTCTCCTCAACCCCTTACTCAATCACCATGACAACAAACACAGTGCAAAGCTTACAGGAAGGAAACGATTCTGTTCCTTTCCTTTTTAACATTTTCTTTATTTACTGACAAGACAAATGGAAAATTCAGTCACTGCTCCTACATTCATTTAAAAACGTACATAAAATATAGAACTATTACAAAACTCAAGTTTTATATGTGTTAAAATATGGAAAGACTCCATGAAAGGAGCCAGTGTCTCAGATTTTATAAACAATCTCTCAGTAATTTGCTTTGGATTTTTTAAAGTACAGTACCCTCCAGAATTTTTGGCACCCTTCACTGATTACATATAAAACAATAAAAGAACACATGCAATAAGTGGTATTCTGAGCTCAAACATACAGGGACATTGTATAGTCTTACTTAATCTTTTTTTTTAAACAAACACTTTTTAAGTAGTGAATTTGTTTCTATAAAAGACAGTTTTGAGCACCTTTACAGTTAACACATTGTGGTGCCTGTCCTGGAGATAAGGTTGAAGACACTTGGAGAGGATCTTGGTCCACTCCTCCATGCAGAGCATTTTACTCTTGTTTATATTTTAAAATCTTCGATGAATTTTGCAGAGTATTTATGGTATGATCACATTTTTGCTGCTTGGTTCCACTGGATAAACCATGCGAGTTGATCTTCAGGGTGAATCCCAAAAGGCTTCCTACATATTGTGCACTACATGAAGCATGGAAGAATGGCCTCTACGCCCTGCCAAGTGTGCAATCGGAGTCATACGGGATTCAGATGTCCACCCTATATACTGGTGTACTAAAAATATTGCAATTATAGCCTCTATCCTCTATGTATAGAATCCTACTTGTCTCACTTTTTCACTGTGTATCTGTTTTGACTTGACTCTATGTAGTGCACTATACAGTATGTCTAATATTTCACACTCTGCTTCCTACATCCTATACATGTGCTTTAGAGATAACGGCTTCTGCAGTAGTTCACACAGTTATTGAAGGAACTCTGAGCTCCAGCTGTCTGATTCTATTCTGAGGGGAATCCCGGGTGTTATTTAAGGTCCTGTTTAACGAGGACCATGACTGATGCGACACAACAAATGGTTACATGAATACATGTTTAGTGCATTCTTGTCATTTTGTGAATTGAACTGTGTGTTGAATTCTGGATCCTGATTGGTCAGAAGGTGTTGATTAATGTTCTATAACAGCAGCTCTGACAGTAGTGCAGCTGGAAAATCACAGGTTTGTATTAATGCGCTCGTTCTGAGCGCTCGTTATCATTTCTATAGTAGCATATCGTCCGAAGAGACTTGTATGGAGAACACATTACATAAGGCTTATGATAAAAGATTAAAAAATGTGCTATTTAACAATGTAAAACTTGCAATTTTGATATGGTGAAGTTTTATGGAAGGAGTCTCCAGTGTCAGCGCTTTGCAACAGTCAGAGGTAAAGCTGTAATTTTAGGTTTTTCAGCATCTTCAGGACAGAGTTTACGCTTCTTTGTGGTTTCTCAGTAACATGACAAGCTGCGATTTGTGTTGTGTTATTAATCCTGATGATGGATTTTCATGAAATACAACACAATTTTATACTGACAGGCAAATATCTAGAACATATCTGTGTTATGTGTATTAAGGAGGATGTATTTTAGGAGGATGATTTATTGTAGCAAATGAGGGAATGTTTACATATTTGGAAGCCTGGTGTGTTTGGAATATGAGTATTCATACTATTTCCAAA
>CM074966.1:693674-708674 GCA_037577455.1 Pangasius macronema | reverse complement strand
TTGCATCATAACTTCTTATTGTTAGTATTCATTTTTCTTTGTCTTCCTTTTCGTTTGCTTTTTCTGTCCCTGTCGGAGAAGTGGAGTTAATACTGGAATTAAAATGTCAAGTTATATTTTACGTTAAAAATGCTAAATGAGCTGTTATCCTGCTTGTGAAGTTGTGATGGCGAGCAGAAACTCGAGTGTGATCAGGACGTAATAATCAGCGTTTTATACTGACCAGAGACATCACGGTCTTGCCTTCTTGTTTTCTGTAAATTCCCAGTTAAAAGTTCAGCCAGTAAAATCAGACTGCAGTGAAAGTAACTGCGTTTTTCACGTTCTGCGTCCGGTGATGTCAAGCAACGATTTTATTTCCACAGTGAAGTCTTTATTGTGAATATTTTCAAACACTTTTTCATTTTCACTCTGTTATTCTGATCTACAGGTATTGGTGTGTAACGGGACCCAGTCCAAGTTACAAGAAGGAATAAATTTGATCAGTTACTGTATCGAGTGCCTCAGATGTGCTGAGAGTTCAGCCCTGTCCTGAATGCTGCAGTTTATACGATTTGGAAACATGCTCCTTAACCCTACATTCACACTAGCAGGCGACGAGTCTCTTGTGCCGCTTGGAGTTTGTCTCTTGTGGACGTGTAGCGAAAGCTGCTGTGGTCCCTTGTGGGCGTGGCACATCCAGCAAGAAACATCTCAACATCTCGCTGTCGCGCGCTTGCGAGGAAAAGGAATGTCGCTTGCTAGTGTGAAGGTAGGATAAAGCTCCAGGCGTGAAGTGCTGACCCAGAGGAGGTGATGCAGCAGGACGGACCGCAGACTCAACCGACATGTCAGTGAATGCTGATTTGATTCTATTCATTACTGCAGTATTGAAATCCCTGATTAGAGAATTTAAAGCTCAATATGTTATACGCAAGGTTTTCTTATTTAAATCTTATTCACTGCAGCTTTGATTTTTATTCCATTTATATCAGAGTGTTTATTTATTTTTTAAAGAGCTGATGAGATCGTTTTGCTTAAATTTCCAAGTCTGGCGAACAGTGCTGGGTTTGGAGCGATTCAGTGTTATTATTAACTATTCAGAGATCAGTATTTCCTTTTTGTGAACTTAACTCACTGTGTGAAGTGATTTCTCTTTCTCTCTCTGTATCTGTAATCCTGCATTTTACTGTGTTGACTCTAGTGGCAGAAATTTAAAAATATAATAAATATGCATTTGTCCAAAATGTGTTGTGTTTTCTGGTGTTTTGAAACCTTTTTTTTTTATCATTTTAACGCAAACCCTTTTCCTTTCCGTGAAGCTGTGTTGCTTGGACTGCATTTGCATACTGAAACCTGATTGGCTTTTATATTTTATGATGCAATAACACTTGTGCATGTTCACTAACTCAGATTTTTTTGAAAGGAAAACCCATTGTAGTGAAGACTTTCACACTTGCATTGCACGCTCAAATTCATTTCCCCAAGAAAAAAAGAGGATAAATTATTACTACTATTATTATAATTAAGTTTTACACTGCATTTGATGTTATTATTTACAAGCATACAGTAAATTTTATAATGCTGTCAGTATAAAGGTAAAACAACAGTTCAGTCAGAAGTTAAATGTAATGTAATGTAATGTATTAATCTGTTGTTTAATGGCTCTGTATAACTCAGAGCTTCAACCCTGCAGTCTGCATTAGACTCTGTTTAAAGGTTAATGTCTCTGTGGGTTAAATCTGAAAGCGCAAGCCGTCTGCGTATGTTTCAGTCCGGCGTGTGGTGACAGGGTGGGACTCCACACCAGCCGGAAAACTGAGTCAAGTCCAGGAAAAGAACAGAGCAGAAGGAAGGAAACTGCAGCTGGTAACTCAGGCAAAAAAACTGCCAATGAATCGTCTCTAGTGCGCAGTCATCAGTCATGTTAGTGTTTTTCTGCTGGAAAGATTCCTCAGAGGGCTCTCCTTTGCCCAGATTCATGAATAAGACTGCTGTTTCATTCTGAGTCACTTTTATTTTCAGGTATTTGCTTGTTTTTAAGTCGAACAAATTGTCCTGAGGTGAAGGATTTAGAACTACGCTATATATACACACTATACACACACTATATACACACTATATACACACACTATATACACACTATATGTATATCTATAAAGTGTGCTTTCTTTAGTTGTGGTGAAAATTAAACTTTGTTTAAATTTAAAAAAAAAAGACCTCTTATTACAAAGATAGCTTCTGACACTGTGTGACACTAGTATCTATCTACACGGTCAAAAAGACATCATGGAGATAAAAACCAGCAGATGAGTAAAGACAGATGTGTGAAAGTGTGGACGGAGGAGGAACAGGGGATGACAGATAAATGTGAGGTGTTTAGGCTGAACTGCTTTTTGACCTCAAGTGGAAAGAACCCATCCTTCTCACAGATAATGAAGGACTAAATGCTAAGGGACTCATCTCCAGCTCCTGGGTTTTGTTTCTTGAGGTCCTGTGCCTCCTCAGCAGCCATGATGCTTTGCCAGAGATACAGCTTCGTTTTATGTGAATCGAACAAATTGACTCTGAATGAATCGAACACTAAAACCTTCACACTTTTAAACTAAAAAACAATGAATCGATTCTTTTGCCTAACTCTTTCGGGTGAATCGACTCGCAAGCCCGAAAGAATCAGAAGTTCTTTGTTTTCTGTACAGATTAAATCCTGTTTCCTGTTTTATGTATTTTGTGTGTGTGTGTGTGTGTGTGTGTGTGTATATGTTGGTGTTCTTCAGTGATATCTTGACTTTGTGAAAGTACGACAGTGTTTCTGAATGGCGTTTTGGGTGCTGAATCAAATGAATCAACATGGGATTATTCCATTCATTAAAAGGGTTCGAAAGAATCGGATCTCTGAAGTGTTTAAGATCGTTTTTTTTTTTTTTTTTTTTGGTATAAAAGCTCTGTAAATAAACAGGAAGCGCTTAGCTGTGCTGTGTGAGGAGAAAAAGATGTGCTGTATAGTTAAACATAGTGTATAAGAAAATATATAAGAAAAAAAAACAACCTAAAATGTTTCATATAGAAATAAAATCTCTGTTTGAATCTCATCATCTTAATGTCGCCATCTTAAAGGCCGAATTCACTGATGCTAAGCTAGCTAGCTAACAGCTAATACTAGCGGTGAACAGACAGTGTTGCTATGGTAACACTATATCGCGACAGGGTTGGTTGTTGCTAAGTACCTGTGACTAATGTGAGCTAGTTTACTAGCAGCTAGCTAAATTAGCTAATATTAGTGACGTCTGGTGGATGACAGGAGAACGAGGAGCGTGTCTCTAATTTGCATATTCAGGCCTATATTTTAATGAGGATAAAGAGGTAGAGATAAGCCATTTTTAGTCGTTACACAGTTAATTGTACTAGATGGATAATTTTATTTAGCTAAAAACAGAACTAGAAGTGGGAGTTTTATTTAGGTTTGAGAGTGAGAGGGTTTACAGCTGCACTTATCAGTGCTGACCGGCAGGGGGCTGTGTTGTACCAAAAACATCAACAACAACAACAAAACTTTTCAAATAATTACATTAATAAAATAATTAAATAAATAAATAAATAAAAATAAGTATCCCTCAAACAGTTTGGTAATGTTGAACTGTAATAGTAATATGTATGTACAGTACTTTTACTGTATTTGTTTCATTCTGCTTATATATAGTATTTGTGTATTTATAGAAAAATGAAGTTGTTTCCCAGATAAACGGCTTTAATGATAATTCTCAGGTTGCTGAATACACTTGCACATTACTGTAATTTCATGTGATGTGCTGAATAAGTTCATGTTTTACATATTTGTGGATTATTACCGTAAGGTTTGCTATATTAAATGACACACTTTTAGAAAATGTCTCTCTGAAGATTTTTTTTTTTGGGAAACTAAAAACCTTTAATTATCCACTGAAGCATATTTTTTAAATATGTTTTATACTGAGTTGTTACTGGAAGTGTTTCTTATGTTATTTATTTATACTCTTGCATGGTATTATTTCACTTTCAGTTTTAGTATCCATCACACAGACTGATGGTGTGTGCGCACTTCCTCCTGGGACACTTCCTCCCAGTGTCTTGCATTCCTCTTTCGGAGTAATGGCGTTAGACCTGAAGGTGTCCTTCGCCTGTTAAAGGTGCCAGCAAGGTCATCAGAACAGCAGACGCCTGCCTCCGACTCCTGCGTGTGTGTGTGTGAGCGTCAGTGTCTGGAAGTCAGCTAGTCACTTTAAACATTCCTGACGTGAGATAAACTACAGAAACGTGGATCTGTCAACTGGATTATTTTCTCTGTTTTAGGTTTGAGATCAAACACATTTTTATTTATTCTCTAGTTTTAAACCCATTTTATTGTTAAACACGTGAATTAGTTTGGATGCTTTATTGTAACTTTTATATTTAAATAGGATATAATTTTATATTTAAAGGTGAATTTATTCTTTACTTTAATTTCAAGGATTTTTTGTTTAACATTTCAATCTTTATTTATTTATTTATTTATTTATTTATTTATTTTTTGCTTCTTTTTACACATTTATGGCAAAATGAATTTTACTTTCACTGGTTTCAAAGACAAATTAACGTAATTAATCCTCAAGTTTTACATTAATTAGAAGTTATATTTTTAGTGTTTCTGTTTGAAATTTATTTACAAGACTTTTTAACTTGGTTGTTTATTATACATTTGAGCAGAAAAGATCTTTTTGTTTCATCTGTTTTAAGAACGAGAATAAATTTCCTTCGTTTAGTCTCAGTTTTTCCCTCAAAGGGCAAAAGCTGCATTTTAGTCTCAAGGACAGTTGAATAAAAATCACATCCTGGTTTAACGTTTAATCACAAGTTCACGTTTTAGTCTTTTCTCTGTGTCTCTATTTTCTATTTTAAGGACAAAAAGCACTTTAAGTGCTGCCATTTTAGATGTAAGGCTTTGTTTAATCTCCTAGTTTTTAAGTTTAAGAACAAATTTTAATACTTTCTTAAAGTTCAGTTTACACAACACTTGTGTTTGCTCCTTTTGCCACTTTTTTCATTCCATCAGCAGCAATTTTACTTTGTTTAGTCTCCCAGTTTTCCATTTTCAGCGTTTTAAGGACACGCTGAGTTTGTTTTAAGGACAGATATTAACTGATGAGTCTCCTCATCTCACATCCAGGGACAAATGAGCATTGTTTAGTCAGACAGTCTGAAGTTTAAGGAGAGTTTAACTGTGTGACAGATTAAAAAACCTGCATGATGAAGTGACCATCGCTCAGTTTTATCATTTAAGGCAAAGGTGAGGATAAATAAAGCTGCAGAAGAGTAAACACTGCAACCACACCTTTATTTACAGATGTGTGTGTGTGTGTGTGTGTGTGTGTGTGTGTGTGTGCGTGCTTTAGAGAGTCTGAAGGAGATCCCCGTCTGGAAGGGAAAAGTTCTCTGTCCTTTACGGTAAAAAGCAGAATCACGGAAGCAGCGCGAGCGCTACAGAGAGAGAGAGAGAGAGAGAGAGAGAGGAAAACGACAAAACAGAGACAAAAGCAACTGGTAAATCTTTACTCAGCACTATCCTCCATCTCCTTCTGCATGTTTTTACGCGTTTATAATCCGATATTTGGTCGCGTGTGTAGGATTTTTCTGAGCGATCACTGTTTTGTACACGCACGCGCCTTTACTTTCGCTTCCGGTTGTTTTGTAGTCTCGTGGCGTTGTTTTGTCTTCTTGGTTGTCGACCTTTTGTTTAATCCGCGTTTGTTTCCCGATCATTTCCGCGGCTGAGCTCCGTTTCCACGCCACCGAGCTGTGCGCTGTGCAGCTGAAGCGGTGTGTTTACCGGGACTTGTGTGTTTACCGGGACTTGTGTGTTTACTCCTTCTACACTTCCCTCTGAGGAACTTTCCGAGAACCTGTTCACTGTTCCCTCAGCAGCAGTGTGGACCCTGTCAGTACCTGCTTCCACTAAATCAGGATTTCTTTCTTAAATCTATTTACATATTTGACTTTCTAAAACTAATCTGTACTAAAATTAGGTGACGTTTATACACGATCCAGTCAGAACTAGCCAACAGTTACGCAGAAAACAGGATGCTGTTAACCAATCCCAGCTCAGGAGGTGGAATTTACGTAAATATTGTAGCTACTAATACGTGTTGTGACGCAATAATATCGTTTCTCTGGTCCTTCATATATACGGCCGTGTACGTCACACGTATACCCGTGAACATTCGAAAATCTCTCCGTCCACATTCGAAATTTCATCGATCGACGCAAATGCCGTTTTTGAAAATGTCTCCGTTTACACAAACAGGGCTTTTTTATTTCCCGAAAATGTGTCTATCCATGTGAATCTCCGTCCACATAAACACCGCTTTCGTCTAGATCAAGAGACATTACATAATTATTTACGTAGCTTTTTTTCTATCATGCGAACATTTTACACACAGCAGCCTAAATTTGTTGCCATACTGAAGTTAGCAGGTATCGTTAAGTTCCATTGACTACAATCGTGAGAAGTTTGTTGATAGGTGATGGGGAGGTATAGAAGCCAGGCCTTGTGCTATGGACTATGGACTAATAAAATGAAGCTAGCTACCATGAAGCTGTTAACTCTTTGTATGAAGAGTGTAAAGTGAGAGTAACAACGGAAATGAGACAGAACCAGAACTCTCTGAACCCTCTGTATTGGTATCTTTGTAACTGACTCAAAATTAAGACTACAGTTATGGTTTCCATGGTTTCCGCCATACTGAGAAATGTAAATGTTGCGTAAGAACTCGTAGACTCAGAGATGTTAGTATAAAATTCTGGATTCTGTTTGTATAAAAATGTCTTCTGACCCGGTTTGAATGTACCACATGCTCCACTGATGCAGCTAGCTACAGTGCTAAGCTAAAAGCTCATTTTTTCCCTCTCAGATTTCCTGCAGCGATGGCCACCACAGAGCAGGTGTACAACGCCACCACCACAACGGCACAAGAGACAACAAGGAGTCGATGGTTCATCGTACCGAATTCCAACCTGCGCTATGAAAGATTTTTTGTAAAAATCGCAGAAGTGGTGAGTTAATGATTAATGGCTTCCTGTTTATTGCTAGAAGTTTGCATTTGTGACTACATAGTGAATAGGCCCCATGTGGTTTGGGACACACCCACAGTGGACAGGCGATGGTGTTTACATGGCCTACATAGTGAATAGGCCCCATGTGGTTTGGGACACACCCACAGTGGACAGGCGATGGTGTTTACATGGCCTACATAGTGAATAGGCCCCATGTGGTTTGGGACACACCCATAGTGGACAGGCGATGGTGTTTACATGGCCTACATAGTGAATAGGCCCCATGTGGTTTGGGACACACCCATAGTGGACAGGCAATGGTGTTTACATGGCCTACATAGTGAATAGGCCGTGTGGTTTGGGATTTATCCTGATAAATGATGAACAGACTGTGTATTAAACCAAATCACTTGTTTTGGTCCCTAGATTAGTGACTAGGTCGTGCTGATCATGAGAGTGTGATTTGGAACACGGTGTATACTCCTGGCCTCACGTTGATGCTCACGTAATAACGGTTCGAAAACTTAAAAAAATGCCAGCTAGCATTCTGCACAGTAGATAAGCGCACTAGTAAGCAAACAGATATGCAGATTGGAACACAGCCTTTGTTTTGCTGTTGATTATTTAGCTGAAATGAGATTTGGATGAACCCAGACAGAAACATTTATACATCCTGATTAGTTCTGGTTTTGCGATGACGGCATCATGGTGGCATTTTTTTATAACTATAGGGACACCGAGAATTGATTAAAAATATGCAAACTCTCTGCTAATTTTAAGCTTTTCCGCGATAATGAAAGTTTAAGATGGGACGTCCGAGTGCTTCAGCAGGCACGTGTAAATGACGTACTTGTGAGGTTCTTCATCATTTCTGCTGAATGGTGGGAAATTTCCCGGGGTTTAAAGCCCGGGTGTGATAGTCCGGGTGTGACGTGACACCACACCAGGGTGTGGAGGTGTAAATTAGTCTGAGACAGATCATCCCCTCTGTCCAGAAACGGTATGTTCTTTCACTCCTCTTTTTTCCAGTCGTCTTCTCCATCCAGATCATGTCCCTCATCCTTCATGTGAATGCTAAGCTACTGAACAGCCATTTCCACTTCCAAACTGAGGCGTTGATTACCAGTGGCTTCAGAGTGCTTTTATAAGCTCATTATTTAAGAGACGAACTGATGAGACATTTGCATTATTAAGTTAGCCTGAGTTACAGAATCAGACAGAACCGGCTTGGCTTGGCCTCGGGCGGCCTGTAACTGGGGGATGAAACTGGTGAAGGGACATTTTAGCTGCTTCAGGTTTGAAAAGGGACGTTGATGTGCACTCCGAATAGTCGTCCCGTTTGAGTTTTCGCTGAAGGACACTGCCTTACGGCCCTTCCACACCTTTCAGTCTGCTTGCCAAGTCTGAATCAGAAATCGAGTCATTGGGCTTGGTTTCACAGCGCACATAATTAAATGAACCAAAAACCAAAGCAAAAAAAAAGAACCTTGTCTGAGGTGTGGGTAAGGCTGAGAATGTCCTGGTTAAATCTTATTCATCTGTTAGAAATACGGCGATGGACAAAACATCTAAACAAACCTTTACCAAGTGTGTGTAGAAATCACAAAAATCTCCTGACACTGAGAACACCAACACCGACACTTGAGCCGACGCTCAATAAACGAGTAAATAATTATTATTATATAAATAATGAGTTTTTGTAAAAAGTCTGTAAAAAAAAAATGCCACTCATGACCCAAACAACACGACATGTTTAATTCACTTCCTGCAGTCAACATATGTTATTCACTTCAGAATGATCCGCAGTAACACACAAACATGTGACGTTTACGACCGAAAGATAGTTAAACGCTGGTCTTAATGTTTTCCTGTTTCTGCTTTAAAAATTGAGCACACTCTAAATAAGAAACACGTCTCCCTGATCGTTTCCATAAAGGAGCTCTCGGTGTGGAGCCACAGCTGGAGTGGGAGTTATGGTGCAGATCAGCTGGAGATGATGTGAAGGGGAAATCATGGGTGTGGCTTAGATTATTGCAAAATTATCTTTAGTGTAACTGCTGAGGAGTAATTCTCAAGAACTTCTCTGCTCTCACTTCTTTATTTAAAAATACACACACGCAGCAGGCCGGAGCGTAGGCAGATCATTTACAGTGGGGTGGCCAGGTTAGACCCCTCGACTCCACTGGGGTGGCAGAAGACTGGCATCTGTAGAAAATGGTCTGTGTACGGCCTGAGTACGATCCTTATCAAACCTAAAAAGCACACGGCTAAGAAACATGTGTTTGTTGTCTATCAGGCTGTATATAATGCAAAGCTGACAACGGTCACATCAACACACTCTCAATACATTTACACTTGCATCATTTGGCAGACGCCCTCATCCAGAGCGACTTACATTTACAAAACAAACTCCATTTCCCAGAACTTTCCACAACTGCTAACCACTTCTACTACTGACTCTATTTCCTACAACACACCATCACCTACTCCACCACATGATCAGACTCGTATCCACCCTCACATGCTGTGGAATTCTACACTGAACGCACTGAACACGGTCACAGCGTCAGCTCGTTGCTGCTAATTATTCGAGTTTCATTAGAACAATCCAGTTTTATTTTGATTCTGGATTAGTTGTTCTGTTTGATTTACACTTTCGATTCCTGTCTTTCCTACATTACTTCGTTGCCTGATGTTTTTACTCGGTTTGTTCGCTCTGTGGACGATATTAAAACTCTGCGTGGTTCATGACAACATAACGTTAAGCTGTTGCTGCAGTGCACTATCATTATGAATTCAACAACTTTAGCTAACGGTAGCTAATAACAAACTAAAGAAATCCAATGTTACGCCTCCGAGTGTTGAACATCGTTCGTGTCAGTTGACGGTTTGACCGGTGTTGACTCGCCTGTTTGTTCGTTCGCAATTCGCAGAGACATCGTAGTGAACGTTCCATTATAATTCAGTCCAGTCTACTGCAGCGACATTTACCAAGTTGTTCGGCTTCAAATCATGACCCTGATTAGCGCACTAAAATAATAATAATTATAATAATAATATCTTACTGGGGTGGCCAGAGGGGTGGCCATGCTTGGTGCTAGGGTGGCACTGACCACCCCATCCACCCCATCTGAGCTACACCCCTGACAACAGGGGCATCAAAACATTTCTTATAGTGGTGTAGATGGAGACACACAGGTGATATGTAATAATAATGATAATAATAATAAAAATAGAGGTTCACATGTGGCTGGACGAAATGTACTGACATAGAAAAAATGCTCTAATGCTTCTGATTAGTCTTCAGTTAATTAGCTAATTAACCTGCTTTAGTAGGTGTGTCTGAGCGGCGACATTACTCTCAGTTCTCAGTTGTGGCTGTCTAAGACAGTAATTTTAAACCACAGGAAGGTTAATGACGCTTAAACCACCATGACGCTTAAACCAGTGGTAAGCTGAAGCTCATGTCTGAAGCAGGAAGACGTCCAGCTGCTTAATGTCAACCACATCTGTTTTATCTGGAATTTACCAAATTATTACTGACGTGGCGAGGAGCTCGGGAGCCGGGATTCTGTTTTACACGATGGTGACACCCAGAGTTCAAACCAGGAACTGCATGTTTCAAAAATCTACATAACAAGCCAACAACTTGTGCTCTTTTTTCAAATGTTTGTACACCCTTGCTCTAAAAGAGCTCTAAAAAGAAGACCGTGGGCGTGGCCTGTTCAGCTTTTACACAATCTAATAATTTATACACCATGTCATGTTTGTTTAGAACATAGTTTAATGCATTGAGTCGAAGACTAAAACTGATCATCATTAAGAAGTGTATTAAAATGAATTTTCCCCACCGCTCAGCTAGCTCGATAATACAGTGCACCGAAGGAGCATACAGTGTGGGCGGGGCTTTCTGATGATGGACACGCAGCCCAGACAGCCAGTCAGATAACGCCAGCAGAGTGGGTGGAGTAACAGGTTTTACTGATGATAGTGATAACGATCTGGTCTCACACACACACACACACACACACACACACACACACACACACACACACACACACACGACGTGACCGTTTACTTATGACCTGTAAAGGAATTCCCCTTCACCATGTGCGTGTCAGGGAAGTTAGTTCCCCTGTTATTCTACTAAACTTTATTCTAAATAAAAAGGAAAAAGACCGGTGATGTTTTTATACCACTATATCTAATGAATTGCTTTTCACGATGTTCCTTAATTCTCAGGATTGACATCAGATCTAAAGTCTGAATCTGATCTGAAAATTCCCCCTGTTAAAGGCATTACTACTGTGCCAGGAGTAACGGGAGATGACACAATCGACATATAAATCTGTAATGTTTTGAACTCGCTGATATTAACTGACCACTGCCTGGAAGCTCCGCCCCCTTCCCCTCATCTCCCATGCTCTCGACTGGGTGCGGTTACTTTCTGTCACGGTAAACGGGGAATGTTTTGAGTTTATGAATTTGATATCAAGGCTATCGGTGTATGTTGGACTTAGCTAACATTAGAAACGTACGTAGCTGACATCTGTTAAATATTTTCATTACGGAAGGCGGCGAAAAAACAACAATGGTCTAAAAAGTTACACTGGATTTTCAGCCAAAAGAGAAAATTTTGAACTGACAAAATGAAATGATATTAAAGTGTCCAGTGTCAAATGTAACACTTTACAAATAATGGTAATGGTGATGATAATTAGAAAGTGATTAAATAGTCAAAGATGCGCAGCGAAAATGGGGACATGAGACAGATTTGTAAATTATACTGAAAATACACTGTTGTGTTTTTTTTTTGTGTTTACTCCATAATCGCCTAAAAAAAATCCAGCATCCAGCCGAGCTTTTGTGATTTCTGACTGGAGAGCGGGTAATATTATTACACCTCCCTGCTACCTTTACAGAGAACTCCCTTCTCCCGGTCTCACATGGCTCTACTCAGCACCTAGTCTTGTTTTAAAGAGTTTATCTTCAGCAGTGTGACGGTCTGAAGTGGAGTCAGATGACCGGCTTTGTGCCGCAAACGCAAGTGAATTAAAGAAATTACGCTAAATTCAATAAGCGGGTCATTTTTAGCCGTTTCCTCTGACACGGCGTCTAATCTCACAGATGAAAGGGAGGAACTCGGGAAGTGCTCGTAGCTCTGATCCACTTCTCCTCGGGCGCCATCTTAAAGGGGGTCGAGTCGACATCATTCAACACTGAATCGTGTTTAAACGAAGTTGTTGAGATCTAAACTTTTTACTTCTGCCATTTAAAAAAAGATAACTCTACATTTCTGTGAATCAGATTATTCTCAGTTATTTATCCATATGCAGCAGTACAGGTTTTTGCTACTGTACATGTTGAATAAAAGTTATATTCAGTATGTAAGAAATGTTATTTGGGCCAAAAAATATAATAATAAACTCGGTTCTGTCGTGATCCGATCAAGTTCTGATCAGAAATGATAAAATGAGCAGAGTGAGAGTCAGAAGCAGGGAGGTGCTGTTCTTCCAGCGGCGCTTCTCGACAGAGCGAGTGAAGAAGAAGAAAGGAAAAAGAAAAACTTTAAAACGTAAGCCTCTTCCTGTCATTAAGCTCGGCTCTGTCCCGAATGCGAGCATGAGCACTCACGGGTAAAGCTTGTTGAGAAGAGTGTGTGTGGTTTGGGGAGCTGTGAATGATGATGTAATGTTGTAGATGAAATCACACACTCAGAGAAAGCTGAGCAGAGGAGGTGTGTTCAGAGTGCTCAGGTGTAGGTGTGTGTGTGTGTGTGTGTGTGTGTGTGTGTGTGTGTGTGTGTGTGTGTGTGTGTGGAAACTCCCTAGCTTTTTTACCTTCTCTTCCATTATTCCAGGATGAATTCACAGCCAGTCTGCTCGGTATTTCCCATCAGCATTCTCTGTAAAGGTTATCAGAACTCACACACAGCCACATAACCATGACATCATCATTTTCTGTTTTCTGCCTGAGACCTTTATCTCCGTTTGCCGCATTATCACAACGTTCTGTTTTTATTTATTTACTTTGCACATTTACTCTGTTCCTGTTCTCAGGTTTAGTTCTTGCTTTTGGAGAAAAAGTGTAAAAGTTGTGTATATAAATATATCTGTCCCCTGAAGATTGTGTTTCTTTGGAAGATGCGTCTCATTTTATTTAGTGATCACGTGACAGATCGACCTTTTTAAACTCGAGGGCAAAAGTTAGTGCCCCCTCGGGGCAGAATGAGGGCTGGAATGTGACGCGTAGAGCAGGAAGGCATCTCGCTTGCTCTGTTTCACAGACAACACTGCATTATTATTATTATTATTATTATTACAAATGATACAAGTGCCATTTATTTGTTCAGATAATAAGAAATATCTAATAATAATAATAAATAATATAGATCCAGATAGAGAGATTTATAACATCTTCCAATTCCATTTTTTATTTCTTTTTTTTGTAAAGAATGTGTCTAAGAATGTGTAAATGCACAGCCGGAGAGTATCGCAGCTATTGTAGCCTCTTTGCTAGCATATGAATGGTTAGCGGAGGAGATGAAGCTAGTGGGTGCAAGTGTTGAGGATGCAGAAGATAGGGATAGGTGGAGAGAGATGATTCGCTGTGGAGACCCCTGAAGGGAAAAGCCGGAAGAAGAAGGAGAAGAAGAAGCGTATGAGATTAGCGCTTTGCATAAATCCAGACTCGGATAAATCCTGACTAAACACTCGAGCTGTAGAACAGCTTCAGCTTTACATTTTGTTTTATTGATGAATGTTAGATTTGTAAACCATTCCGTCGCTGGTAATAAAACACAGTGCATTATGGGTAATACAGAGACTAACACTGCACTGTGTGTGTGTGTGTGTGTGTGTGTGTGTGTGTGTGTGTGTGTGTGTGTGTGTGTGTAAAACCCATCGCTGATGGTCTTTGCTTTCTTTAGATGAAGCCACAGTAAATAAAACCCGTCTCAGTGAGTCAGGGTGAAAGTTCACGAGGCTTTTCCGAATGGCTGTGTGCTATTTACAGCAGTGTGTGATTAGTGTGTGTATCAAGAGTCATGCCATTTACTTTCGGCTGCTCTGTGTCTGTGTGTGTGTGTGTGCGTGTGTGTGTGTGTGTGTGTGTGTGTGTGTATGAGAGAGAGTGGGGGGGAGAGAGAGCGCAAGTTAGGTTTCTCTCAAAGCTGCACAGAACGAGTCGGATAACCTGCAAATGGCAGATGAAAGGTTCCTTAGTTTAAACCACACACACGCGTATCGTGTGTGTGTGTGTGTGTGTGTGTGTGTGTGTGTGTGTGTGTGTGCGCAGTGAGTGTGAACGTAGCGTCTTTGCCTTCATTGCTCACCTCATGAACTTCCTCTTGTTTGCCGTCTTAAAAGAGTCGAGGCTTTTTAATTCTGTCGTTTCTTATTCACAACGGTCCAAAATCTGTAAACATGTAAAGACAGTTCTGATTTTATTATTATTTATTATTAGTATGTCTATTATTGTTTGGTTTTGGTTATTGTATTATGTTTATTATCCAGAAAACTGCTTGTGTCTTTCATTATCATACATTTCACCTCATTAAATTACATATTTAAGAGATCTTTTTTGGGCCAAAACAAACAAACAAACAAACAAACAAACTTTAAAAGTGGCATATTTATTGATACATGTTTTATAAATACATTAATTTATATCAATTCAATATCAAATCATTATTAGCTAAATATTAATATATATTTGAATATATTTCATATTTCTTTTCTTTTTTTTATGTGTATATTAGTGTTGCCTTGTGTGTTGATAAAAAATGGCATCATCACTCATTTACATACGGTGTATACAAAAAGTATGTTTATATATATCTGTGTGTGTGTGTGTGTGTACTGTGCAAAAGTCTTGGCACCCTGGGTTTTATTTTTTTCAGTACAGACTCTGTTACAGATGTTTATCTTCTGACTTCTACATCACTGATTCAGTACA
>CM074966.1:675040-690603 GCA_037577455.1 Pangasius macronema | reverse complement strand
CCTCATTCATCAGCTCCTCAAAGTACTCCTTCCATCTCCTCTGTACACTCTCCTCACTTGTGAGCACCCTTCCATCTATATCCTTAATAACTCTAACTTGCTGCACATCCTTCCCATCTCGATCCCTCTGCCTAGCTAACCTGTATAAGTGTTTCTGTCCTTCTCTAGTGTCTAACCTAGTGTACAACTCGTCATCTTTTCTCAGCCAGCTCTCTACCTTTCCCTGTCATAGTACCAACATTCAGAGTTCCTATTCTCAGCCCTGCACTCTTACCTTTCCTCTCCTCCCTCCTCTACTTCTTCGACCAACAGTAGCCAATTTCCACCAGCACCATGTATGTCACCGGCACCGATGTCGGTCGTTGTTAACCCGGGCCTTGACCGATCCGGTGTGAAATACTGACGATTCGCATGATTAAATCTGGCAGTGTTTTACGTCGGATGCCCTTCCTGACGCAACCCTCTCTATTTATCTGGGCTTGGGACCGGCACAGACGTCACTGTACTGAGACCCCCATGGCTAGATTGCTCTAAAGACTGAAACTAATGAAGATTATTTGAAGTGTATCAGTATTTGATGATTGAGCGAGTCATGTGATTCATGCTATTGTTGTTTTCCCACTCTGCAGAGATTAAACCAGTGATTTTGAGGTTTAAAAAGCTGCAGAGTCGTAAGGGTAAGAAGACCGTGGACCTGGAGCTGGCTCACGCTTACTGTCAGTGGCAGTCCTGTTTGAAGGACAGCTTTACTCTGAACCAGCTACTGAATCATCCAGTGCCTGAGCCGGAGCTAGCACGGTACATTCACTTCTTATTTCTACACTGACGTATTCTCAGTTACCTCATGTGCAAATACCAGCTTTTGTGTTGTGGGAAAAAAGGGGAAAGCAGGGCTCCACTCTCACACAGAGATCACGAGTTCGAATCCAGGCGATGCTAAAAATCTAAATTGTCTGTGCTCTCTGGGTGGGCGGGGCATACTCTGTATCTCTTGTCAATCAGAGTGACACTAGCCAATTGTGGGTGTCTGTGAGCTCATGTATGTGGAAGAGGGCGGATAGCACTTTCCTCTGAGTGTGTGACGCTGCATGAGCAGCAGTTTGAAAAGATGGGACTAACCAAAGAGTAGAACCCCAAATACTGGGGCAACTAAGGACCTTAATTACTAACCAACTAGAGCTTCTATGTAGAAAGGTGTGGCCTTGTTTAACTGTCTCACGACTCTGAATCACTGAATCACATGACACACCTTGCTCTTATTCTGTGCTAAAGGTTACACTCATCGTTCTTAGTCATTCCTCCAGGGTGGAGGTCATGAAGTTTTACTCACGTAAATAATTTCGAAACAAAAAAAATGCAAAAAAAAATCAGAATGACTCAGAGGTGCTCTTCCAGTTATACCAGTGATACCAGCATATTTATTTATTTATTCATCCCATAGGCTGAACTTGCCATGTGTGTTATTGTTGGATACTGTTACTATTTGCCGTGTGTGTGTACTGTAGTTATGATTTGTTTGATTGTTTTTTTCATCAGGTTGTACTGTGGCTCTTTGGTGCACGGTGCAGCCCACGAGCTGAAACGAGGCATCGAACCTGAGTCTTTTCTCGCCGGAGCCCCCGGAGCCATCAGGCTTTACCGGAACCTGCAGGCCGCAGTGGAGCGCGAGCTGGACGACGACTTCGTCACGAGGATGAGAGCAAGGACAAGGGAGCGCCAGGCGCCGGTGGACGAACTGAGCAAAGCGTTTCAGCATCTGATGGACGAGGACGATGAAGATCAGTGCATGAAGGATGACAAGGTGCTCAAGGAAACCTGCACCGTTCCCACGAGACACAAAACCAAACGCAGAACTCGGAAATCCAAGTCTAAGAAGTAGGAGCGCGTGAGCTGGCAGTAAATTTATGTTGTTGTTAATCTAGTAAATATAGTATTTTAAAAAAACACACCAACAGATAAGAAAAATGTGTATTAATTAGTATTCCACGTTGTGATAATTTCAGAGTTTTGCTAAAAATCAAAAGGCAGCGAGACTCGGCATGTGTCGATAATCAGATCTTCAGACTGCAGGATACGGCTCTCGCCCCGCCCGTGTTCCAGTCAGGTGCAAGTCTACCAGATCCACGGCATTTTCAGCCATATTTTCAGAACAGATTTCAGAAATACAGTTCGTCACATTCAGAAAAGTGTATTGCTTTGTACAGGCACTTATTTAAAAAAAAAAAAAAAAAGAAAGAAAGAATGAATATAAAAATCGCTGCTTTTGTGCTTCGCAGTCATGGAGACGCTGGAAGCTTTGTGGCTAAGACGCGGCTGAAGGAAAGCATGTTTCTTGTCGTGAAGATCGATTATTGTAGAATAAAACATAATTACAGTATGTTCTTTTTCATGCTCAGTGTTTACTGAATAATACATGACTTGCACTAATGGGGGGTGTTTTTATTTTTAATAACTCATCAGATTTTATTCACATTTCAGATATTCAAACCTTTTGAAACTGAACATTGTGAAATAAGTATTATCCGGGAAACATGGGAGTATATTTTAGCACAGTGTTGTGAAAATATTGCAAAAAAAACCTGCAACTTTTTCAAGCATCTTTGCATCTTCATGCAGTGTTTATGGGAATAAATGATGGCTTGCACTAATAAAATCTATTTAAGTCGAATATTTAAAATGTTGGTTACTGTCTCTGTACATCTCTTATTTATCAATTAATGTCACGCCATACGTTTTAATCTATTTATAGTTACAGTTAACGCTGTGACCCATCGGTGAAACAAGTTTGTTCCTATTGTCACTTACGTTACAGCAGCTATAAACAGTCGTTCCCTCACCAGCCGCTCTTTATTCTCTCTCTTCGAGTTAAAAAGAGAGGAAAAAAAAACTCCTCTGTCCTGAAGATGTCGGAAAACTTAAACTTACAGCTCTACCTCTGACTGTTACAAAGCGCTGACACTGGAGACTCCTTCCATCAATGTTACATAAACACACTTCTCCTCACAGAAAACTTCAGCATATCAACGCGTTTTTTTTATTCGGTTATGTAGCACATACAAGCCCCCGTGAATAAGCTGCTACTACAACAAAGCTAACGTATTAGACCTACTCTCAGAGCTGCTGTTACAGACAATTAATCAGCTCCTTCTGTCCAATCAGAATCCAGAATTCCACAGTGCTGTGAGATGATAATGCGACAGAACAAGGACAGAAGTGTGTTTGGTCTAAATTAAGGATGTTTCATCACATCCCTCGTTCATCACATCTCCCCTTTTCCCTCTGTCGTATCTTTAAATTTAGACCAAATACATTTCCATGTGGATTTAGTGCACATGAACAGACAAACGAATGACTAAAGCACAGTCGATCTCCTGTAAACACTTAATAAACAAATATCTGGGATTCAGTGATGTCTCCTGATGTCTAACGACTTACCTGGTGCTCGATATCTTGGTGCCGTGACCCGGATACCACACCATCAGAGAGTTACAGCATTTCATGAGATAAGGGAGGCTGTTGTCGTCTGTCTGGGTGCGAGGTGCTCGTAAGGAAGGAGCCTGACTGTTATTTCAGGCAGTGGATCAGAACACAGAGAATAAATATATTATTATTTCTGCTTTTCCTCTGTTTTATTTGAAGCCAGCTACCTCAATATGGCTACTAATTCAGAGGAAGATTTCTGGAGGTTTTTTCCATTTTAAAGAGAAGGCACTTATTAAATGAGGCTCAGGGATGTTTGGATGGAGGAACAGTGCATCCAGGTGATAAACGAGATGAAAACCTGGACCAAAACCACACCAAGCTTTTGTTAAAGATTTGTAGAAATTTTAATGTACAATCATATTCTGAAACAGCCATCACATATCATGTACTTCAACTGTGTAACCGAAAATAAATTAAATACAATATTAAAAAAAAAAAAAATTTAATAAGAAACCCCAAACTTTATCTCAGCTTGTGACCAGTTCACGCTCGGGAAAAAAATAAAAATATATATATATATATTCACATGTACGCTGACCCAACAAAATGATGCAAAACTAACTCACTAGCTCTCCTTCAGTGATTGGCGCAAAAGAATAAACATACCGTTTAAACGTATACTGCTGTAAAGAGGAAAGAAATAACGACAATAACAGACTGCAAAAAATTCAGTGTATCGTTCCTCAATATGAAGAAAGGCGTGTGGAGCTGGGAAGTGTCGGCTCGCGGCTGTCAACTAGGCATCGCCAATAATCCGGCACACCACATCGGGCGATTTACAACATAAAAAAAGATTATTATTATTATTATTATTATTATTATTATTATTATTATTATTATTATTATTACGGGTTCTTCAGTATGTAGTCAGTAGTGGCAGCTACATAATTTACGAGTTTGACTTTTATTGTATTTAATTTGCTTGTTAATTTTGCGCTTTGTGGTAACTCCGTGGTATTGTTCTGTTCAATTAAAGCTATAATAATGTCATCGTTTTTAAATACATTACTGATAATATTGTAATATTGTCAACTGTGATAAAAAGCTTGACGGAAGCCCAATACCTTCCTCACCCCACACGTGAACACTACAGTACTGCGCGCACGAGCCTCAACCGCTACAGGAAACGTGAAGAGTCTCATCGAAAGGTCCGAAAAACCAAATACAAAAAAACACCACGTTCTGTACATGGTGCTGTTCCCGTTTACTCCAAACGCAGCGAGACAGGTTTGCTGTCCGACGTTTCCTTATGCAATTTAGCTAATTGACGTCTATCTCACCGAAAACATTTCCTGTAAATTTTCTTCAAGGCTCCATGACGACATTTCTGAATAAACGACTTTGTGAAGCAGCAGCGAGAGCCTGTACTCACACGCGCTAAAAGCTCAAACTGTGCTACTGTCACTTCAACTGCACCTTTAGAGTTTTGGAGGCGGGGCCTATGTAGGTGGGAGGAGTCACACCAAACAGCTAAGGGAAAAAAAAGTGACTCTTGTCCAATAATATTCCTCCATAACGATCCAGTGTTCAAACTTAATATAATATAATATAATATTAATCAATAATACGCCATTATTACATATAAAACACGTTTTCTGAGCTTAACGTTCTCAAAGCCATGACGCATTTAGAGAAAAGATTTTGGACAATAAAGACTTTTATTGCGTTATTCTAATAAAGTGCCTACTAAAGAAGCGGACACGTCGTCTCTGATCGGCTACGTCTGAGGTAATGGACTAATGCGGGTTAAATTTTTTGGCCAATAATGTTTACAGCATAGTACTTTAAGTGTTAAGTGTTTTGCGCTTTTCCCGAAAGCTGTGCAGGTTTAAAAAAATAAAATAAAATAATAAAATAAAAAAAAAAAAAGATCATTAAGGGATTATATTCATTCAGTGCTTACACCATGCCCTCACCTCTGTCGCAGAGAAACAGTGCAGAAATAACACCTATAAAACTGTCTAACCGCCCGCGTCGTGTGTAAAGTATCATTTCAACCGTTGTAAATAATAATAATAATATAGTAGTGGTCAGCTGTGCCAGATGTTAGATCTGTATATAAGGATATTAGAAGAAAAACCTACTCCGTGGCTCCTGGTTGGCATCGTGGCGATTTGTTTCTCCTTCAAACGCTGACGCTAGGCATGTGCCGATATTACGGTCACACCGCGGCGACGGCGGAACTCATCACAGTTTACGATATTAATGCGCTCACGTACCAGTTGTGTCTTTGGCACGATGCCAGAAGGCTCGACATTCTGAAGAGACTTTGAAGAAAAACTAGATCCTAAAACCAATTATTGGCACATGCCCAGCTGACATGATTAATCAAGCTCGAGTTGCCAGAATGCGAAGAGGCGTTAGCCGTATTGTTCCACAAAACTACAACCAGCAACAGTTCAGGGAGCTGAGAGAGAGAGAGAGAGAGAGAGAGAGAGAGAGAGAGAGAGAGAGAGAGAGAGAGAGAGAGAAAGGAAGGAATAATAAAAAATTTAGAGGCGTATATAATCAGGAGACGTCAACAGACAGCCACAGACTCTGATTAATACGCTTCGTCCAGACGTTATGGAGTCATAGTGGAGTCATAGTGGAGTCTTAAAGCAGCAGGCCGAGGTCCGAGTCGGCGTTCGGCTCTTCCTCAGCACTCTCATCCACCCCGAGAACTCAAAACCAACCCAAAAAAGGATGACCTTCGACCTCTCCTTCTGCTCCGCGATGAAGTCCGAGACGTGGACGAGCCAGTGCAAATCCGATAAACTCAACCCCCCTCCCCCCCCACAGCCCCTCCCCCAAAAACACCCTCAACCCCACCCCACAAGACCCCCCCCTCACCCCCCCCAAAAAAAACCAAGACGACGCCATTCGCTCCTCACAGAGATGCAACGTTCGTCATACGTCATGGAAAGAGTCACACTCCTCTTTTTCTGCTTTTTCTCCTCCTCTCCACCTCTCCAGCATCTTTATGAGTTCGGACACGAAGCACACGGAGGACGTCAGGCAGACCAGGAACAGCAGATCTGTGCAGAGAAAGACAGTTACACACACTGCTCTGAAACCTGGCCAAGATGTTCAACTGTGTGGCAAAAAAACAGATATAAGATAATAAATATACTAGTCAGTGCATAAAAACTGAAACAGAAAGTCAGTACAAAGCTGTTGTAGGTGTTAAGGGGTTTGGGACGAAGCCGGCGCGGGGTTTATTACCCAGAATGCTGAGGCTCTCGGTCTGAAAGACTTTCTGCAGTGGAGGGAAGTAGATGACGAGCAGCTGGCCCATGATGGAGGCGAGTACAGCGAAGCAGAACGTCCTG
Organism: Pangasius macronema; assembly: GCA_037577455.1. Classification (NCBI taxonomy): domain Eukaryota; kingdom Metazoa; phylum Chordata; class Actinopteri; order Siluriformes; family Pangasiidae; genus Pangasius; species Pangasius macronema. The sequence continues at coordinate 683,809 of CM074966.1, read as the reverse complement.
TTACTACACAAGCCTATCTCCTGAACCATACGGGTCTGAGAGAGAGAGAGAGAGAGAGAGAGAGAGAATGAGAGTGAATGAGAATGAGAGAGAGAGAGAGAGAGAGATTGAGAGAAAATGAGAGTGAATATGAGAGAGCGTGAATGAGAGAGAATGAGAGTGAGAGAGAGAATGAAAGTGAATGAGAGAGAGAATGAGAGTGAATGAGAGAGAGAATGAGAGTGAATGAGAGAGAGAGAGAAAGTAACTAATGTAAATACATTAACTTCTTTTTTCTTTTCTTAGAGAGAGAGAGAGAGAGAGAGAGTGAGAGAGAGAAAGTGTGTGTGTGTGTGTGTGTGTGTGTGTGTGTGTGTGTGTGTCACACACCTGTGAGCGAGAGCTGAGGGCATTGAACATATCAAAGAAGACGAAGCAGGTGAAGGTCATGGTGGTGTCACGTGGTGTGATCTCATTGTCCCGGAGCTGCACACACACACACACACACACACACACACACACACACACACACCCTCTGTAACTGCAAACTACATTGACTATATGTAAATATCTGCAATCCTCTATGTAAGTATTGGCGCCTTTCAAGACCACAAACCCGGCTGTATAAAGTCAAATGAATTTGGAACAAGAGCATGGATCTGGAGTCACACACCTCTCTCCAGAAGACGAAGAGCGTGCCGCAGACGATGATGAAGGACGAGACGAGCACCTTGACGATCAGGCTGCGCGTGAGGATGCTGTCTCGCACGTTTCGTGGAGGTTTGCGGATCACGTCGCCATCCACGGGCTCAACACCCAAACTGCACGAAATAATCACGAAACAATACAGCACTGGCTATTAAATAAGGAGCGACAGAAAAATGGTGTGTTTGTTTACAAATAAGTGTGTGAGTGAGAGAGTGAGAAAGAGAGAGAGAGAGAGAGAGAGAGAGAGAGAGAGACAGAGAGAGAGAGAGAGAGAGAGAGAGAGAGAGAGAGAGAGAGAGAGAGAGACACACCTCTGAGCTGGAGGTCCGTCCATGATGATGTTGATCCAGAGGATCTGCATGGCGTTCAGAGGGGTCGGGAAATTCATCAACGTGGCCAGAGAGATGAGTGTGAGAGCCGCAATACTCCTGAGAACAAGCACACACACACAAACACACACACACACACACACACACACACACACACACACGTTCATAATTAGCACTAATATTTTAGAGATTTTTTTAACAATTTAAAAAAATTTAAATCTGATTTTGTTTAATATTTGCTGTTTAAAAAAGTATTTTGAATTATTGGCCTCAAAATGTGTGTGCTAAATAAAAAAGAAAAAAAAAATGTCATTAGTATCATGGTCATGTGACCTACAATGCAAGTGTGTGTGTGTGTGTGTATGTGTGTGTGTGTGTCTGTGTGTGTGTGTTGCTGTTGCTCTGTGCCTCACTGCTGATTCATTAAGTGATGATTATACAGAACAAAGTGCAGCGATAACAATAACAATAAAAATGGACAGGAAGTGATGTAACGGCTCTTAAACACTCACGTGCTGAGCTGAAAACGCACAAAGTTCTTGATGTTGTTGTAAATGCCTTTTCCCTCCTCGATGGCGGACCTGCGCAGAGCGACAGGAACACCGGCGTCAGCGTTAACGGCTCATTAACACTCCTCTCCACGGAATTACGATTAGAATACGAGCATTAAAACGGCACTGGGAAGATTTTTATCCCTCGTGAGGTCACTTCAGCACCATCTCTGAGGCTGAGCTACTGTTTACAGAAATAAATTTTAATAGCAATCTGAGGGGAAAAATGTGAAAGTTCCGTTACATGATGGTCTGGAAGTCGTCGTCCACCAGGATCATGTCCGCCGCTTCCTTACACACGTCCGTGCCGGACTGCCCCATCGCCACGCCGATGTCGGCCGCTTTCAGAGCTACAGCGTCGTTCACGCCGTCGCCCGTCATCGCCACCACGGCACCGATGTTCTGCAGGGACTGGGGACACGAACACACACACACTCCCGTCTTAATATCCTCGTGAGGACCAGGGCAGCTAATTAATGCTAAATGTAACTCTAACCTTAACCTCAGTAACCAAAAGGAAACATTTCAGCTCTTTTAATATTCTAAATAAAAGTTTTGTAAACAAAACAAAACAAAAAAAAGAAACATTTCGCTCTGGGGACCTTCAACATGACAAGTTTACTGTAACAAGTGTGAACCTCTGGAAAAATCTCACACGTGTTCATGTACTTATTTATTTATTTATTTGTTTGTTTGTTTGTTTGTTTGTTTGTGTAACTCACCTTGACTATTTTCAGCTTGTGTCTGGGACTTGCTCTGTAAAACACCACCGTCTGTGAAACACACACACACACACACACACACACACACACACCCCATGACACACCCCATGAGCTTTTGATTCATCACCCAGTCATTATGGTGAGTAACACACTGGCGATGGCGTTACCCTGGAGACGATCTGAGAGAGCTCCTGAATGTCCATGACATCCACCTCGTCCCCGGACAAACACTGAGCTCCTTTAGCGTACAGACCCAGACGATTCGCTACACACACACACACACACACACACACACACACACACACACACACACGGTTAATTCTGTAGAAATAAGCCCTTGTACGAGCGAGCAGAACGAGAGCGAGCGGCTCTCACCGATGGCCACGGCCGTCTCCTGAGAGTCTCCGGTGATCATCTTGATGGACACTCCGGAGCTGACCAGCGTCGCCACGGCTTCCTTAACGCCCGACCTCGGAGGATCGATGATGCCGACCAGGCCGAGGAACGTCAGAGAACCCACTTTAGCTCCTGAGGCGAAGGCGAGGACTGCAGATGGAGAAAAGATCAAGGTTATGTACCACTCATCATCATCATCATCATCACCACTAACCCCCAGTTTATTAAGATCGTGTGTACCTCTCAGTCCCGCACTGCCCATGTAGGTCTTCTCCTGCTGGTACAGCGCCCTCTGCTGGTTACTCAGAGGCACTGACTCGCCTTTACTGTGGTACGTCTCGCAGAACTGCATCACTTTCTCGAAGGCTCCCTTCACGAAAAACTCTCCGGGTTTGTCCTGCGGTTCACAACACAGCGTTGATTCATTAACTAACACCTACACCACAGCACGGCTGAGTTCTGGATCCTGATTGGTCAGAAGGCGTTGATTAGTTTTCTGTAACAGCAGCTAACTGTAACAGTAAGGGATTGTTAATGAGTTTAGCAGAAACCGTGAGCTGTTATTTCTCCTTCAGTCAGTATTTCTTTCACTCTATCTATCCCTTCTTTCTGTCTTCACTTTATTATTACTACAGCTCTTCTGTGTGTGTTAATGGAGCTTCAGTAAATAAAGGTCAGTGCTGGAGACCTGCTGAGTGCGATGGACACAGCGAACAGCCATCCACTTCTGCTCTGAGGAGAACGGGATCTCTTCCAAACGCACAAACTCCTGCTGCACGCTTTCCAGTCCCACCTGCATGCGCACACACACACACACACACACACACACACACACACACACACACTTATGTCAGTACAAAGTCTTTAATTAATGTCAAGCAGTTAACACTGCCTATAGAAATTAATTAGACATGGGAGGCCCTGATTTATTTAAGGTGTGTGTGTGTGTGTGTGTGTGTGTGTGTGTGTATACAAAGATATTTAGTAGATTTCAGTTTTACTATTTCACCAGAACACTATTTAAGACCTGAACTCACAGCTACTGACAAATATTAGCAACACAAATAATCCATATTACATCATTATGGGTACGTTTCCTTATTCATTTCTAATTTATTGACTTACTTTTTTCATTTTTGTGTGTATACACACACACACACACACACACACACACACACACACTGTATAGGTATATATTTATTTTATTTTCTTCTTTCTTTCTTTCTTGAGAGCAATGGTAACATGGCAAAGTTAACTGAATAAAGTTCTTTGAATCTTGAATATTTAAATTTCCAAGACTTTGTACGTGATTTATGCAAAAAAAAAAGTTTTAGAAATCAGTCGCGACCCACTGACTTCCAGACTTTACGAATGAGTAATTAGTTGACCTGAAAATCATTTTACAGACTGTGAACCCCGGTTCTGCAAAACATCTTAAACGCTGTTCATTCCTGCAGTTCCGGCCCTGTCCTGTAGGGGGGGATGTATTAACAGTAAACACCAGCAGTGGCATGATGTGCAGTTCCTGCAACTGCGGGAGTTTTAATCATCACATGAACAGAAGTCTTTGATCAATAATAATTCGAGACTGTGCATCCGACAGTGCGATGTCTGAGCCGTGGTTAAAATACAGCATCAGTAAATCACACATGGTGCCGTCTCTAACGGCCGGAGTTCACCTTGTGGGTGCGGCTTCAGTCTCCACTTTTTAATTCTCAACCAATAATCAATAAATACATTTGAGTTGGTGTTAAATATTTTCTACATCATGTATGTTTTTGTAATAGTTTGATTCTGGTGCAGGGAAACACATCGAGTCGAGTCGAGGCGAGAGATTACTCATTCGAAATGGAGGAAGGAGGCGGGGCTTCTGAGGAGTCGAAACATCTACGGAGCTGTCAATCATCCCAGATTCGCATGCTGATTGGCTCAGAAAACTCACAGCAGGAGTAAATTTACATTTTATATCCAGATTTCTGAAAAGCTGCTTTGTGCCAGTGTCCAGTGTTAAAAGTTAAAAGTGTTCTGGAAATAAAACTGAATCGAACTGAACACTCAGATTTATAAAATGCAGAGCTGCAACATTTCTAATTCCTACAGTGTGTTAGAGCAGAGATGCAGGATTGTATTTCATTATTTATGACTTTTGTTCTATTTTCACAGACAATAAACCAGTTTCGTGACACGCAGATGTTCATGAAGAAAGATAAATAAACATCCGGCTCTGGTGTGTGTTCAGTGCCGTGACCACAATAAAGACGTGTTCAAAAACAATCACACACCAGGAACATCACACGGGACACCATGGAGGTCTGAGTGGAACGAGTGTGTAAATACGGCTTAGCGTGTGGTAAACTGGCCACGGATACACACACACACACACACACACACACACACACACACACACACACACACCTGTTCAGAGTTCACAACCTGAATGTGTCTCACCTTCATGGCCAGGGCGATGAGAGCGCCCTCTGTGGGTCGACCCATCAGCATGTTGTTCCTCACTACAGCATCGTTACACACACAGCCGGCCTGCGAGAGAACACGAACACACACACACACACACACACGTCAGGTCCTGATGTTTAGCAGACGGCGTCTCCTGGACGAACGCGGATGGGGGCGGAGTCTCACCTCCACGAGTTTACTGATGGAGATGTTGGAGAAGCCGTGAACCACCTTCCCGTCTATCAGCACCTCACCTGCTCCGTTATAGCCCACACCTGTTACCTACACACACACACACACACACACAAGGCTGATTGATCTTCCTTACTTATATACTTATTCATGCTATTTTCAGTCAATATTTGCTTATGTATTCATTTATTCAGGTATTTATTTATTTACTAAATTAAATCCTTAATTATTTGTTTATTTGCTTACATACACATTTATTTATTCATTCATACATTTCATGTGTGTGTACTTACTGTATATATTTATGTATTCACTTACTGATATACGTATTTATTTATTTGCTTATACATTTTTTATTCATTCATTCATCCATTCATTTATTTTATATTATTTGCTTATATGTTTATTCATATTCTCTATTTAGTATGCATTTATTTTTGCTTTTATTTTAATATAAAATTTTTACGTGTGTGTGTATTTTCTAACACTAATGGGAGTCAGGCTGAACTCCACTGCCCCAGCAGGGGGCGCTGGAGTGCCCCATCACACTGACCTCCGCGCGCTGTCCATCAGAGGTGAAGATCTGCGTCACCGTCATCTCGTTCTTCGTCAGCGTTCCCGTTTTATCCGAGCAGATCACGTTACAGCAACCTGCGAGGAATTCCCAATTCAATTTTTAAAAGGTATTAGAGTGTAGACCATATGAAAGGCGCGCGCGTGTGTGTGTGTGTGTGTGTGTGTGTGTGTGTGTGTGTAGTGACCTCGTACAGTCTTAATAAGAAAGGAGGAACGTTTTGGGGAATAATCCACACTCATCAGGAAAGCTTCAGAAATAAACGTTAAAAAAAGTCGTAATAAAAATGATTCATCTTCACAGATCTTTGTAGTGAAGTTATCAGAAGGCAGGAGCAGTTTGTTAAAGTGAAGTTGTTTAATAAACGATAACGCTGTTATTATCCCACGCTGTTATTATCCTGCAACAAACACAAACATCCACCGTGAAGGTTTTGTTATTGGTTAATTTCATATCGTCTGTCGTATGTCTGAGAGAGCGACTGTAAGGAAACCAGAGAAATGAAGCTGCTCGCTGATTAAGCATTAACTAAAACTACACACCCACAAATACAAAGACCACACACACACACACACACACACACACACACACACACACACACACACACACACACACTGAACTGGAGGAGCAACTTGACACTCAGAACAATAAACACGCAATTATTCCTTAATTACATTCACTTCGTACTGCTCTACACAACACAACTCCAGTATTCTACTCCTCACACACACACACACACACACACACACACACACGCGCGCCTTTCATATGGTCTACACTCTAATACCTTGTGTGTACAGTTGTGTGTGTGTGTGACTAAAATGTTTATTAAGCCTGATGGCTAAAAGGGAACGGGAGAAGTTATGAAGTCAGGAAACAGGGCTGTATGAATACATTACTATAATCAACTGACTTTTCTTTAAATAAAACCTGGAGGAGAAGGAGGAGGAGAAGGAGGAGGAGAAGGAGGAGAAGGAGAAGGAGAAGGAGGAGGAGGAGGAGAAGGAGAAGGAGGAGGAGAAGGAGGAGAAGGAGAAGGAGGAGGAGGAGGAGGAGAAGGAGAAGAAGAAGGAGAAGAAGGAGAAGGAGAAGAATGAGAAGGAGAAGAAGGAGAAGGAGGAGAAGGAGAAGGAGAAGAAGGAGGAGTAGGAGGAGAAGGAGGAGGAGGAGGAGAAATGAAAGGAATTGTTATAAACGTGTACCCAGTGTCTCGACTATGGGCAGCTTCTTGACGATGGCTCTCTTGTTCACCATCCTCATCACACCCAGAGCGAGCGTGACCGTCACCACGATGGGCAGGCCTTCAGGGATGGCAGCTACCGCCAGGCTACACACACACACACACACACATCAGAAATGAAGGATGGCTTGATCTCCTGCGGAGAGAAAAGCTGCGAGGGGAACGTACCTGACTCCTATAGTGAACATGTCCAGGATGTTCTTCCCCTGCAGCCAGCCCACCATCATGATGACACCTGGGAGGAAAAGCAGATCATTAAAACACCTTTCACGCTCTACAGCTGCTCATAAACTAACTAATCTAACCGCGAGATTGTTAACGAGTTTAATCTTACAGTGAGCCGCATTAGCGCTCCTCAGCTCATAATCATACCTATGATGCAGAAGGAGTAGAGCGAGAGCTGCTTCCCGAGAACGTCCATGCTCTTCTGCAGCGGAGTTTTAGGCGACTGGATGAAAATAAGTTCGATTTTTAAAAAAAAATAAAACAAAACAGACCAAGAGGTTTATAAGGAAGTGAGGATTTGAGTGTGTGTGTGTGTGTGTGTGTGTGTGTGTGTGTGTGTGTGAGAGAGATCGAGGCAGCTTTACCTCTTCCGCTTGCATCATTTTGAAGACTTCTCCGAATTCGGAGCTCTCGCCCGTACCTATGACGATGCCCTAAAGCCAAACAAAATAAAACAGAAAACTGCACTTTAAATCTTTAAAAAAAACAAACAAACAAACAAACAAACAACAACAACAAAAAACAAGACTTTGGACAAATGTTGCCAGAGCAACGGCATCCTCTATACTGCAAAATAAGTTCACGTCTATTTGGGGTAAATTCGATGCTTGGACATTCAGGTTTTTTTTTTGTTTGTTTGTTTTTTTTTAAAGTAAATAATTAAAAACTGAAGATGCACACACACGCACACACACACACACACACACCGAGCTCCAGCACGAGCTCCTGTTTTTGGTGAAATGAGTAACGTACTCGGTATTAATCGATCAGGGACGCTACGGAGCGGTTCATGCCGTTACTTGTTGTGTGTGTGAGTGTGTGTGTGTGTGAGTGTGTGTGTGTGAGTGTGTGTGTGTGTATTGTACCTTGGCCTTGCCGGAGCACACCAGCGTCCCCATGAAGGCGATGTTGCTACGGGACGTGAGATCTCCACTGACCAGCTGAGGAGTGACTGTCTTAGAGCAGGGTGTGGTCTCACCTGTTAGACTGGACTCATCTACACTCAGATCTACTGCCTGTGGGGGAGAGAGAGAGAGAGAGAGAGAGAGAGAGGGAGGGAGGGAGAGAGGGAGGGAGAGAGAGAGAGAGGGAGGGAGGGAGGGAGAGAGAGAGAGAGAGAGGGAGGGAGAGATAGAGGGAGGGAGGGAGGGAGGGAGAGAGAGAGAGAGAGAGAGAGAGGGAGAGAGAGGGAGGGAGAGATAGAGAGATAACAAAGAGAACAAAGTTGTCACACAAGGAAAGAAAAGAACAAAGCATACACTAAAGATAATCTTGTGTAAATATTTGTGTAAGTGTATTAAAAAAAAAGTACATGTGTATAATCTGTGTGTGTGTGTGTGTGTGTGTGTGTGTGTGTGTGTGTGTGTGTTTGTTTTGTCACACCTCAAAAAGGCGGAGG
>CM074966.1:655040-670040 GCA_037577455.1 Pangasius macronema | reverse complement strand
CTGCGTGTGTGTTAAGGTTGGAATTTTGCACGTCATATATATTTACATATTAGATAATCACACACACACACACACACACACACACACACACAGGGTGTCTCAAAGGTCTCCATACTCCATATATATATAATTATAATTATAATATATATATAATTTCCCCCAGATAACCCCAGGCCAGACGAGAGATATATCTCTCCATGTAGTCTTCTCCCTGTTGGACATGTCTGGAACATCTCCTGGAACTGAGGGGTCCAGCAGGAGTCCTACCCAGACGGCCGACCCACCTCAGCTGGCTCATTTCAACACAGAGAAGCACGACTTCAGGAAGGTCCGAGTTCCTCACCCGATCTCTGAGGCCGAGTCCAGGCACTCAGTGAAGGAGGCTCCTGTCCACGGCTCGTATCCACGCCGCAGAGCTCGTGAGCGGAGGTGAGGGCCGGGACGCAGACTGACCCGTAAACTGATAGCTTTGCTTTTTGTCAATCCTTTTGCTCAACTCTTTCTTCACCACAACAGACCGGTAGCATGTCCGCATGACTTCTGAAGCTGCACCGATCCATCCGTCAATCTCTCGCTCCACTCCACACTCGCTCGCGAACATCATCCCGAGATACTTAAACTCCTCCGGCCGTATCTCATTCCCAAGCTGAACCCACCCTGTTCCGGCTCAGAGCCATGGCCTCAGATTTGGAGGTGCTGACCCTCATCCCGGCCGCTTCACACTCGGCTACTCGGCCCGAGGTCACCGCTCGATGAAGAGAACAGGACGTCGTCATCATCTGCAAATTACAGAGATGAGATCTAGATGCTGCACACCTCGGCTGCGTCTACAGATTCCGTCCATGAAGATTATAAACTGAATCAGTGACAAACGGCAGCTCTGGCAGAGCTCAGCACACAGCGGGAGCGGGTCTGACCCGACCCTCGCTCCGGGCATACAGGGACCTAACGGCCCGTGATAACAGACCCGGTACCTCATGGTGCATCCGGTACCTCATGGTGCATCCGGTACCTCATGGTCCATCCGGTACCTCACGTCCACGAACATCCACTGATGCTGGTGAACTCAGTCCTCTGCGCATGGAGACGTCTGGGACACTCTGCATAAAGCCATGCTGCATTTTTAAACCTGTGTGACCTGTTTATAGGAATGTTCACAAAATAAATGTATTTTATCTCTATATCTTTATAAAGAACTATATTCTTTGTTAATAAAAAAAAACTATTTTTTTATAGTGAAAAGAAGAAAAACTTTAACCATTCTCAATCAGCTGCTTCCGATCAAAGAAAAAGAATAATACAGAGATCTGGAGGAAAACCAAGCGACTCGCTACGACAGAGTTTATCAGAGTTTATCGTCAGCTCTGCGCTTATTATACGCCTCGTCTGCGCCGCTACAGCGCTTCTGCACGCTGAACACACACTGCAACTCACACACCAACTCCACGTACAGGATGAACGTACAAACACACACCGAAACAACGTCCACAGACTCGGGGCGACGTCACCTGCTGACACGTGCGGAAAAAAGGAGAGAAAAACATCTACCTGTTTTACTCATCTTTCCCTCCTTTATACGACTCCTCCAGCAGATTATCCACCACACACACACACACACACACACACACACACACACACACAGAGATAAGACGCTTTAGTTTTCATATGGTGTGTGTGTGTGTGTGTGTGTGTGTGTGTGTGTGTGTGTGTGTGTGTGTGTGTCTGAGAGGATTTGCCATAATTAAAGGTGATGTAAGAGAGTGAATTAAACCTTGTCCTGTTCTACACACACACACGCACACACAGACACACACACACACACACAGACACACACACACACACACACACACACACACACACACACACACTGACACACACACTGACACACACACACTGACAAAAAAATTAGCGTAACATTAATGATTAAATGTATGGTGAATTCTCTAATCTGATTGGTCGGAGGAAGTGCGCTGCGCTCTAATACGTTATCGTTGCTATAGTAACAGCTCATTCGCAGGGACGCGTACGGCAAACGCGCCGCATAATCGAACACTAATAATAAATTGTTTGTTTTTTTTTTTCTTTTAACAAAAGTGTTGTTTAACAAAGTAAAGTGTATAGCTGTTGATGTGGTGACTTTATTTATTTATTTATTTTATTTATCTATCATTTTCAAGTTTTAAGAAATAAAAGCAGCACTAGGGGTTTTGTCTTTTAGCAAACCTTCGTGATTCATACCATGTAGCGTAGAAACGTCTCGTGATGTCATATTTCCGTCACATCGCAGTAAACGTTTAGGGAAAAATCCCTTTAAGTTTAAACTGTACAGCACTTTAATGCTGCTTTAACACCTTTAACAGAAAAACTGAGTTTTATTGTTCAACCCTGTGAGACATGCACACTGTAACCATGACAACGCTCTGACTAATAGCTAGCTATAGACAGGCTAAAAGGCTCAACATCCCGATATATATATATATATTATAACCATTATAATCAAATCAGAGGAACTGACTCTGTTGCTCTCATCACCATCACGGCTTCGACGCTGCCCGAGCCTCTAAACACCAGCGCTGATCTACGAGTGTGTGCACGCATTAGCGCTGTGTCCATCCGCTCACGGTACGTAGAACCTCCGACATGCTCACGGAACACGGGAATGAAACCGTGACGAGGATCGCCAAGATCGGGATCGGGATCCATTTTTAAAACTGATTTATTGCACAGCTTCATCAGGTTCCTTTTTACTCGCTTTAATCTTTCTTTTCTTTAATCCTTCTTAACCTAGACACTTCAGAAGAACTTCTGATGCAGAACTCTACAAGGATCCAAAATAATTCTTCGTAGAACCCGTTCAGGAAGCGCAGAACCTTTAACCACCGTGAAAAACCCTTAAAGGTTCCCTATAGAACCGTACAACCGCGTGCTTCCCTCCGAGAAGAGAGAGAGAACTGTTTCTGGAAGCTAAGAAGCCTGAACTTTCCAGTGAATCCTTTTCCTCTAAAAGTGTATTTAGTCACTCTGAACAGTTCTTCAGATGTTTCTCTGGTTCTGTGGTTCTACAAAGAACTCAGAAACCACTTTTTTCTCTCACAAGCTCCAAATCGAGGCTGAGAACCTTTATCCAGTGAACGCTTAAACCTTCTTCCTACAAGTGCACCAAGTATCAGAAGGTCTGAACAGGTTCCTAGAAGATGTAGAACCTTTCTTTGGAAGCTGAGAACCTTTAAATATCCAACAAACTCTAAGAGAAACCTCGAGGAACCTTGGAAGAACCTTCCTTTTTAAGTGTGTGTGCTTTAACAGAGAACAAACTCCAAAGTATTCGCTCATTATTTTCTTCTTAACGCGTAGAACCTGCCAGAGTTTAACTCTTCTCCTGGGACTTGGGTTCTTCAACGGTTCTCTAAGGCTTCAGTGGATCCCTCGGGTTCTAAAAGGGTTCTACTGATTCTTCTGATACAGAAACACTTTTTTTGTAGGTTTCTACAAAAATCTAAAAAAAAATTGTAAGAAAAAATTGAAAGCAACTTTGAAAAATTTAAAACAACAACAAGTTACTTTTTACTTTTTTTTATTTTTATCCAAGAACTGAACAATATACTGTATATCCCTCCATCTACCCCTCCATCTACCCCTCCATCTACCCCTCCATCTATTTTTCTATTTAAAAAAAGACAATAATACTATGAGCAGCGACTATGACAACTGTCTTTAACCATGTTTTAGAAAATAATTATTTTTAATTATTATTATTTATTTATACTTAATATCCAATCAGCTGTGTTTCTGCGTAACATCCGGAGTTAATTAAAGTGTTAATTAAAGCATTGTTAAGGAAGAACTGACTGCTGAGAGCAGCGATAGATTCAAAAATAAATAAGTATCGTAGCGTAATTTATCATGATATTGATATTAGTATGCGATATCACCTCGGCTGTACGGTCACACCTCCTCCTGAGACAGAGAAGGAACTGGAATGTGGCTCCTACTGTGTGTGTGTGTGTGTGTGTGTTAACTTCTAAACTTAAGCAGCTGAAGAACTGAAGGTTGAACAAAGTGTAAACTCTTATCTGAGGATAAAAATAATTCCTACCTGCCTTCAGGTACAAGAAAAAAACAAACAAACAAAAAAGCCTGAGAGTCTGAAAGTCTTACCATGATTACGGCTCCGACTGGCCCGAGGAGCCTCTGAACCCCAGGAACGAAAAAAGGAAAAAAGAAGAAAATGTGTCGTTCTCCTGTGAGGAACGTGTGTGTGTGTGTGTGTGTGTGTGTGTGTGTGTGTGTGTGTGAGTGTGAGAGAGTGTGAGTGTGAGTGTGTGTGTGTGTGTGTGAGAGAGAGAGAGAGTGTGAGAGTCTCACAGCGAAGTCGTGTTCAGAATAAAATTAAAATGTTCCATGCATCTGACTCTGAAGAAACGTCCTGAGGGTGTGTGTGTGTGTGAGAGAGAGAGAGAGAGAGAGAGAGAGAGAGAGAGAGAGAGGTAAAAAGTGTGTGTGGTTTAGTGAAGTGGGAGAGGCAAAGCTCAAACCCAAAGCAAACAAGCGCAGCAGAAAGAACTGCGACTGACAGAAACTTCAGAGTGAAAAGCCACACCTGTCAGATAACCTGAGAGATAACGCCGACCTGCAGACCCACTCCCAACAACCACAGACCCGCAGACCCACTCCCAACAACCACAGACCCGCAGACCCACTCACAACAACCTTCACAACAACCTTCACAACAACCACAGACCCACAAATCCACTCAACAACCACATACCCACAAATCCACTCACAACAACCTTCACAACAACCGCAGACCCACAAATCCACTCAACAACCGCAGACCCACAAATCCACTCGCAACAACCCTCAACAACCACGTTGAATGTTAATTATTTTTCATTGTATTTAAGCGAAACTCATTTTATTTATTTATTTGTTTATTTATTAATTTGTTTATTTTAAAACTTGTGATTTTGGGGCCCTTAGTTTTCTAACCGGGTTCTACTTGGGAAGCCAAGGGTTCTTTAGATGCTTGAGGGTTCTTAACGTCCCAACAATATCTACTTGTTGCTCTAATGTTCAGGAAACCTGAGGGTTCTTCAACACTCCATCTCAACCCTTCCAAAGAGGGTTCTACTTGGCAACCCAGTGGTCTTTAAAGGCTCATTTGATCACCAAGGGTTCTTTGCTTCCTAAAATGGTTCCATTTAGAACTGAATTTTTCAGGAATCCAATGATCCAATTATCCAGGTCCATCTGATGAGCTTCTTCTTGGCAAAACACAGGTTCTTTAAGAGGTCATTGGATAATGAAATATTCTTAGCTTTATAAACAGATCAATTTGGCAACATAATGGTTCTTCTATAAGGGTTCATCAAGCTTCCAACTTGGAAGCTAAAGTTTCCATGGGTTCTTTCAGGATCCATCTGATATGGGTTCCAAGGAATAGAGATTGTGGTTGATCTTATCTTGTGTTTTCTTTTCTTTTATTTATTTCTCTTGTTCCTATCCCACAATGCACTGCAACAGGGATTCCAGAGAACACACACTCCTGAGTGTACACCATCATCGTGCTGGGCTTGTTTTATCATTAACTCTCGTCCATGTCATCTCTCCGCCTCCTCCTCAGGACGCCCTGAAGCCTCCTCCTCAGGACGCCCTGAAGCCTCCTCCTCAGGAAGCCCCGGAGCCTCCTCCTCAGGACGCCCCGGAGCCTCCTCCTCAGGAAGCCCCGGAGCCTCCTCCTCAGGACGCCCCGGAGCCTCCTCCTCAGGAAGCCCCGGAGCCTCCTCCTCAGGAAGCCCCGGAGCCTCCTCCTCAGGACGCCCTGAAGCCTCCTCCTCAGGACGCCCTGAAGCCTCCTCCTCAGGCCTTCTCCACTCAGCATGAAGTGTGTATCAGGAAGAGAGGTTTGTTTTTCTATAATAGGAACACATTCAGTATTGTAGCTGAATTAAGACTGTTTCATGCCATCCACCATTTTGGATGACCATGTTTGACTGCAGCAATGCATTCTGGGACAGCACCGAGTCTTAAGATGGCGGTGGATTTCACCAAGGGGACGTGAACGAGGACGAGTCACAGACAGCATTCGGGTAACGGACAAAACTGCTCGGAATCAGACAGATAGCAAGGACATGTGAGTCTACAAGAGCTAGAGAGACCGCGCGCACGCGCACACACACACACACACACACACACACACACACACACACACACACACGCAAATACACATACACACACACACACACACACACACACACATACACACACACATACACACACACATACACACACACACACACACACACACACACACACCAGTTTTGGAAGTGTAAGGTCATCTATGGAAGTGCAACATCTCTTGTAGGAGCATAACGTTGTTTATATTAGCGTAATGTTATTTATAGAAGTTTAACATCATGTACGAAAGTGTAACGTCGTTTACGGAAGCGTAACATTATGCTCTTCTTTTAAGACTCATCCTGTACTCGTCTTGTGTCCAATTAAATGCTCGCTAGAACGTATAAGCCCCGCCCCCATAACTCGCCATAACTCCACAGACACGCGGCATCTCGTCGTCTAGGACGCCGTCCGGGTTAAAGTTCTTCCTCCGAAGAACGCTCCTCATTGTTCTCCAGCTCACTACGCGTGTTCAGACTGAGCGGGGGGGTGGGTGGGGGCGTGGCACGGCATATCTCGAAGGCTATTGGCTGTTGCGTAAATCAATCAAAGGTCAGATCTCAAAACGCCGTTACGTGGAAATGTTTTGGTCTAATATAAATAAAAATCTGCCTTCTTTACAACTTTTTATTATGTATATCATCATCGCTCAGTCAGCAGTGCTGTGGTACACACACACGCACACACGCACGCGCGCGCACACACACACACGCACGCACACACTTTGGCAGATGACAAAAGGCTTTTTAAAGTTTTTCCCTCCTGCGGTCCGGGGAGTGGTGAGGTGTTGGCTGTACCTGCTCCAGTCACGGTGTATTTTAAGAGCGACGCAGCACACGGTGTTATTATCTTCTCCTCAACTTCACGGTATGACAACAATCTAATCTAATAATCACGCTATTCTTCATCTTCTGTTCCTCCCACACACACATCCTCAAAAGGCAGGCAGAACCGCCACACTAATGATTATTTATACGCATAATTAACTGAACAAAGCAGGTCTGAATCTAAAGATGAAGCGTGTTTAATGCCGTCAATATGATATAACACACTTCAGCTCTTTATCTCAGAACCGGTTTGGGTTCTCCGGGTGAAAATGTCATGGGGAAAAAAAACAGCGGAAATGCAGCAGATCTGACGATCATCTTCTTAAAATCGCCACTAACGCAAAACACGTCTCGCCTGCCGCGCAGATTACTCACGACTATCTGCTAACACACACTGCTGTTAGAGTGTAGTATCACACACACACACACACACACACACACACACACACACACACACACACACACACACAGAGCTCACTGGATTCTCAATATTAAGAAGATAAAAATAATACTAATATAATCAATTTTTTTCATTATTATTATTATTATTATGAAGAAGAAGAGATTATATTGCACTGTGCTATGATGCGCTCTGATTGGTCAGAAGCTGTGCGGTATTTCTGTGTAAGCGCACGAGTCGCTCCGGCTGTAACACCAACACCAGCTTTACACTAATGAGCTCGTTACTGTCGCGTTATCGTTTCTATAGCAACAGCTCATTCACAGGGACCTGTACGGCGAACACTCCACATAATCTAACACTGATAATAAACCGATTTTGTTTTAATGTTAAATGAAGTCAAACGTGTATTCGTTGACATGGTGCATTTTTTTTTTTTCCTTTAGATGTTTATGCAACATTTATGGAAGGAGTCTCCAGTGTCAGTCACAGTGCTTTTGAAGTTTCCCAGCTCAGGAAAGTCTTCAGAACGGAAGAATAAGGGCGACGCCGCGTGCGGAAGGACGTCACGCCTCCAGATTAACGTGCATCAGACAGAAGAAGTGCAGAGGAGACGCTCGCTCGTGTAAGTACGGAGACGTAAACTCGGTCCTTCGACGTGCAGCAGCAGAGCGGCGATCTTCAGGCTGCGCTAGCACACTGCACACGCACTTCTGCAACAAATCTGCAGGCTTCAGGAGCTGAAGGTTACAGACTGCCGCTTTAATCTCTAACGCCTCCGGTAATGACACACAACGTTTATCTACACCGAAGGAGCTGATGTTAGATATAAATCTGTGCTGAAACCACAGCAGCTCACCAACATTCGTCTCTATCTTTCCATCTCTCTCTCTGTCTGTCTCTCTCTGTCTGTCTCTCTCTCTCTCCATCTTTCTCTTTCTCTCTGTCCTCCTGGGGCTCTTAAATTATATGATCTCTCTCTCTCTGTGTCCTTCTCTCCATCTGTCTCTCTCACCAAGTCCTTCTTGCTCTCTCGCTCTCTCTCTCTCCAAAACACACTCATTAGTCCTGGACATTCTCAATTAACATTGTACAGCAGTGTTAACTCTAAACAACTCTATACAACAAGCTCCGCCCACAAGACTAACACTTCCTGTTTTACAGCCGCTGGAGCAGGAAGTGAACTCAGAAAATCCTCAGAAAACTCTGATGCCCCCTGCTGCTCTTTCAGCTTCTACTGACACCAGAGCCCTGTGTGTGTGTGTGTGTTTACTCTTTTACTGTGTGTGTGTGTGTGTGTGTTTTTCTCCTCTCATTAGGAAAGTGAGCTCATCATGGTGTGAGTGAGAGCTGCAGCGAATCGGAAGGACGTCTGATCTTCACTCTGACTCAAACTCGGTAAACTGGTTAATAAGCAAAAAATACATTTTAATAAATAAATAAACAAACAAATAAATAATCCTGATTAGCTCTTCTCCATCCTCTGTCTGTTTCCTCAGTCTGTCCTTCTCAGGAGAAATCGTTCCTAAATACCGTGTCGTGAATTTTCCTTTAAATAATTACTGTATTTAAAAACCCTCAGACTTTCACTCAGCCATAAAGACACAAATAATAAAAATAAATAATTCAGATATAAAGACTACAGATGGACGATACGACTATAAAATATCGAGATCGTGATATTATTCATCACAATATACTGTTTTTGAGAAATCACACGTATCGTCAAATGTTTTTCAAACACTTTATATTATTTAAAATAATTAAATAATGATTAAAGGAAGTTTGATTAGATGCTAAAATCTTCATTCTTAACTGTAAAACGCTAAAAAATATATATATATTCAGATTTTTCCTCTGTATTTAACCTGCGCTAAATAATTTATTTTTGAACACACTAAATTTAAAAAAGCTACAACTTTTATGTATATATTTTGTATTCAATGTTTGTTCAGGTTGTAAATATCGGCACACGTATCGTGGAAGTCGCGGTCTTCTTATCGCGATATAATTCTTCTGTCATATCGTTCAGCACTGATGTAAATAACATGTTCACCATTTTATTTGCTGGTAAAAAAAACAACAGACTTTTATACTTATAACGTATCGTTATCGTGATAGTATCATGTATCGTCAACGAGACACGACAAACGGAAGTGACGTCACGTATCGCGGTATCAATATCGGTATCATGTCTTCGGTGATCAGTTTAAGAGTCAAAGTTATTTTATTGATATTGTTGTTATTATTATTATTGTTGTTGTTGTTTCATGTTCTCATTAACACACCCTCAGTGTGTGTGTGTGTGTACTGAACTAGCTCGGCTAATCAGCTAGCTAATCCCCACTGACGCTTTTCAGCTAAATGATCTCGCAATAAAACTGTTATTTGCCTCTTTATGAGATCCTAAAAACAGACACTGGGGTGTAAACTGTGTGATCTGACCCTATATCCGTGACACAAACACTTTATTCTTACATTTCTTAGAATAATAAACAGCGCTAGCGTTAGCTTCACGACAACATCCGAGGCCGCGTCCCGAATGGCGCGCTGCTCCCTTACCCAGCGCCCTCAGCGGCACCCTGGAACTACACTCCGTCCGCCATGTTAAGTGCACTTCCTGTCCTACTGAGCGCGGTGTGGGACGAAGCCGGGTGGTTTGCTCCATTTTTAGCAAGTTACAACGCTTTCAACCCAGTGATCGATTTCTTCAACTCGGTGGCCTGTTTTTAAAAGTATTTAATACAGTTTTATAAATGAAGCGGGTTAAAAAATATCTGATCTGATCTCACGGTGACATGGAGAGAAGGGATGACAGGATTCTTAGCCAGAAGGACATACCGGATAGGGATTAGTTTTACTTCTTAAGAGTTTATTGTGTTTTTTTATTATTATTATTATTATTATTATTATTATTATTATTACTCTGACTGGTTTCTATGCAGCAATACAGCTATGGTATGTTTGTTATAATGCAATAATAATAATAATATTATAATATAATAAAACACAGGCAGATACTGTATATCTCACTATAAACACACACACACACACTTACTTAACTACACTAGACTGTTTCGGGGATTTCGACAGGACGTCGTGTACTGACAATCGAATCGAGCGGCACAATCGTCACAAATATCGAGTTTATAGCTGTTTGTATCTGTTTAATGCCGACACTCTGTGTAAACATCACCGTGTACCGCTCAGGACACATTTACACTCAGGACACAATCTTTAGAAATAAATGCTAATGATGTAAACAGCATCTGAGGCACAAACTCTTGGGTCTAAACAACAGCGGAACTCAAGAAATCTCCGTCCAGCCTCCAGCAGAGACGTTACACTCAACAACAATCACAAAAATTAAAAAATACTCCATTACAACTCACCAGCAGCTCTTTTTTCTTCAGCATCTTCCGCAAAAAACCCACCGCTGCTGCTCCGGCGCCGGTTGATGACGTCACCGCAGTGAGTGTCAGTGCACTGTAGTGTAGCGCTGCTGAGTGTCGCGTTAACGCTCGCGTCTCTTATGCAGGGATGAAGGCCAGCGCTAGACTAACCTACTAAGACACCGTCTTCCTGACGACCCGGCTGGTTAGTTTAGTTTCCAAATTAAATCCAACCAAAATAATGATATACATATATCATATATAATTATTAAATATATATTATAATAACATTTAAAAAATCAAAATCTGAATGAAATATTTTAAAAATAATTTTTAATATTTACAAATAATATAATACTACAATACAAAAAAAAGTTAATTTTTACTGAAGTAGAGAAAATAGAATTTAAAAAACAGCATGGCATATGAGTCCAAACACAACAAACACAACAAACACAACAAACACAACAAACACAACATCACAACAAACACAACATCACAACATCACAACAAACACAACAATCACAACAAACACAACAAACACAACAAACACAGCAAACACAACAATCACAACAAACACAACATCACAACATCACAACATCACAACATCACAACAAACACAACAATCACAACAAACACAACAAACACAACATCACAACAATCACAACAAACACAACAAACACAACAAACACAACATCACAACAAACACAACAAACACAACATCACAACAAACACAACAAACACAACAAACACAACAAACACAACATCACAACAAACTGAAACATTCAAACATGATTATAACATTATTAACGTTTAAAATATTACATTGATTATTACATATTATTAAATATAAATATTTAAATGATTATCCTTTTAAAAGTTAAGGGCTTCGAGAATATTAGACTTGTGTATAAAAACAATAAATCCTAGAAACAATGAATAATTCGGAGCCACATGCATTCGTGCAGCGTTTATTGATTTATTATTTAAAAAAGTCAAAATTTTTTCAAACATTTCTATAATCGTAGTAGTCTCGGACGACTCCTCACGACATTAGTTGACATTTATAAATATCTAAATATACTTTTTATATGTATTTTATACGTTATTTACTTTGTTAAAGAGGATTTTGGAAAGATTTTAATTAAAATATTAAAAACAAAAAACATTCAGTTATTATTTCTTTTTATATTTATAGGCTACACAATGATCATTATTATTATTATTTTATTTAATTTTATTACTTTTTAGCACATTGACATTTTAGGTACTGACCTGATCTCTTTTTAAATTTATATTTCACTTAACAAAGCAATTAAAAAGAAATTATGGAAAAAAAATTTTATTTAAAAAAGTGAAGAGATTAATAGCCGGAGATTCAGATAAAGAAATAAAGCTGCACTATTAAAAAAAATACAAAAATATTAAAACATTGAAAACTTTAAGCTGTTTCTTTATATTGTATTTTATGTGTTTTCTTTATGAAGTTTTATACTTATATATAAAATAACACATTTCACTGGAACCCAGACTCTTTTTATAATAACAACAACAACAACAACAACAACAACAACAACACTTCCTGTCACCTGAGCCCACCTGTGTGAGTCTGGTCTGACATGGAGCTGAGTTTTGAGAGAGAGAGAGAGAGAGAGAGAGAGAGAGAGAGAGGTCCAGGTGGAGGAGAAGAGGCTCAGTGTCGCCCCCTGCAGGACAGACGTGAGATCTGCACCGTCACCCCGTTACCCATGGCAACAGACCTCAAACACACGTCAGCGCTCAGAGCAGAGAGCCTCAGCTCCAGGCTCCAGGATCAGTGTTTAAAATGTTCTCTCTCTACAGAATTAACACCTAATTATTAATAAATAAAATGACTTCTCCGCTCTCCACCCTGAGGAAGAACAGGCGAGCTCCTCTACCGCAGAGCCAAGGGTGAGAATTCAGAGTGCAAAAGTATTCGCACCCCACTGACACTGCACTCACAGAGCAAGACATCGCACCTGACCTGAGCTTTGTGTTGTTATTTTTTTAATGTTTTATTTTTAGAGAAAGAGAAAGAAGAGATCACACAGAGAGGAGTGATGCAGGTGAGCCGCCTCGTCCGAGCTACTGCACTTCAGTAAAAAAACAAAAACAAAAGCTTTACGTGTGTGTAATCTCATGTCTCATGTGGCTGATTAAAGAGTACGAAGCCTCCCTGATTAGAGCCCTCTTCCCCATGAGACAGCCGGGGTCAGAGGTCACAGACAGCCTCAACACTCTCAGGTCAAAGGTCACACTCAGAAGGAGTCCTAAAGAAGGTGAGAAGAAAATCTGTCGTTATATCTGTACATGAGAGAAGTGTGAAGTATCACAAGATGCCCTGTGTGTGTGTGTTTGTGTGTGTGTGTTTGTGTGTGTGTGTGTGTGTGTGTGTGTGCGTGTGTGCGTGTGTGTGTGTGTGTGTGTGTGTGTGTGTGTCTCAGTGTCTCCACCCACTGATTTTGAGCTGATGTCCAGCATGATGCAGAAACTCGCTCAGTTAGAGAGGAAGGTGACGACACAGGCACTGGACATCGACAAGAAGGTCACACACACACACACACACACACACACACACACACACACACACACACACACACACACACACACACAAACACACACANCACACACACACACACACACACACACATACACACACACACACACACACACACACACACACACACACACACACACACACGCACACACGCACACAGTTTAGCTCTAAAACAGCTCCAGGCCGTGACCGTAAACTTTTACCACGACGTACTTTCAAAGAAATCCAAAAACAAACATTTTGCTGTGATTTAAAATTAAAATGAAATAAAAAATATATAATATGAATTAAATAATAAAAACAAGTTTTTGATGTTATATCAAAGCAATAAAAGAAAATATAACGTGAATGATCATACACACTGTGTATCATGTACTGAATATATTCCTAAAGATTCATTCAACTTATTTGTGTTTATTTGTATTTATTTTTGTTGTAAAGTATTCTAACGCAGAAGAACGTCCCACACAGAGTGACGTGTGTGTCAGAAACAGTAACGTTTGATTCTGAGAGGTTGAGCAGAGTCGCGTGGGTGAAGAATCACGATGTGAGCTGCGTGGCGATGCTCCACAGAGATGAATGAGGTGCTCTTCTGAAGATCTGGTGAGAAGAAGGACAGTGGGAGCATCTCTGGCACAGTGAAGCCTGGAGGAAGTGGAGTCCCGGTCTGGGAGATGTTTCAGCTGCTCCACTGCGAAACGTCAGTTAATTCATGCTTTGGAACGGAGGAGAAGATTGCAGAAAGACTTGCTTCCCACAACGGAAAGATCAGATGTTGTTCTTCAGCTGCCCACACTGCAAACACCACCAGAAGTGGCTTGAGAACAATCAGGCTCATGGTTTGACCCACTCAGAGTCCAAACCCTGGAGAGATAATTTTCTCTCACATTAAACACAAACTCAGCAGGGAATATTTTCCATCTGCTCATCAACTGAAGGCATCAGCGCTGACAGGAACGAAGCTTCCCTACGTTTACACGCGAGGCTTAAACAGCTAACATGAAGGGAAAACTCTCACACGAGTCGAGGAAGTCGATACTCAAACAACAAGTCTAGTAATTTTCGAAGTGTGAAACGGTAAAACCCGAACAACACTGTGTGTGTGTGTGTGTGTGTGTGTGTGTGTGTGTGTGTGTACAGTTTTCCACACTGCAGAAGAATCACACTCTTTGCAGATTCCTGCTTTTGTGTCTTCAGCAGAAATAAAGTCACTTATTCATCTGGGGTTGATTTATTTTTGTGAACAGACGAGAAGAATCGCAGTTCTGGAAGAGAAGCTGAAGCTGCTCCACGGTAATCACAGATCACCACTCTGTTTATTCACACTTTAAACTGATTCACTGCTTTACTGAGTTTCATGCTGATCTGAGATGCTTTTCTGCTCATCGCGGCTGTAAAGAGTGTATTAATAGTGTATTATGTTGGCAAGTTGTATTATTAATTATTTTATTATTTATTTATTTATTTATTACATATGTCAAATGACTAAGGTGGGAATTATTTTATTTTACTTTATTTGATTCGTTGGATATCCTTCATGTTTTATTTTTATTTTTTTTTCTTTCATTTGTAGATGCAGGCTGATGTGCTACAGTCGCTTCATTTTAGTCCACTTTTTAATTACAT
>CM074966.1:650040-652540 GCA_037577455.1 Pangasius macronema | reverse complement strand
ATTATCTTCCAAGGTGATATTATTTAATATTTTAGTGAATGCTGAAATATATATATATTTAATTTTCAGTTCTTCTTTGTGAGCAGTGTGTGTGTGTGTGTGTGTGTGTGTGCTCAGACAGGAAGTTGTCGACGCAGCAGTTCCTGAATAAACTCCCGGAGCGTGTGGTGAAAGGAGGAAACGTGATCAGCATTCGCTCGTCACTCAGACACCATCTGCAGGTCACAGCAGCGATACACACTTAAGCTACAAAAGATTTATTTTATTAAAAATATGATATCATTTACACCCCGAGGAGCCAGGTGCATGCTGGGATTGCTTTCACGGCATCACGGTATCACATCTCAGATTTCTCACAACGATTTATTTATTTATTTTTAATCTATCTGTGAAACACAAGTGCGAGTCCACAGAATAAATTCACCCTGATTTCGTTCTTGTGTATAAAACTGATTCGGGGGCGGAGCCAAGTCTGAGAGCTCAGCTTATGTCACTAAATACCTGAGCCAATCATGGTCCAGTATGCAAATTATTACAGGACAACACTGAAACGTTTAAACATGCAGCAGAGTTTATAATCTAGTTCTCTGTGTAGTAAAAACAGAATCATTTATGTTATCTGTTTACCGTGCGAGTGTGTGTGTGTGTGTGTGTGTAGGGTTGTGACGGAGCTGAGAGCTGTGTATTGAGTGTAATAGAAACACCTGCGTTACAGACGCTGAGAGAAAGGTAATCTCTCCATCACTATAACACCTTCATATTATATAAACACACACACACAGTACTGTGCAAAAGTCTTGGCACCTTTAAAGTGTTTTATTCCTCTTACACCACAGCAACTTACCAACAATTAAATTTTTTAAAGAACAACATGTCTTACTTTTTATCTGTTTGTAGTTGCACATTAGATCCCGTTCTCGCTTACGCTATAATAAGAACGAAGATGTCGGAAAACTTAAAGTTACAGCTTTAAAGCACTGACACTGGAGACTCCTTACATCAATGTTAAACAAATTACAGAAAACTTCAACAACTTCTTCAACATTTAGTCACTGTTACTATAGAAACGATAGCTGCTGGTATAGAACATTAATCAACACCTTCTGACCAATCAGAGTCCAGAACTCAGCAGCGCTGTGATATGTTGTGATATATTGTAAAACTGATGATCAGCACAGTCATGTGTGTGTGTGTGTGTGTGTGTGTGTGTGTGTGTGCGCGCGTGTTTAGACCGGAGTGTGTTGAAGCGTGTGAGATCTCTAGCCTGCGAGTGAAGTCTGAAGATGGAGAGAAGACGTTTATTCTGAAAATGTTCTTCTCCGAGACTATTGGACATTTACGCCGATACCTGGACGCTCACAGGTGAAACCGTATCACTGTGTGTGTGTGTGTGTGTGTGTGTGTTTACGTTAATTCATTCATCAGTGTGTAAGATGTTCTTATCCATCTCGTCACCACAGAGGCTCTGACGGACCTCCCTATGACAAGTAGTCGCGCAAGGGCGTAGCCGCAATGGTATCGCTACTGTTGGTTTGTGAAGATGTCACGCCAGACTGTGGGTTGACCGCCTTGTTGTTGAGGCCCCGCCCACCAGTGACATCACAGTAACACAAGATGCAAAACGATGGATCAAAGATTGGCAGGTTTTAATTTTAAATACAACTGTTTTTTGGACAAAAAGTTATGAGTCAAATTTTTATTATTATATATTTAATTTTTAAATATTTAATTCCAGAAACTGCCAGCGCATCTTATTAGAGAATAATACACTGGAATTTTACTTCCTCAAGTTCCTCTAAAATCACAAACTCATTATCATTAGCTTCCTAATTAGCTGAATATCACCTTTAACATTAATATTAATATTATTATTATTATTATTATTATTATTATTATTATTATCATGCCTTTCTGGCCAATCAGCAACGAGTACAGACATAAATATATAAATGTTGCATTTCTAAATGTACTTTGAGTCCTAGGTCATATTTTTACCTCATAAAGTTTATTAAAATATCATTAAAACTTGTAAGTTCCTCAGTTATTAGTTTGAGATAAACTAATTTTCTATATTAATGTGCTCCTTCTAATACGTTACGGTTTCTATAGTAACAGAGCACTTTTACTGAAACAGATTAAATAAAATCGCTGACGTGGTGAAGTTTTCTGTAAGGAGAAAGGTGTTTATGTAACGTGTATGGAAGGAGTCTCCAGTGTCAGTGCTCTGTAACAGTCAGAGGTGAAGCTGTAACCGAGTTTTCCGGCATCTTCAGGACAGACGAGTTTACGGTTTGTGTTTGACACGCTGTGTTTCTGCAGCTGAGAACAGGAACGGACACTAAATGTAACTATAAACAGATAAAAAGTATGACCTATATAAAAATACAATCGTTGGCAAATTGTTCCGGCAGAAGAGGAATAAAACGGTCAGAGGGACATACTCAATCTCAGGAGAGTAACAGTGAATCTGCTTCAACACACACACACACACACACACACA
>CM074966.1:627540-645040 GCA_037577455.1 Pangasius macronema | reverse complement strand
TGTAACACATTCTCACATTAATTAATCAAATTATTAAAAAAAATAATAATAAAAATCATTTTTATACTGACTTATTAATAACTCATTATTTAAAACAAACATGGATCAGCTGCTGAACACTTTATTTGCCACAAATAAAGTACCAGTGCACTTTAGAACCGTGTGTGTGTGTGTGTGTGTGTGTGTGTGTGTATACCTAGTAACCGTAGCGAGCAGCTCCCTCTCTCTGAGTTTTTGTTCCTCCAGTTGTCCGTCTTTAGCGCGATTGGCTGCTTGCACCTCCTTCAGCTGAGCCTCCAGTTCCTCCACCAATCCCTGGAGCTCATCCACCTTCTGTTCTGCTGCCTCCAGCTATCTCACACACACACACACACACACACACACACACACACAAAATAGTAAGACCCAGTCACCCTAGCTTTCAGCCGATTCAATTACATGGTTTCATGTTGCAAACTGGTGGTGCAGGAACCGTATTTAAAGGTGCAACAGGTTTTTTTTTTTTTTTTATTGTTTCTTCCTCATACAAATAACCTGGAACTTCCAGAGAACATGATTAAAAATAACCGTAGGACTCGTAAAACAGGAAATTCCCCAAAATTTGCGTTGATTGCGATTTTTGATAAAATTGTAGTTAAGAACTGGGCAGAAAGTTAAGAAGGGAGTGATGGAGCTGAAGTGTGTGTGTGTGTGTGTGTGTGTGTGTGTGTGTGTGTGTGTGTGGTGCACACAGGTGAGGTCTGCTCGTACCCGTTTCCTCTGGCTCTGGTAGTCCTCCATGGTGGGAAGGTCGGCCAGGTAACGCTCCAGCGTCTCGATGCGCTGCTGCTTCTCTCGGTTCTGCTCCGCCTCCTTCTGGCATTTCTTCTTCAGGTTGTTGATG
This sequence comes from Pangasius macronema, assembly GCA_037577455.1. Taxonomy (NCBI): domain Eukaryota; kingdom Metazoa; phylum Chordata; class Actinopteri; order Siluriformes; family Pangasiidae; genus Pangasius; species Pangasius macronema. The sequence goes on along the minus strand of CM074966.1, from coordinate 644,157 downwards.
TGCTTGTCTCGGTTGCGGATCTTTAACACACACACACACACACACACACACACACACACACACACACACACACACAGATTTGTTCTGTGCACCAGGTTTAAAGCTGTGTAGTATCTGCAGTAACTCTGCTTCGCTCTGCTCACCCTCTCCTCCTGCTTTTTCAGTTCCTCGGCGTGTTTCTCTGCGCTTTCCTTCAGGCTCTCGCTCAGACGCTGAGTCTCCGCCTCCACGGCTCCCAGACGCCGGTCCGCCTCCAGCTTCTCCTGAGCGAACGAGTCGCTGCGCTCCGCAAACTGGGCACGCAGGAAAGCGTTTTCACGCTGCGCCTCCTGACACACACACACACACACACACACACACATTTTTATTTATTCTTTTTTTTTTTAAAAAGTATTTTACTCAAATCATTGGGCCTCGTTTATCAATCTGGATACAAACTGTAAATCTATCGTTCAAGCTCATTATTATTATTATTATTATTATTATTATTATTAAATGTTTTATTGAGGTATGTAGGTGAGTCAAAATAGCTTCCACTTCTGGGACGCGCTTCGCGAGCACAAAGAGAATCAGCGTTTCTGGAACTTTTGTAAAAGCGGAGGAAAATTCGAATTCGTTTTGGCTTAAACAAAAACATTTACGCACAACTGTACTAAAAGATGCTGAACGAGGCCTGCTGTTTGACTCCACTATGTTCGGCGCTTCGTGGACGCGTGATTAATGTCTTTACGATAAAATATAATTCACTACGTAGAGACAGGATGAAACGCTCCGCCGCGGGAGAGAGGGGCGTCTGAGAGACCTGCAGTCTGAGCAGACAGACGTCAGTGAACGGAGCTCCTCGCCCCATCAGAGCTCCATGGATCTGTAACTCGCTCTCTCGGAGGCGCTGCTCCAGCTGATACAGCTGCTGCTTCTGCCTACAGCAAACAACAACAACAAACAATAAACAATAACAACGATAACTGCTGGAGCATCTAATCAACACACCGGACACTACTGTAGAAATATTACTGATACTGAATTATCACACACATGAACTTCAATTAGACTGTCACTTCAGATGATTCAACACCCTAGTGAGAAAGCGAATCGACTCCGAATCGACTCTGTTTTGTTTTTTAATTATGTACAGTAGTTTCCGAACAAGCTGCCAGCAGGACAGCAGTGTTGCGTTTAAAAACATAGACCTTTGACGATATTGAATTTAATTTAAACAGAATTAAAATAAAAAGATTTTAAAAGATAACATGATACCCACGATGTCTCAGAAAAGTGTATCCTGACATTAATAATCACAATATGGGTATTATGTCATGCGGCCCAAAAGAAATGCAAATGAATCAAAAGAATCAATTTCCCTTTGACTCAGATTCAGTAAACGGACTGATGGTGTGAAAGCTCGTTTAAAACGGGAAAACCGACAGATAAACAGATAGACGTGTAACAGACGTGTGATAGATGTGTAGACAGACTGCATTGCCGCAAGAAACAAACTGAAGTGTGTGTGTGTGTGTGTGTGTGTACCTGTCGATGATGAGTTCCTTCTCCTTCAGCAGACTCTCATTGGCCTTCATCACCGCCTCCCATTTACCGCTCTCACACTGCAGAGGAGACGGATACGGAGACGAGTACTGCCCACTCCCTAATAACTGCAACGGGGAGAGAGAGAGAGAGAGAGAGAGAAAGCATGATGTGTAAGAGAGAGAGAAGGAAGAGACAGAGAGGAGAGTGAGATGTGAGAGAGGAGAGAGAAGGAAGAGAGAGAGAGAGAGATGAGAGATATGAGAGAGAGGAGGGGAGAAAGATGTGTATGAGAGAGAGAGAGAGAGAGAGAGGGAGAGGGAGAGAGAGAGAGATGAGAGAGGGGGGGAGAAGTTGAGCGTCCGTTAAACGAGTTCTCACTTATGTTACAGCAGCTACGAACAGTCGTTCCCTCACCTCTCCTTTGTTTGTCTCTAAGTTAATAATAATAACAATAATAATAATAAAAATAGACGCAGCTTGTTACGCATGTTACCGAGAAACCGCAAAGAAGCGTAAACTCCTGTCCTGAAGATGTTGCGAAACTTAAAGCTCCAGCTTTACCTCTGACACTGGAGACTCCTTCCATAACTGTTACAGAAACACACTGCTCCTTATATGAACGAGCTGTTACTATAGAAACGATAACGTATTAATATTAATATAAACCTGCGCTAATGTCAGAGCTGCTGTTATAGAAAATGAATCGACACCTTCTGACCAATCAGAGTCCAGAATTTGCGGTTTAGTCTGAGATGTATCCGAGATGTAATTTAAATTTGTCGAGCAGCGATAGAACTAAACTTAAGGTTAATAACGGTCAGGTGCGCGTGTTGCGTTCTCTCACCTGCATTTGCTCCACCTGCATTCGCAGGTTCTCGAATTTCTGCTGCCAGTCGGCCATGTTCTCGCCCGGATGCGCCTTGGTTTTGGCGTACGGCTCCGAGGAGGACGGAATTCCCGCTCTAGCTTCGGGCAGCACCTTATAGGTCTGATCCAAAGCGTTATGGAAGGCGTCGGCCCGATATTCGGCGCCGTCTCCGAGCCCGGTCATGTGGAGCTTCATCCTGACGTCGGGTCCGAATCCTCCGAGCAGCCCGGACTGGTTCAGCGTCGGCTCCACGGGCGGCGTCTCGAAGCCCTGACCCTCGTCCAGACGGGTGTGGCTGCGGTCCGCTCCGGGGAACAGCGAGTGGTCCAACCCGTTGACGAGGCTGCGGTAGCGACTCAGACAGTCCTGTTTGACTCCGCCTCCGTCCTGCGCCTCCAGGTTCGGGGACGACGCGGATTTACAGAGGGACGATCTGGAGCTGGAGGAGCTGGAGCGGGAGCCTGAGGGTCGCTGCAAAGGATTGTGGGCCGTGGAGGGCATGACATGGGCGGTGGGGATGGGAATCTGAGTCCGGATTGGCTGGAAGGACGGACTGCTGCTGGAGCTGCACGATTCTGCAGGAGAGAGGAAGAGAGAGAGAGAGAGAGAGAGAGAGAGAGAGAGAGAGGGAGAGAGAGAGAGAGAGAGAGAGAGAGAGAGAGAGAGANGCTGTTTTGTGTGTGTGCTGTTGGATCTGCTCGATTTTGCTTGTGAGTGTTTGAGAGAGAGAGAGAGAGAGAGAGAGAGAGAGAGAGGGAGAGAGAGAGAGAGAGAGGGAGAGAGGAAGAGAGGGAGAAAAAGGGAGAGAGAGGAAGAGAGAGAGAGAGGGAGAGAGAGAGAGAGAGAGAGAGAGAGAGAGGGAGAGAGAGAGAAAGAGAGGGAGAGAGAGAGAGAGAGAGGGAGAGAGGAAGAGAGAGAGAGAGAGAGAGAGAGAGAAAGAGAGGGAGTGAGAGAGGGAGAGAGGAAGAGAGAGGAAGGAAAGCAACATTTATTTATTATTTTTTTTATTTAGCTAATGGAGCTAACGATAATAATAATAATAACAACAACAATAATAAAAGCTAAGAGTAACAGTTTCCTTCTGAATGATTCCTGCAGACAAGGAAGAGTAACTACAGTGTAAACAAACACACACACACACACACACACACACACACACACACACAGTGTGCAAGCTACACACACATTTTACAGTGTTTTCAGTTCGTTTCCCAAACAGCACGAGTCACAATTCAAAAGCATTAATTAATTAATTAAATAGCAAAGTAAACAAACACATAAATAAATAAATAAATAAATAAATAAATAAATAAATAAATAAATAAAACACATGAATGAATATTAAACAAAAACACAAATACATATGCAAATAAAAAATAAATATAAATAAATAATAATGCCAATTAATTAATAATTAACAAGATAATAAATACACAAATAATTAAATAAAGAAATAGAAATCTAAATCAGCAATAAACTCAAATTAAATAAATATAGAATACTGCATTTCATTGTCTCTGCACTCTGATTAAGTTAAACCTAATCCAAATAAGTAAATAAAAATACATAAACATAAATATATTAATGATCTAAATAAACAAATCAAACGAGGAAAATAATAATAATAAATAAACAATAACCGCAACTCACCCCGACTTCAGCCGAACAAACCGCAGCAGTAAAACTTTCTGCATTTCTCATTTCAGTTCAACATCACGCTGGCGTTCAATCCACTGTCCTTCAGCTCGCGCGCACACACACACACACGGACGCACACACACATACACACACACCTCCGTACATACAACACACACGCGTCCTGCCCGAGCTCGCTGCTGCGCCGCCGCCGTTTCTCAGAGCGCGCACAAAGGTTACGTTTATTTATAGAGCGGTTTCGTGTTACAGCTCGCGTCTCACTGCACCCCTCTCTGTACAACACACACACACACACACACACTCCTCTCTGTACAACACACACACACACGCACACACTCACACTCCTCTCTGTACCACACACACACACACACACACACACACTCCTCTCTGTACAACACACACACACACACACACTCCTCTCTGTACAACACACACACACACACACACACACACACACACACACACACACACACACTCTGCTCTGAGCCACAGCACCGTGTTGTGTTTAATTCCCACAGCGTTCACTCGAAGCTGAAAGTCTGAGCTCATGTTCTTAATTTCATTTGAACTCTTAGGCGCATGTGAAATAACACTCTTTAACTTTAACTTACAGAGAATCCTCTTTATCACACACACACACACACACACACACACACACACACACGGTTTACAAGACTGGGTTGCCAGGTGCCAGTAAACGAATGAAAATGTGGACTGTTGGATTTTACGACACTCTGCATGTCTGTGTGTGTGTGTGTGTGTGTGTGTGTGTGTCTGCGTGTGCCTGTTCCTGTCTCACCCTCCATGCTGTCTGTGGTCTTCGCTCCTGGACGCGTCTCGCTCTCGGCTCTGTGGGGCCTCCATCCGAATCGGCTCTGAAACTTCTCCGACACGGCCGGTGTCTGGAATTCCACATCCGGCTTTCCGACTGTGACACACAGGAAACGGGAATAAACTATGGGCTAGGGGCTGTGTCCCAAATACCTCCCTACTGAACATGGGCGTAGGGGTCATTTCATACCCTAGGTAGGGCACTTATTTAAGGGGGTAAGGTGTTCAAATTCCAAAAAAACCTCCTATGAAACACTAGATAGGGTGTAGGGGTCATCTGACACTCCTGAATCCAAGATGGCTGCCTATTAAAGCTACAGTTTGGTTACTACTATTTAAGGGTCTACAGGCTGGTCTAAAAGTATTGGCACCTTTCACAAAACACCTGGAGGCAAAGCCAGCCAAGGGTGCCAAAACTTTACTCTTTAGTGAGGATGTTCAGTAAGAGTTTAGAGGAGATCCTCCAGCTGTGGAAGGTCCAGCTGTGGAGGCTCCAGCTGTGACTAACAGTGGACCTCTGAGCGGAGTGACGCGCTCGTAATGGTGGGTTATACTGCTTCAGGAGATCAGCGAGGTACGCAGGTAAACCCAGACACCACACTGTAACGATCCACACGGAATCCACTCGGGCTCGGAGATCTACCTGTGGGCCCGGAGCTCGGATATCTCGGAGACGTCGTCATTCCGGATTCAGCTGCAGGTGGAAGAGAAGACATGTTAATGAACGACTGCAGAAAGACCAGGAGGCTTTTTTTTTCTTTTCTTTTCTTGTGATCGCAAGAAGTTATTTTCCGAGGTCACGTAGCAGACCAGCGTGTTAGCGTTACACACGGCCACAGGTTAGTGCAGCGCTCATCTCTCAAACATCATGCGGTAACCATGGAGACGGCCCGGGCCCTCAGACTGGCTGACACTGACCACCTGCTCAGGATCCACCACCTGCTCAGGATCCACCACCTACTCAGGATCCACCACCGTGTAGCTACAGGTTCCTGAGACACCTTCTCAAGGAACGAACACCAGTGAGGAAAACATCTAGTGATGGATGGATGGATGATGTTTAGCTATTTTATCATCTTGAGATCACAAGAAAAAAAAAACACATGGACTTTATGGACTTAAGTTAGATTAAATTAAATCTAATTAATTAGTTTAATTAAAATTAATTAATTAGATTAAATCAGATTTAAATCTGGGAGCAGATTTTTGGATATTTACAGATTTTTAAGGTCAAAATGCAAAAGTGTCCCTATAAATAAAACCCAAATCAAACCCTGTGTGAGAGTGAGTGTGTGTGTGTGTGTATGAGTGTGTGAGAGAGAGAGAGAGAGAGAGAGAGAGAGTGTGTGAGTGTGTGTGTGTGAGTGTGTGTGTGTGTGTGAGAGTGTGTGAGTGTGAGAGAGAGAGAGAGAGAGAGAGAGAGAGAGAGAGAGTGTGTATATTTATGAAAATAAACCTCGAGCTCGCGAGCTCACTTTAGCTAATGAGCTATAAACACAGGTGATTAGCTTCAGGCTAGCTACAAACAAATCATGCGCGCGAGCAACAATAATCGATTACAAACAATAATAAACTGTTTTAGAGGAAACACAACATACCTGAACATCACAGGATGAATAAAATATCCTGATAAACGCCTCTCTCTCTCTCTCTCTCTCTCTCTCTCTCTAACGTTAAAGTGACGCCGTGAAGCCGCCGTTTGTTTGTTTGTTCAAACCGGAAGCTGAGACTTTTTTCCAACGCTCGCGCGGTTCTGCGTTATACGGGGTGTGTCCCAAATCGACGGCCTGTCCCTCACTGACTGAACAAAGTCTTAGTGTGCGTCCCACACGCCTAAGAACCCGGATCCTGAGTCATAGTCTGAGTGAAGGGATTGTTTTGGTTAGTTTGGGGTTTTTTTTCGGTTAGTTTTGTTTTTCTCGCTGCAAATAATTAAAAAAACAAAAAGGGAAAAAAAATTAGATAGAAGATCTAGTTACGAACGGATGGATGGACAGAACATATCTAGTGATGGATGGATGAATGGATGGAAAATGTCTACTGATGGATAGCAAATAGTTAAACAACCGAAAAGTGAAAAGAAAGCGTTATATGAGGAGTGTGTAGGACTGATATTAAACATTGATATTAAACACTAATATTAAACACTGATATTAAACAAGAACCACATACACAGCAGTGTGATGGTCAGGGGTGCACATACTTTTGGCTGTACGGTGTATTTTCAGTAGGTTTGTTACTGCGTGTGGAAACAGCAGTTGATTTGAGACTCACCCTTGGCTTTGTTGATGCAGTGGAGCTCTTCAGTGTTTCAGTGTTTTAGAGCTGTTGTTTTTTACTGAACAAACATCAGCTTTATCAGGGACAATTTCCTGTAGTTCATCTTTATCCTGTAGTTCATCTTTATCCTGTAGTTTATCTGAACACACCATTTTGAATTCAGAGCAGAAAAAAGCGAGCGCTGCTGCTGTGAAGCTGTAAGTGTAGTTATGAGATTTGTCCAGCAGGGGCGCTGTTGCTCAGTGCGCGGCTCCTAAGCGAAGCGCAGTGATGTAAAATAACGGCGAAGAAGAGGAACCGGAAGTCTCGGCGCAGTTCCGCAGAGCGGCTCTCAGCAGGCCCATTCGGAGAAACTAACAGTCGTTATTGTTCTCGCTGATTTCATGATGTTTTAATTTAAGTTTGCGAGCTGTGAAATGGCGCTGGAGTGGCGAGAGGCGGCGGAGCGGATGGATGTGTACCTGAGGGAGCTGCTCTCCTCCGGCCTGCTGCTCCTGCACGCGGAGCTCGGAGTGGATGTGGGGCTGAAAGCGGAGCTGCTTCCGCCGGGGCTCCTCGCGTGTGTGGCGGCGGGACTCGGCCTCCTGCTCGCCGTGCTCCTCTGGCTCTCCGTCTGCCGCTGCTTCTCTAAAAAACCCGCCGAGAAAGTCGCACCTGAGGCGGGGAAGACCTCCAAACCCAAATCCGAGGAGGTGAAGAAGAAGAGCAGAAAGAGAGGAGGAGATAAGGTCACCATCACCATCATCATCTTCATCCTCATTATCATCTTCATCCTCATTATCCTCATCATCATCTTCATCCTCATCTGCATCTTCATTCTCATCTTCATCCTCATCCTCAGCATCTTGTGTCAGATGACTCATTGTTAGAGATACAGTGCACTAGTTTACTGGAGCTGTTATTATATATTAGATTAGATTAGATTAGATTAGATTACACTATATGTGGAATGAACATGTTTCCTGTTGAGCCTGTAACTCCAGTACACTGCATGTCGAAGCCACAGTGTAGTGCATGAGCAGCTCACTGAAGTCCGAGTAGCTCTGTAGTCTCGTGTTCCTCGTGTGCACGAGGCAGAATGCTGAACCTGATGAGTGTGATTGCGTTGCAGAAGGCGCAGAGGAACGGCCTGGCTGTTGACCTGGAGGAGGAGCTGAAGCCGGCGGAGACACAGAACCAGAACCAGAACCAGAGCGAGAGTCCAGATCCAGCTGGGGGTAAAAGTGATAAGGTATAGAGTCAAGGCAAAAAGTAAATAAAACAATAAATAAAATAAAACAGCAGACAGAGGCAGAGTTGGGGTTCTGAGCACACGGCTCACACTGAGTGTGATTGCAGAATGACGTTGTGATGTTTTGTTCCAAATCTCATCCTAATGCACTACACAGAACATACGGCACCATGAGAGAAACAGAAGCTAGCGCTGTTACACTGTAGGTACAGTATGGTATGGTAAGATACGGTACACTTCAGTACAGTAAGGTATGATCCGGTACGGTACAGTCCGGTGCACTCTGTGATCACAGGGAGGGACAAAAAACACACACAATTTATGTATGTTTGGTAAAAAAGAAAGCGTAAAAAGGTGTGTGTGCGAGTGTGAGAACGTGTTCCGTAGTCATCGACTCAGAAACAGAAGAAAGAAAGGAAGGACGAGCGTTGGTCTGAAAGTAGCAGCTGCTAGTTTCATGTTTCCTCGTCATGTGCGGAGGCAGCAGATCTGCAGGACTCGTGCCATGGTGTCACAGATACACACACAACCGTGCCGGATTAAAGCCCCGGTCATCCTGGGTGACAGGGGGCGGAGCTTAAGTTAAAATCGCATCGTAATTCAACGTGCGATATCGTAATTCTTTTTCAGTCTCGGATCGATGTGGTGCTTAGCGTGAAATACACCCTGGATCTTAATGATGAACACTTAGGAAGCGTGAGCTAAGCTAACATTATCCAGCTAAAACATTTAGTAAACATTATTAAAACTAGTAGTCATGTAAATGTTAAAATGAAGTTATTATAAATGATTGCGTGAATAAAATCAGTTTTATTTATTTGCAGATCTACATCTATAATTTTAGATAAACTGAAAGAAAAAAAAACTTTCTAGAAAAAAAAACTCATTCCGCATGAATTTCTTTATTTCTGGCCCTGAAATTAGCTCCTCCCCCTAGCTGATGCAGGCTAAATTGTTAACTGTTAATAAGCCCCGCCCCTTTGTGATTTCTGCAATGACTCGGGAGACGAATGCTAAGGAGGAGGAGTGTAAAAGACTTTTATTGCAGTCGCATCACATGTACGTCTCGTTTTTAGGCAAAGAAGAACAAGAAGAAGGCAAAAGCTTCGGTGAAGGAAACGAAGTCTCCGGCGACGTCGGAGCACAAAGAGCCGGAGGAAGGTAACGACGTCCAGCGATGACACTTCATCGCGTCACGTTTGTGTGATTACAAATTCTCCCTCACTCCTGAGCTTGGATACGAAAAAACGAACTAGCTAGCTTCGAGTAACTTCAGGCTAGCTATGCTCACTCTCTTTCAGATCCAGTCGTGTTAGCTAGCTAAATGTATCCATGACAACACTTAGCGTAGTGAATAGTGTGTGTGTTTCCTTCAGCAGGAACCTGGGAGACTAAAGTGAGTCACCGAGAGAAGCGACAGCAGTTGAGGAAGGATAAAGGAGCGGGAGATGAGTCGGGCAGTCCCGGAGGAACGGAGTCGAGCGCTAACCCTGCAAACGCAGAACACACGGCTGCTGTGGAGGAACCTCAAATCATCCTGACACCATCTGTAATCTCCAACGCCACCAAGACCTCCAACGCCAACGCCACCAAGACCACCAACACCAAGACCTCCAACACCACCACCACCAAAACCTCCAACACCAACAACAATACCACCACCAAGACCTCCACCACCACCACCACTAACTCCAAGACCACCAAAAACACCAAGACCACCATCGCTCCTGCACCTAAAGCTCAGAAGAACGGGCAGAGAACCCAGCAGGCGGCTCCGCCAGTAGAACGTAAGCTCTGTGGTAGCCTGGTCTGAACGTTCACGATCGTTGCCAGTAGCCTACACGGAGTAGCTTAGTTTTAACGTAGCCTGAAGACATGACGTAAATATTTACACCCGGCTGCTACGTCGAGAAAATGTCATATCACGATTCTCGATACACGATATTCAGCTCACAGACTGCCGAGTGGACGACGATGCTCCATCTGACGTCTGCAAAATCATTTTATTTCTGAAAGATAAATATTTAGTGCTGAAAAGTTGGAGAAGAGAATTAAAAAGCTTTAAAAAATAAAATTATGGTTAACAAAAACTAATAATAATTTTATACTGATATCACGAAGGCTCAGAAAAGTGCATCATGATGTGATTTATCACGATATCGCTGTTCTATCTCCACATCGCCCAGCCTGGGCTCAGTGTCCCCACAAACAACTACTCCATCGTTTCGTTCTAACTGCAAACCTGCATGTTTATTGAATATTGAATATTTTTATTTGGTGAGTAGCGTAATGACGTCTTCACGCAGGACGCAGGTTTGTAGTCTCTCCGAAATCCCGCTGCGTTCGAATGAAACCCCATAACCTGGAATTTCCTAAAACAAACGAAGTAGTGACGTGGAATCAAAATGGCCGCTCGGAGCCTGAGCAGTAGCCCGGAATTCTCACCTGCTGCTGAGTTTAACGCAGCGTTATCTCGTTATCTCATTATCTCGTTATCTCATTATCTCAGGCAGCGTAACGAGCTCTGTCCTCCTCTTCCTGTCTCTCTACAGACGAGCCTCCTGTTGCTGAAGTGACCCGTGCTGTCATTCCACCAGGTAACACACACACACACGCACACACACACTCTCTTCACTACACTCCCACACACACGCTCTTCACTACACTCCCACACACGCACACACACACACACACACACACACACTCTTCACTACACTCCCACGTCACTGTAGCTGGTGTACGCTTCCTCCACACTGCACGCTGTTCTTATTATTCCAGCTCAGAGTGAAATGTCCACAGCGCCGACTTTCCTTCGACGTCCTTCAGCCTGTGACGGTTTCCTCCTTTAGCTTTGCGCCTGAGGCTAATGTAGCTAACAAGCAACAGAAGTTTATAGCCTCCAGTTTAGCGTCGCACAAACGGCGGGTCTGAATCCTCACGCGTTCTCCTCGAATTAGAGCTGAAACGATACCAGCGCTTTCGTTTCCGCCGCCGAGGCGCCGCCCTGAGTGTCAGCCGATATTCTCCATCTTTAACTCCTACTGAGCTTTAAGAACAGTACACTGCTGAAAACACGACTCGGACCAGACCACAGCTCGGTCTGTTCGGTTAAACTCTTTCATACAAAGTCACTTATACGGCAAATACAATTTAAAAAATACAAAAAAATACAATCATGTTCGTAAATAAACATTTTCCGAATCCAATTCCAGTCTTTTCCATGTTTTTCCCCTCCAATATCCGATCCATCGTTTTTTTTCTGATCCTGATGCTGATCCTGGGTATCGGCTCGGTCCCCGTGTCGTACCTCAGAAACGTCATTTGTCTCAATCGCTGCTAAAGCACGAGCCCCGCCTCCAGAGGTTAGGCCACGCCCCCAGTTTGAGCCAGTGAATGGCGTGATGGTTTAGCTGGAGGATGTGAGCTCACGTTACTCGTTAGCAGCGTTGGCCTCGGAGCTCAGGTGCAAAACTCCTAAATATCGAGGTAAATATAGTTTCTTTGTATAGATCACTGGAGTAATGTGTGTGTGTGTGTGTGTGTGTGTGTGCTCCTCAGTGTCTCACGCGTGGGACGTGATGGCTGTGAACGGATCAGGATCTTGGGATCTGGGCGTGTCGGTTCCTCCTCACACACAGACCTGGAACAGCGTGAAGTCCGAAGCGTCCGTCTGGCCTCAGGACATGGAGGGTAAACCACACCGCTGAATCCTGCACTCTGATTGGTCAGGAGGTGTTGATTCATTCTCTAGAACAGCAGCCCTGACAGTAGCGCAGGTTTATTAATGCGCTTCTTCTAATACGTTGTTGTTTATAGCTGCTGTAACGTAAGCGACAACAGGAAGTGACAGTAGATTAGGAGAAATGTGTAAGTGGGAAAGTCTCTGAGGCGTAAGAGGAGTAACACACTTGGGGACGTGCTGTTAGGGGGAAATAATCAGCCCCCGGTGCTCACGGCGCTCTGTGCTGAAACGCTGAGCTTCTCTTCAGAGGTGATGAGTTTAATCTGATCGAGTTTGCAGGAAGGAACTCTGACGTGGTGTTTGTTGTTTAAGGCTCGTGGATGATCGTGGACGGCTCTCACCTCCCCGTCTCGCTCCACGGAGTGACTGCAGGTAAGAGACGCAGAATAAAACATCACGATTATTTATTACTGCCGTGTCTGATGATTATCTTTATTTAAAGTCGCTCATTGCCACGTGAAGAGTGAATCCCGACACGATCAGAGGCTTTAATACATGTTCTGTTGGCTCATCTTCACAAACCGTTTCATCCTGATTTTATAAATATATGTTTATTACATTTCATTAAACTCCTGCACTTTCTCAGCCCCAGCTTTACATCCTTACATCATATATTTATACTTTAATTCTTTCCCTTTTTCTAACTCTGTAAATTCTGTTTTATGTCACAGACGGCTGTAAAAGGCATCTCACGGCACGTCGTACTGCGTTCTGTCTGAAGATCGCGTTTCTGATTACTTTATTTATATTCTGATTATTTCTCACCAAAGTCCAGCTCTCAGTCCTGCTGTGAATTTTGAACTGTTCAGAGTTTCAGGTTCTTAAAAAGTAGTAAAGTTTGTGGAAATAATTCTTCTAAACCCTGAAACAATGATATTCCTCCCTCCCTCCCTCTCTCTCTCTCTCTCTCTCTCTCACTGTGTGTCTGTGTCTGTGTCTGTGTGTGTGTGTGTGTGTGTGTGTGTGTGTGTGTGTGTGTGTGTAGGTGTTGAAGCGACGGTTGTTCCTGAGCGCCCCTGGGCGTGTCCAGCTCCCGTGGATGACGAGTGGTCTGGACCCAGTGAGTGCAGCAATAATAATAATAATAATATAGCAAGAAAGTGTAATAAATAATTAACATACTTTTTAATTTTATGTTTAAAGCTTAATGTTTTTTATTAATATTTAATATGTTTAATATTATAATTACTGTAAATTGTATATTAGGCTTAATATTTATAATTTTAATATTCACAGAATTTTCTGAATAATAAATTGTTTATAGCATTAAATATTTTATTTATTTATTTATTTAGTTAGTTAGTTAGTTAGTTAGTTAGTTAGTTAGTTAGTTAGTTGGTTGGTTAGTTATTTCTTATTGGTCAGTTTGCCACAAGGATGAAAGTAATAATTGTGTTTGTTTTTTTTAATTAATATTATTCATATAAATTCATTTGTATGAATTGAATGAGTTTGTTGTGTGTGTGTGTGTGTGTGTGTGTGTGTGTAGACAGCGCTTCCGCAGACCCGGCGTCGGATTACTGCGCCCCGTGTGAGGAGTGGGGGAATTACGAGGAGCCAGCAGGTGGCGCTGTTTCTCCTGACGAGCCTCAGGTCAGTTGAAGAATAAACGCTCGAGCTGCGGTGTGCACTACAGAGTGCACTTCCATACGGAGTGCACTTCATTACGTAGTGCACTACTCCGGGGTTGTTCACGTAGCGTGGTGAGCGTTAACGTTTTCCTTTTATCCGCTTCACGCAGGATTCCGATCCGGAAAAGGACAAAGACGAACCTGCGGCTCCGGGAAGCAGCAAGGCCAAGAAGAAGAAGAAGAAAAAGAAGAAAGCGGAGGAGGCTGGAAGTGCTGCTCAGGTGAAGCTCCGCCCCCAAACACACACACACACACACACACACACACACACACACACACACACACAGAATCTGTAAACACTGCAGTGATAAATTCATAAATGAACAAAACATTATTAGCTTTTTTTTTTCTTTTAAATTAAAAGATACGCTTTCTTTTTGATTGACAGGTGGAGGTGGAAGTGGGCGTGGCTAAAGACCAGAACACTGCAGGGAACATTTTTCCTAAAACTGCAAAAGTGAGCCGTTATTAATGTTTAATTAATGAGTTATTTAGTGCAGAGTGTTAAACTGGTGGTCATAAGGTTTTGTTACTCGTTAGCAACATTTTTACTCGTGTGTGTGTGTGTGTGTGTGTGTGTAGGAGCAGGAAATCGTGGTTCCTCCTCGAGTCCCGCTGAAACCCACTGAACCCGAGGCTCCGCCCAAAAACACAGCTCCGCCCACTCAAAGTGAGTCAGCTGACAGAAAATCCAAAATGGCTGCCTAAGTTACAAGTAGGAGTAGGGAGGAAAGTGTAATCGTAACTTCATGCCAATGCTAATCTGTGATGTTAGCCTTGCTAGCATGACCTCTGACCCTTTTCTCGTCTCGTCTCCGCCAGAGAAACCCGAGGAGAGCTGGGAATCTCCGAAACAGGTCAAGAAGAAGAAGGCGCGGAGAGAAACATGAGCGCGGATTTCAGGAAGAAACGCCGATATGCAAACGTCCAGGATTTCAGAGAGACTGCGAGTCGTGCTTCAGGCGGATTAGCGCGCTAACGTGAGCGCGAGGCTCCGTGCATTCGGACAGCAAACAGTGTAACTTATCAGTCCTGTGGGTGTTCTGTACATCAGGCACGTGCTGATCATTTCATATCGCGATATTCCGCTAACGTTTTATCACGGTTTACGATAATATCGTGACTTTTTTTCGTGAATCAAACATTAGAAAATTGTGAGATTTTATTGTTCGGAAAAAAGACGGCTTCAAGTTTTTAAACGCTAAATTGTCTTCAGTGCTAAATATCGTGACGTATCGTTCACCGATAACCAGCACGTGCCTGACGTACGCTCTAATAAAATGTCTTTTTTTCCCTTTTTGAATGATTAATTAGGTTAATTTATAATTCTGTAGTGACTCAGACGACATCTTGTTTAGTTTTGAGTTAATTTTTTGGTTTTGTTTTGGAAAAAAAAAAATTTTTAGGAAAAAAATAAAACGTCCACGAGGTCTCACTCGTCTCTAAACGTAGCCAATCAGCATCAAGTTTTTACAGTTTTAGTTTTGGAAAAGTCCTGGAGGAACGAAGCTAACGAAGCTAACGTGTTATAAAAGTCTGTCACATTTCAAAATGTTTTCCAAAGAGGAAAAAAAAAAACCCTCAGAATTTCATACAACTCGCTCAAAATGACATCGTAAAACTTTCGGAATCTCATTTCTTAAAATTAACGGATGTTTAAAAATATTAGCAAAAACTGTGTTTACACAGCGAGAGTTTAAAGGTTAACGTTAGCATCTTCTGGAGGCGGAGCCGAGAGGAGTGGAGTGATGACGAAGTCGGTGTCTCGTCCTATCGGCTGCGTTTAGCGTAAACGGGACGCGGTGGACGTTTCATTTTTAGCCCTTACGCTTCTGAAGGACTGACGTAGTTACATCGGTAAATATTTCGTTCGGTTTTGTATGCGGTAAAAGCCATACGTGGAACGTTAAACGTAGACGTTGTTTTCTATACGAGTTCTAATAGACACGTGTCGCCTGTTAAACCCGTGTGGTAAACTCCGCCCACTCCCCCCCCCCTCATTTGCATGTGTAATTTGTTTAACCCGTGACCGTGCTCAGGCTCTGTAAAAGGAAAAGAAAACGGTGAGTCACGTGACCGAGCGGCGTTTCCCCGGACCTCGTGCTGGTTTTGTTTCCCCCGGTAACGCGACGGAACGCCGATGCCTTAACGCGGCGCGTGTGCGCAGTGACGGCGTCGCGGCCGTCTGTTCGCTGCATGCACTTTTCCTCCTCTGTGCATTCTGTCCATCATCTCATTAAATAAACGTGGTTTCTTTGCAAACTTGCTTCCTGACTGTTTGTTTGTTTGTTTGGCTGAACACAAACGCTCGTGCCCTGTTCAGACAGGATTAGTTTTCCATGTGGAGGTGCGTGATGTGATTATTCCCGGAGGATCTCTGGGAACTGAGATAGCTGCAGGTTTTATATCCCGTCTGAACCGACATGTCGGTAAAGATCCTGGAAGCGAGGAGGTTTTTGCGTTAATTCTTCGGTATAAAGACATTTTTCTCTCGTCTCAGGTAAGGTATCGCTCTTATCAAATTAAACTGCAAGTTTGTTTATATTTTGGAAATATTTATATTTAGAAAGAAAGAAATTTGTTAGAAATTACAGCAGGGAGGTACAAACAAACCAAAATAAAAATCTCTACATCTGGTTTTGGCCACGCCCACTCCAGATTTAACGCTGCATTCGATTTAGCTCGGAAGCGGAAACTCGGAATTTGGAATGACATCATTTTCGACCTCCACTGTCGTCTTTTTTTTTAGCCACATGCTAGCCAGCTAACTACACTATTACCAAAAGTATTGGGTCACCTGCCTTGACTCACATATGAACTTAAGTGCCATCCCATTCCTAACCCATAGGGT
>CM074966.1:616793-627440 GCA_037577455.1 Pangasius macronema | reverse complement strand
AATACTTTTGGTAATATAGTGTATGTTTACCTCCATAGAGTCAGTGTTACAGATTTAACAAGCGAATACATTGAAAGCTGATGAGTTTTATTGTACACACACACACACATTTAAAGGGAAGAGCTGTTGCTGTGTTTACTGCTGATGCCCCGAGTGGCCGTTCTGATTCGGCGTCACTTGCTGAACTCCGAGTCGAGGAGACCGTCCCACAATTCCGAGTTCAGGGAACGTTATTCCAAGTTACGAGTGTTGTTCAAATGCAGCACGAATCCGGATGTAGATAGTCGTCATATTACACACCTAACACACAGACGCACTTTCATATGAATCTGAAAACATTTTTAAATTTCGTAAACATCACAGAAACGGGACGGTTTGATAAACATTTACTTTATTAATCTTTATTATAAGGCCACTATGTACCATGTGCAGAATTTATTACAAAAATAATCACAATGTCCCTCTACCAAACAAAAATCACAATCACCCAAATTCTCTTTCTCTCACTCTCACACACACACACACACACACACACACACGTAGGCACGTTTAGATAAAACACTCCATCAGACTGGAGCTCGTGTGTCCATCATCATCATGATTAATTAACACACGGTACGGAGCGAAGTCAAATCCCACAGTTCTATAATCGTGATGACGTCATACACCGTGACAAAAAAAAGTTCATTAGTGTGAAATGAAAAACGTGACGAGGACAAACTGGCGTCGCCGTAGCAGCTGTGACGATTAAATAACCCTCGGGAAATTTGACGTGGAACGCGACACAACGCATCCCTGGGTCAACAAGGGGCGGAGCTTAAGTTAAACTTGATCAGCGTATCTGATCAGCTTGATGACATCACCACTACGTTCGCTTCTTCGGCTCGACAGAGAAATACCGGTTTAATTACAAATTACCACAACTTTAGCTTGTTAAAGCAATGTTATAAAGTGTAATTAACGTCGGTACGTTGTGCGAAGCCGAAGAAGTGGAGAGAGAGAAAAAAAAAAAAAAACAACTAGTGGTGATTTCATGCGAACGATCTCGTGCTTAATGTTTATCTGGATAACTTAAACCACTTTTAGGCTAACTGGAGAAAGTTTAATATTTGATAACATTTAAAAGTATAAAAATAAAAACGCAAACAATCGGCCCTTGATATGCATAAAGACACCTGAACTAACGGCTTAACGCCAAACCTAACAGGATGTGCCCTTAGGAGGTTCCCTACGCTAGCAGCGGTACCTGAGACGACGCCCTGGGCCCTGCTCCTCACTGCCCTCGCTGATGACGACGGCTGGATGTTCAGCGCCCGGCTTTCGGAGTGTGTGTTACAGTCGTCCAGTTATCCCCCTTCATCTATTACATTAACTCTTTCATAACTAAAAGTGGTCACAAGCTTATTAGAAAAAACAAATACAAAACATACTAGTGTGATGCATTATGGGAACTGAAAACAGACATTAGCATCGTACCAATAAAAACGTTTACGGAGGCGTGTGCCGATAATCAGGTGCACAACCTGATCGCAGTTTTCTTGCGGAAACGTGAAATGCCATCGCTCTCTCTGCGCTCGTTCTGGAGGAAGCGACAGGAGGATGATACATCTGCGTTTTATTTGAACGTGAAGTCGTGTTTGTGATCGATTTTTAACGCTTACGGTCCTGGGGCTTTCTCTGAAGTGTGGGAGAAGTCCCACAATTCTGTTTCTCCGCAAAGAGTTTAATCAAAAAAACAAAAGGTTAGGCGCAATCTTCGCTTCAGCTGAGGAACACGCTCACGCTGCGATATCTCCTGGCCGCTACGCGTGACGATACCGTCAACGGTCAAAAAAAAAAAAAAAAAGGTTCGGTATCAAAATGGAAGAGTCCGATTACAGACGTGTAAAAAGTCCTGAAGCTGAACGCACGTTACATTTCAAAGCATCAATCCGTCAGTCCTCGTTTTTTAACATCACTTCGAAAAAAAGAAAGAAAAAAGAAAAATAGAAAATTACTTTACGTTAAATACGTGGCACTGCAGAGTCCATCAGGTCACTGTGGAGTCCTAAAGGTTTCCCTAAACCCTAATCCCTAAACCCTAATCCCTAATCCCTAAACCCTAATCCCTAAAAACATCCCAATGGCCAAAAATAGCTAAAAATCACACGACAGCCAATCGCCCCTCCCAATCATCACCCCCACACACACACACACACACACACGTCGTAATTTTACCAATCGCAAACCTGTAGCTGATTTCATAATTCTGTAACTAGAACACGAATTTCGCGTGTAACGTTTGCAAAATATTATTTACACATTCATCTCGTATATAACGTCGATAGTTCAGAGCAGTACTCGGAGTCACGGACATGGGCGGAGTCACAGAGATGGGCGTGGCAGAAATTAACATTATGTAGGTTATAGTTCAAAAGATCAATAGTAGTTGGCTAACCACCAAGCTAGCAAGCTATTTACACTTTGCGTACACCGATGGTGACCAGTAACAGGCAGTGTGTAACTCACACAGTGTGTAACTCTACCCAGCTAGCTCTATTTAATATCCTACGTTTTGTAGCCATTGCTATTTAGCTAGCTAGTTATCTGGAGCTAATGTCCAGAAACAGCCCATTGTAGCAGCTTTAACTAAGAGTTACTCCATATTTTTATGGTGAAAAGAGTTTAATGAAGCTTGTGTGATACCATTTAAGCACCGTATTGTGATTTCTTCCTTTCAGCTTTCTGCTTGGCCACGCCCCTTTAAAACATCACGATAGCGAATAAAGTTTTGGTAAGAAATCATAGCTGCGTGCTTTAGCAATTTTACAGCTAATGCTAATAATTAACTGTCAAGATGCAAGTTCCTGTAAATATTTTGCTGTACTGCGATTCTTTTTCGTCGACAAACTTCCTAAATTACGGCTCTGACTCCTGTTTCACAAGAAAAATCACGATTTCTTTGCCGCAGATCCTTTATGCAGGAAAAACCTCCACAGCTCAGCGTGTTAAAGTTCTTCTATAAAGGCCATGATGGCTAGATGTAGCGAGTAGACAGACAGACAGACAGACAGACAGACAGGATGTTGTACGGATATGTAAAGCAGCGGTTGAAGTTATAAAAGTTTTGATTGTGTTAATTAAAAAAAACAACAATAACAACAACAACAAAAACAGTCCTTTAGTCCCTAACGTATGTTTACAGTACACGAGGTGTGGAGTATCATCAGGACCGCCCCCTTCACCAGAGAACCGGAGTCTTTACCACGCAGCTGGGACCGTGATCCGTTACCCATGATCCTCTGGGCCTCAGACCTGGTTTTGTGAAACCAGGAAGTTCCTCAGGCAGTAATTAAAAAATCCATAAAATTCCATGAGAAGAGAGTGAGAGACGGAGGAGTGCAGATTTGTGTTTAAGGCAACAACGGTGTGAAACTCTCTCTCACACACACACACACACACACACACACCCCTGATAATGTGCAGAGACGGGTGTAGGACAGTCACTGTGTTTGTGCGCATGACTGAACACACCTCTAGCATCAACGTGCGAGAGAGAGAGAGAGAGAGAGAGAGAGAGAGAGACAGAAAGTGATTATGAAAGGGAGAGAGAATGAGAGATAATAAAAGCATAAAATAAGAGAGACAGAAAGAGTTAAAGTGAGAAAGTATTAGAAAGATAAACAAGTGGAGAGAGTATGGAAGAGAGAAGAGAGAGTGAGTGTTAGAGAAAGAGACAAGGAGAGAGAAAGAGAGAGAGAGATGGCACTAGAATTTATAACCTGATTTATGCACTAAAGAGGCTCCGCCCCCAAACTACACACTCCATTCAGACGTCGTCCCTGCACTCTCATTGTGTGTGTGTGTGTGTGTGTATGTGTGTGTGTGTGTGTGTGCGTGCGCGCGTGCATGTCAGCGTTCATGCTGGTTCTCTGCGCGCTCTTTGGGCTCGGGTTTAGGGGTCAGAGGTCGCAGGCCGTGCTCGGTGCCGATGTTGACGGTGATGTTAGTGTAGAGCGGCAGGTATTCCCGGGAAACGAGCTCGTACTCCACCGTCTGCATCCCGTCCGACTTCCACGTCTGCTGCGTCTTCGCCAACAAACTGAACCTGCACCAGAACACATGCGCGCGCACACACACACACACACGCACGCACGCACGCGCACACACACACACACAACTTTATTTTCACAATATTTACTTACTCAAAAGAAATTCACGTAATGCACGATGTTGCTTGTCCCTAGTTAATTTCCCACAGGCTATTATTGTATCAGGTTTCTGTGAGAGTGTGTGTGTGTGTGTGTGTGTGTGTGTGTGTGTGTGTGTGTGTGTGTGTGTGTGTGTGTGTGTGTGTGTATGTGTGTGTGTGTGTACCTTTTAGGGTTGACCTCGTTGCCCTCGTCCAGTTTGTGCTTGATCATCTTGTAGCGGCCGACCCTCAGAGATGGACGACTGATGGACATCCCGGCCAGAGACACGCTGAGTTAGACGGAGAGAGAGAGAGAGAGAGAGAGAGAGAGAGAGAGAGAGAGAGAGAGAGAGAGAGAGTGTGACGGACAAAGAAAAGAAAAACGCTCTCGCTCTCACACACACACACACACACTCTCGCTCTCAACCACACACACACACACACACACACACTCTCTCTCTCTCTCTCTCTCTCTCTCTCTCTCTCTCTCTCTCTCTACCACACACACACACACGCACGCACGCTCTCAACCCCAGACACACACACAGACAGACACACAGACACACACACAGACACTTGCTCGCTCGCTCTCAACCACACACACACACACAACCTCAGTCTCCCCTCGCACACACTCTCCTCACCGGATGCCGATGTCGTCGTCCTCACCCCCCCAGCCCCAGTAGTTGTTGGGGAAGCCGTTCATCTTCAGATAGTGTAGAGGACTCAATGCCGACACGCCACCGAAATACCCCTTATATGGCAATCTGAAACACACAACACGCCTTATATGGCAATCTGAAACACACAACACGCCTTATATGGCAATCTGAAACACACAACACGCCTTATATGGCAATCTGAAACACACAACACGCCTCATAGAGCGATGAGAAACACACAACACTTGTTAAACAGAGGTATTACCCGTGAGAGGCAGTCTATCACACACATTACCCCTAAGTGTACCTGTCAGAGGCACAGTATGGAATTCTGACACTCAGACAGGAAAGAGTGTAATGACAGGCAGAAAAGAGAAAGGACGGACTGATTAAAGGTGCAGTTTGTAGTGTTTAAGTGTTTGTTGATCTGATGTAATACTGTAATTTTAAAGAAATTCAGACTTCGTGTTTTTCCCTCCTCGGCTCTGCCCCGATGTCTTCAGTGGAACTGAGCTTCACTTCACAAGCAGGGCTTCATTTTTACAAACTGCGCCTTTAAATCGAAGTGAATAGAGCGGAGCGATGTGGAACGTCCGCACTGACTTGTAGCCGAACTTGTCCATGGCGATGGCGGCGTGTTTGGGGTTCTTGTCGCAGGTGTACGTGTTGCGGTCGTCCTCGGGGATCAGATCCACGTCATGGAAGAACAGACAGGTCCAGTCCATCTCCCTCATCGCCTCACGGAACCCGACGTTCATCAGCTTCGCCCGGTTAAACGTGTAGTTACCAGCCTGCAACACACACACACACACACACACACACACACACACACACACACACGCTCAGACTGATGCATTTAGCAGTGTGAAAATTCTCCACAAGGGGGAGCCACAAGCACTAAAAATCAAAAACAGATCAGGGAATTTACGCGAGTCTGACGCTTCATGTTAACGTTAACTCCGTGTGCAGACTCCTCTAAACCCACTGAATATTCCAGAACATCTCCAGAACATCTCCAGAACATCTCACTCTGAGATTACAGAATAATCACCTGGCCTTATTTCTGCCTCATGCTAATATTATCTCTGTGTGTGTGTGTGTGTGTGTGTGTGTGTGTGTATATATGAGAGACACTCCTCACCTGGTGGATGACGTTGCTCAGGGGTGTGTGTGTGTGTGTGTGAGACACTCCTCACCTGGTGGATGACGTTGCTCAGGGGTGTGTGTGTGTGTGTGTGTGTGTGTGTGTGTGTGTGTGTGTGTGTGTGTGTGTGTGTGAGATACTCCTCACCTGGTGGATGACGTAGATGCCGTAGCTCAGCTGCTGTCTCTGTAGGAACGGGTGTAGGTAGTACAGGAGGAACTTCAGATGTTGTTCTCTGTTCCTGTGGGGAATGATTATAGCGGTGTGATGCCGGGCCTCACAGTCCGGAGGCCTGTAGCGTCCCCCACGCACCACCAGTGGATTCTTCCTCTCCACCTGAGCGAGTGTGAGTCCTGAGGGGAAGCTGACGTGGATCGGCCCACCTGTCAGAAAAGAAAGGGGGAATCATATTAGCACCTATTTTTATTCTAGAGATGTAACTGTAAATTATGATATTTGTTATGGTTGTAGTTACAGTAAATTGTGATACTTGTTACACTCTAAAATGCCTATTGTTTGAAAAACACACATTAAATTTTTTTTTTTATTATTTAATTATATAAACATTATTCCTTCACGTCGTGTTGTTTCAGCAACAGAAGAGGAAACGAGCATAAAAAGGTGACGTGATGGTGCTGTTTTATTCATTTCTGTGTCTCCATGTTTTCTCCACCGGACACCTGATGTAGAGAGGATTTACAACCTCGTCTCCTCTCTAATGAAAAACACAAAGTGTGTGTAGTGCAGTATACTGTAGTGTACTGTGTGTAGTGTAGTGTGTGTAGTGTGTGTACTGTGTGTAGTGTACTGTGTATAGTGTAGTGTGTGTAGTGTGTGTAGTGTAGTGTAGTGTAATGTAGTGTAGTGTGTGTAGTGTAGTGTAGTGTAATGTAGTGTAATGTAGTGTAGTGTAATGTAGTGTAATGTAGTGTAGTGTGTGTAGTGTAGTGTAGTGCAGACGTACTGAGTAGTGGTGATGTTTTAGGGCAGTAGTGCATGTCCTCGTGCCTGGGCAGTAGCACCAGCTGGGACAGGTTGGCGTAGACGTCGGCGCCGGTGTGGTTCGTCCCGCGACCCGCTCCCGACCCGGCCAGACCGTTCAGCACATCCAGTTTGCGGAAGATCCGGAAAAAATAGGTCATTCTTTTCTGATAAGTCTCTCTGGACAGGAGCGCCATGACGATGAGCTGCAGGCCCAGCAGCATGATCAGATAACGCCACTTGGAGGTCAGGGTTTGCATGGTGAGACCGGTTCACTGCGAGGTGTTTAAAACGAAAACAGAGCGAGTTTGAGGTGACCTCAGTCTACGGAGGTTTCATATCCGATAACGGAGCTCCAGTCGGGAGACGGAGACGGCACGCGGGGAGTCCATTAATGCACGAGGGAGGTTTAATTTTAATAAACTAGAACATGGTGGGCGAGATGTAAACCTACGGGACGAGCGGCGTGCGGATAACAGAGAGGGAGTGGCTATCTCTGAGATGTGGTACAGAAGGCACTGGTGGGGGAGACACACTTCACAAACGGGTTATCCGATTTATATCTCTGCGAGTTCACACACACGACTGGTGGATGCGAGAGCGTGCATCGCTGGCGCCGGTTCATTACATCACTTCCGGCTCTGGTGGGAACATCAGAAATAAACCTAAATCTAAGAACAAATTATAAATCTGAGACAAGGAACTGGGAAGGGTGCGCGCCTGTGTGTGTGTGTGTGTGTGTGTGTGTGTGTGTGTGTGTGTGTGTGCGGTTAGAGTATATCCAGCGCCTACTAGTTCCTTTCACTGCAGTACAGGGGTCTGTTGCCGTTAGCGACGCAGGCTGGGCCAATCACAGGTCACCGTCTGAGGGGAAAAAAAAAAAAAAAAAGAAAAGAAAAAAAAGAAAGTCAGTTTCATTGCTCCAAAAAAACAGGAACTGATACAAATTTCAGGACTCAAGCTTTGTGTGAAGTTCAGCAGTGAGGTGTACAGATGTTACAGAAAGACGATGATGGAATGGGATGGTGTGGAATGAGAAGGAATGGGATGGAAAAGAATTAATGGAACAGGAAGGAGGATGAGTATGGGACGCGATGGAATGGGATGGAAACAAAAAAGGATGAACAGAATAGGATGGATTGGAATACGCTGGAACAGGATGTAACGTGACATGAGGGTATGGAATGGAATGGTAGGGAATAACATGGAATGGGATGGATGGAATGGAAAGCAATATGATGGCATGGGATGAGATGAGATGGCAGGTGAATGGATGGATGGATGTAGCAAAAAGAGGACTAGTGGTAATTATTATGGGATGGTGAGGAAAACCCAGTCCGTACAGTGCCAGTTCTGAAAGTATTCAACACCTACGCAGGAAATAAACGAGTAAAGAAAGAAAGAACTGCGTAAGACAGGTGCAGCTCATGCGGTGTAGCTGCAGACAGGCAGGCGGCTGTACGGCTCCGTGGGTGGAGGCTGTGCTTCTGGCCTCGTGTCCCTAATTCCTTTGTATGCAATGATTTTATTATTTGAATCCTACACTAGTGTGGTTGCCAGGATACGGAGAACCCTCTTTCACAGAGCACGGTATCTCATGTTCACGCCGTTCTTCTCGTTGCAACTGTGTTCAAGAAGCGCTGCATTTAAACGGCTAAAGAAAGAGTAATCCATCAGCTCTTAGCCACACACACTCTTATCAGCTTTTCCCTCAGGTTTATCCCGAGCTCGTTTTATCTTCCTCTCTCGGATTAATTAGTGCTCATTAAAGCCGCCTCACTCGGAGCGCTGATCCTGATCCTACAGACAAGGGGGAGAGAGGGAGAGACAGAGAGAGTTGGGCAAAGAGAAACAGGAGAGAGAGGCAGAAAGTATAGGAGAGCAAATGTGACAGAGGAAAGAGGGGGAGAGTGTGTGTGTGTGTGTGTGTGTGTGTGTGTGTGTGTGTGTGTGTGTGTGTGAGTGAGAGAGAGAGAGAGAGAGAGAGAGAGAGAGAATAATCTGTGTCCCTATGCTCTGGCCAGTGAGCAGCAAATTCAGAGCTCCATTACTTCAAGTCATCAGTCAATCCATCACCATCTGATGTACACACACGCTCCCGCACACACACTCACTCCCGCTCACGCACACAATAAAGAACACTGTATGAATAGAAAAAAGACAGAGAGAGAGAGAGAGAGAGAGAGAGAGAGAGAGAGAGAGAGAGAGAGAGAGAGAGGTGTAATGTTGACTGCTGACCCCAGGCGCCTGTGGCAAGGGATTCAGGCCATTACTGACCTCAAACCACCCAGCACGTCACCTCCAACAAGCTCTGCCTTACTCCCTNCACCCAGCACGTCACCTCCAACAAGCTCTGCCTTACTCCCAGACGAGCTCAACCACTTCTATGCTCGTTTTGAAAAACATAGGATACGTATGAATGAAACTTCATTCACAATTCACAACCCGCTGTTTTCATGATTGATGTGCTGAACTCTTCTACTGTGCAGAATTTCTTCTGCATTTAAGAATCATCAGAAAGAAGCCTCACCTGCAATCACATCACAAAGGTTAATGTCTGATGTATGCAGAACAATATGTAGATAAGCCAGAGGCACTTTGGAAACAAGAGCTGAGGACTAATGAGGTACAGATTGAGCGCTCTGCCACACCAAAGGACTGTCGTGCGGGGGATAACTCTGTGTGGGTAGATGGAAACATGGATTCCAGTAAATATTTGAACATAAGTGAAAACCTGTGTGTGGATCTTAAACATGCTGTGCATGCAAGATGGTCCAAGAACATCTCAGAACTAGAAGTGTTCTGCAAGGAAGAGTGGTTGAATAGTGGTTAATTCTCCATGAATAGTAAGTCACTTAGCTGGCTACAAAAAGTGTTTGCAAGCTGTGATATCTGCCAAATGCTGTGTTACTAAGGACTGGAACATTTCCACACTTTCACAATTTCAGTAAATAAGTCCAGTCAACATTTGCTCATAGCACTATTACTATACTTTTTCCTATTTTGCACATTTCAGTATTGCTAATTTATTTTTATTCTAATTTGCCAATGGCACCATTACATAAAATTATTCAAATAATTCAAAAAATTCAAATTTTATACTAATTTTTTTCCTATTTTACATGACACTTTTGCTCATTTCCCCCATTTCCTATGTATGATAAAATACGTATATAATCTAACCCTGGAATAATATTTGCATAAAATGTGTTTTTTTTATAGTTTGAAGCAGAGGTTGTGTTTACTTCCAATCAACAAAATATGTAATTTTGCCAGGGGGGCCCAAACTTTTTCATACAATTGTATTCATCAGAAATGTAATCAATTACATAAAATAGTATATTACTTATAAAAATACTGTCATTTTTCTAACATTGTTTTTTACTTTTGAATGATTGAAGATCTAATTTCTAACTAGGCATAGTTTAGCTCCATCGGGGTGTGTGTGTGTGTGTGTGTGTGTGTGTGTGTGTGTGTGTGTGTGTGTGTGTACGTTTATTATTATTATTATTATTATTATTATTATTATTATTATTATTATTCACTAAATTCATTAGAAAATTTCATAGGTAGGTACAAACTAAACTAATAACAATGTGAGCAGAACTTGGAAAAAAAAACAGTCCCATGCACATCTATAGTTGAGAGTTGAGACCAATTATGAACTGGAGTGATGTAGCTGAGTCAGA
>CM074966.1:608532-616693 GCA_037577455.1 Pangasius macronema | reverse complement strand
GAGAGAGAGGGAGAGAGAGAGAGAGAGAGAGAGACAGAGAGAGAGAGAGAGAGAGAGAGAGAGAGAGAGAGAGAGAGGGAGGTGATAATTACAGCAGCCAGCTGCTTTGTATCCGTATCCAGGCAATAAAAACCCCAGAGGGAAGAGAAACGGCGAGTGCTGACAGTCCGGGAACACGGAGCGCCGGTGGCGTCCACACAGCCGTTCATCATGAGCGCCGAATAAACTGGGACAAAAAAAAAAAAGGAAAAAAAACCTGTAGTGGAGAAACGGAGCTGGAAGAGTGAGTTCACCCACATCCTGCTCTGGTTAAGAAAGCGCACACGCTGCGGAAACATCACACCACAATCCTCAAGCCCTTATTATTATTATCATAAAAAATAAAACCTGTTGCAGACTCTGTACTTTACGGCTCTGCACTGCTAGTGTTTCAGCACAAAATTAACATCAACATTAACTCGGCTCCTTAAAAAAAAAAAAAAATCTTTAAAATATAAAAAAATATATATATTTTTAAATGATACGGTTGATTTTTTTTTAAAGACACAGCGATACCTGCGATACCTCGGAAAATAATTTAATCACAAGCTCAAAATTACAGATTATTCTATGATAACGATATTTAAAGTTTGCTAACAGAATTCCGACAAATCGTTAGCGCTGAATTTAACAACAAAAAAAGCTCTGAAAAACTACGAGTTCGATGATACTTTTATTTAACGCTGAAAATTCAGAGATTCAGAACAAAATCTGTAAACAAATCAGCTGCTGAGTCAGTTACTGATTTAAAAAAAAAAAAAAAAGGCATAAAAAATTTAGTGAGCGATTCCACAGTACCTCTGATATCTGAGAAAGGTGTATCATTTATTACGATATCGATACTATATCGTCACTTCGCTCAGCCTCAGTTTGTCCTCCATGTTTGTTTTGTCCTCTCCTTCCCCCACCGTGTGATCTGATTGGTCGGGAGATTAAAAGAGCGCTTGATGTCATTCTGTGCTCGGAAACATCAGAAGCTCCGCCATGAGAAAACACACAGGTGATTACGCATCGTAAAAGCGTCACTTCGCGTAATAGAGTGTGTGAAAGCGGACACGTGTGTGGCGTAAAAGAGTGTGTGTGAAAGCGGATGTGTGTGTGGCGTAAAAGAGTGTGTGTGAAAGCGGATGTGTGTGTGGCGGATAGTTTCACTCGAGGAAGTGTTTAATGGACTGTTTACACGTCATGTTTAATCTTTTAATAAACTTGCAAAGAAACAACAAATAAACGTTCATTCAGACGTCCATCATCAGGGTTAGTCACTGGTACCAACCTGAACAAATATCACACACACACACACACCTTCCTACACACACACACACACACACACACACACACACACACACACACCAGGGTGAGGATGCGGTTTAATATCTACATCATGATAAATTCTGTCTTTTCTGAGATATCGTGATATCGTGATCTTTACTGAATAAAAAAATTAATATAATTTCAGAATTAAATTTCACTACAAACTGACAGGAAGCAGCTGATTAGCTGATGGAGGCTCATATTTTGAACTTAATTGCACAAATGTAATTTTTTTTAACAGATTATAAAAAAAATTAAGTTTTATCAATTTATTTTTTTGTAAACAATTTTTTTTAATTATACATTAATTAAAACCATTAAATAATGTACTGGCAATCAGTTCTTTTTTAAATTTATTTATTTATTTTTATTTTTTAAATACAGCTCGACTGACTAAACTGCTGGCGGTTTGTGAGAAAACCGGTGTGTGTATCGGAGAAATGTATCGTGATGCGATATCTCCGTCACATCGCTCCACCTTTAAACGTGGATAAAGACGAACAAGCTGTGAAACGAAACATTTACATAAAGTACAACAAACAAGAAGGAAGCTGGACATGATGTGTGTGTTATATCTGGCTTTCTGTGTGTGTGTGTGTGTGTGTGTGTGTGTGTGTGTGTTATCAGGATCCAATATACACAATACTTGCATCAGTATCTGTAAACAATGCTGTAATGTCAACACAGCCGTTTCTCGCTTTTACGCTTTCCGCTGCCAGGAAGTGAATTCTGCGTTCTGATTGGTCAGAAGGTGCGGATTAATTTTTTTAGGACAGGAGCTCTGACAGCAGTGTAGCTACAAATCACAGGTTTATGTTAACGTGCTATCGTTTCTATAGTAACGGCTCATGTACGGCGGACGCTCCGCTAATAACGAACAGAATAACAAAACGCTGAAGCTGATCCTACACTGATGGAAGGAGTCTCCAGCGTCGGCGCTTCAAATCGGTAACTTTAAGTTTTCGTTGCTTTTTCTCTGTAACATCTAAGCGACAAGGTGATGACGTGACAACTCGTTTTGTCAACATGCCAGAACGTTCAACGTAACTGTAAATGGATAAAAAGTAAGACGTGACGTTCTTTAATAAATAAATCGTCAGCGCTGGGAAATCTTGGACTAAAACGCTTGGGGATGTGCCGTTACAGGAAATAATCGACCTTGGTGTGGCAACAGTGACTCGGCTTCATCACACCAGCCTGGTGTTGATTGTTTTACTGTAACAGCACAACACACGCAGTGTTTCAGTAAGCTTCACTTTTTCAGAGTTAATGAGAAACAGATATTGAGTGGCGTAGAAACCTGATGCGAAAATATCCATACTAATAGTTTCCTCCATTGTTGTGTGTGTGTGTGTGTGTGTGTGTGTGTGTGTGTGTGTGTGTGTGTGTGTGTGTGTGGGTGTGTGCGCTTGCATTGTCTTTCAGATCAAACTGCTGCATCACTTTCATTTCATTCACACGTCTCATGTTCAGCCTCGAGCAGCTGGCTGGAATGCTGAAACCGACCTGTCCAAACAAACACTGTGTGTGTGTGTGTGTGTGTGTGTGTGTGTGTGTGTGTGTGTATGGCAGGGCCGTGTGCACGGCCCCACACACACACACACACACACACACACACACACACACACACACACACACACAGCTATTAGCACGTTCTCAGATAGACTAATTTCGTCGGAATATCGGGGCTCAGTATTGTATTTTTCAGAGATTTGAGAGAGGATTTATAAAATCACACAGCGATGATGACGATAACGATGAAAACATCCAGACTCAATTAGCATGAGTGTTTTTTTTAATAAGGCTATTAAGTGTAATAATTTTTTTTGGCCCTGTCATCTCAGAGGGAAAAAAAGAAAAGACAGAAATATAAATAGGTTAAAAATGAGGGCATTTTCAAGGCGTGACTGAAAATAATTTCCTGATCATTTGAGAAGAGTGAGAAACTCAGCTCCAGGGTTCTCCACCGACTGTTCCACAGCTCACGTGAACATGACTTCAGGGCAGAGGTCACACACACACACACACACACGCGCACACGCACATGGCATGATTACACACAGCTTTATCTTCAGTACACACCACACTGAGGAGCTCAGTTACCTGAGTCAGAGCTCAGTCAGAGCCGCTTTCCGAGTGACGCACAACTTCCACGTCTAATCAGACTGAAACATCGGACCGGACATCAGACCAGTAATAATACTCACAACTCTCACTGTCAGATCAGACTGAGATCAGAGGTCACTACTGACAGGAACAGTATCATTCAGCACTCAGTCTAACATCATCATTCACCTTACATCAGCTTTCATTACTCAGACACAGGTAACATAACTCCTCTCTGTCTGTCTGTCTGTCACACACACTCAGTCTCTCTCTCTCTCTCTCTCACACACACACACACACACACACACACACACACACAGTCTCTCTCACTCCATTTGTCTCAGACTCTGTCGTTGTCTCTGTATCCCGCTCTCCATCTTTCTCTCTGTGACTCTCTCACCATCTCTATCCTTTCATCTATCTCTCTTTATCTGTCTCTGTATCTGTCAGTTTCATTCTCTCTCTCTCTCTCTCTCTCTCTCTCAGTGAGGCTCTGAGCTGAACTATTCCAGGTGGAGGAGTGAAACCTGCTTGTCAGCTCTTGAACACCAGTAATCACTCTGCTGTGCGCCGCCACTTTATTTCTTACCGTTTTTACACTGCTTCCTTAGGTTATTAATGTACATTACACACACCTGTATGTTGGTATCAGACTCACCTGATGTTATTTACATACACACTTAATGTTTCATGATTTTATTCTCTTTCAAGAGATGAGCAAACTCGTGAACAAAATGGCAGAATTCAGGGGTAGGTCGATAAACTGAGTTTAACCCGGCTGTAATGAGGATAAACTGAGTTTAACCCGGCTGTAATGAGGATAAACTGAGTTTAACCCGGCTGTAATGAGGATAAACGGAGTTTAACCCGGCTGTGATGAGGATAAACGGAGTTTAACCCGGCTGTGATGAGGATAAATTAAGTTTAACCCGGCTGTGATGAGGATAAACTGAGTTTAACCCGGGGTAAAAGCAGAACAGAACCAGGGCTAAAGCCAGAAGTGCTGATTTAGCTCTTTAAAGCCAACTGTGTTCACATTAACTACAAAACTAACACGTACAAACTCGATTTCTTACAGATAATCATTTAATAGCGTGTTCCAGGCGGTTATTTACAGATTAAACACCCAGAACTGTTTAGTTTCAGAGATTCAATTCGGGAGCGAAGCGAAAGGCAGCCGCTAATGCTGCTGTTGCTGTGAATGTTAATGTTAATGTTAGCGAGAGAAAGCTAGCGACCACTCACAGCCGACATTTCACACATAAATTAACGAATAACACAGGGATTAAACACTCACACCGGCATAAAAACACAATATTCACACTTACCGCTGAATACACTCGCGTTAAGCGCCGTGTGCGTGCTGAGGGAGTTTAATGCTGCTTCCACCCTGTCGAACACACCGGAAGTGAGGTACTTTGTTGTGGCTAAAAAAGTGCGCGTGGAAACTGAAAAAACAGTAACCATAGCTGCGTCATTGCGTCACACGTAAATAAAAAAAAGATTAAAAAGTTAAAAAAAAGCTAGTGTCTTTCCACGCACGCGCTTCAGTTC
This sequence comes from Pangasius macronema, assembly GCA_037577455.1. Classification (NCBI taxonomy): domain Eukaryota; kingdom Metazoa; phylum Chordata; class Actinopteri; order Siluriformes; family Pangasiidae; genus Pangasius; species Pangasius macronema. The sequence goes on along the minus strand of CM074966.1, from coordinate 611,683 downwards.
CGATATGACAATGACTGAACTGAGAAAAAACTTCCAGTGAAACTATAAAACACAAACAAACAAACAAACAATTACAAACTCACTATTTTGGGAGTTTCACTATGCGCGCGCAACCTGCAGAAAAACAAAATGGCGGTGGTTTGGGACGAGGTGTTCCATCTCACACACACGCAGGGGATGGACAAGTTACTAGAGGATTCTTACATTCTCAGGAAAAGGTTCCTCTGAATTCTTTAGAAAGTTCTTGACCTCCTAAATGACCTCCGCATGGGATCTTCTCTGACCAGGAAAGCAGAAAGAGTTCCCCCAGTTAGACAAGCTGAAGGCTCCTAGTAGAAGCTGTTTAGGAAGCTAAGAAGTTCTCCAAAGAACGCTATTTTATTAATAACTGGGAAAGTGTGTGGTACAAAAACCTTTACCAAAAAGCTTTACCACGTGTAGAAAATGGTTCTTCATTGTTTTTTTTGTTTTGTTTTGTTTTGTTTGTTTGTTTGTTTCATTGGATAATATGGACTTGCACAGTTGTACAAAAGCTCCTGGTTCCTTCATGAGCTGAGGATACTCTCTGTGTGGGTTTCCTCTGGATTCTCCAGTTTCCTCCCACTGTAGCTGCAGTAGGTCAATTGGCTGAGATGTGTGTGTGGAACTGTGTGTACACGGTGCTCTGTGATGGACTGGCATCCCATCCAAGATGTTTTCCCACCTCACACCAGGCATGCCCCGGAATCTCCACCAGCCCGACCAGGATAAAGCTCTTATGGTTTCTATAGTAACAGCTCGTTCACAGGGACGTGTATGGCAGTCACTAATCCCTGCTGTTTGAAATACATATATTATATATTTATTATTTTTTTCCCCTGATGGAAATGATGTACAGCATTCTTAATGTATATTGTAATGTTTAGATCTGGAAAAGGCTAATAAAGAGAGTTTTTTTTAATGCTAAAAAATTATGACGTATTGATCATGAATAAACTAAAATTTGTAATCATTCTCAAATTGGTGTGGTATAAGAGGAATAAAACAACAACAACCACAACAACAACAAGCTCGCGCTCACAATCCAGACGGGAATGACTGATGGCATTCCAGAACGGGTGTGAGGAATCCGATAGCCGATAATTAACCGTCACTCCGGACGTTATATTCTTCTTATTAAAGGATTTTTCATGGTTTTCCACCCTGAGATCTCTCCATCCTTCCTCACATGGTGACGTGGCGGTTATTCCCTCTCAGTGTGAGTCTTTCATCTGAACTCATTCATCAGATTGGACAGTAAATCTATAGAGATATGTGTGTGTATATATAAATATGTATACTTTGAACAAACAGAAACCATTTCAATAAGAGTCNCACACACACACACACACAAAAGTCACAGCTCAAGTGTGTTAAATCTTAAGCAAAGTTCCAGAATAGTTGACTTTGTTGGAAACTTGAACGTAAACAGTGAAGTGGTCAGTGTGAAAGGAGGCAGAGAGAAGGTGTGTGGAGGTGAGTGCGTAATCGGCTCTGGAGTGGGTTTCAGACAAACACATCAGGAGCAGCTTCTCACACTGCATTCGGACAAACCCTCAACTCAAACAGCAGCTCCAGCCAACTCGCACATTAATAACCTGCAGACGGCTTTACATGAGGGAAAAGTGTACGATAATACGACAGCTGAAAAAAGATATCCTGGGTATTAGTAATAGACCTTTCTCTCTCTCTCTCTCTCTCTCTCTCTATATATATATATATATATATATATATATATATACCGCATCTAGCTACCTACCTGTCCATCTATCTATCTATCTATCTATCTATCAATCTATCTATATCATCTACCTACCTCTCTGTCTGTTCAGCCATCTGTCCATCTGTCTGTCTATCTATCTATCTATCTATCTATCTATCTATCCCTCCATCCATCCACCTACCTACCTTTCTGTCTGTCTGTCTATCTATCTATCCTTCTGCCCATCCATTTATCAATTCATCTTTTGCTTTTAGACTTAATACTTGTTCGTTTTTGGTCGTAAGGATTGACACACATGCGGAAGCGTATAGCATCGTGGTTAGCATCGTGCTTGTCTGAACCATCACACTGGCTAACCCATACCATTATTCTATGCAGTTCATTATTGGTCAGATTACTGCTTTAACATCTTCGTGCTTTTTTTTTTTAATAATTAAACAATACACCCAATTTAGTTTGCTGTTAATGTTCTGAAACGCAGGATGTCTGTGGGGCCTCGATGCTTCGTTCCTCGGTATAATCCATGGAAGCCTCAGCCTCAGATGGACGCCCTGGTCTCGGCTCTGTGGCGCGTCCTCTGTGTCCTCTGTGTCCTTTGTCCCGACTCTATAAGGACACGTGGCTATGAATTAGTACATATTTTTGCCCAACTGTCTAACCCCAGGAACGCAGCCACGCAAACCCTGTACACAAACATGTTCGATCAGGTGATCACACACCTGCAGGAAGACACCGAGTGCTGGACCAGGTGAGACACCAAACTTCATGACTCTAGCTTAATGTTATCAGGTGTGAGTCATATCGAACACATCGCACAGATTATTAGTGTTTAAAAAAAACACTTCTGATTCAGATGAACTGTGATTTAAACAATAATCAACATTTGAAAGAAAGGGGTTGGTGTGGACGTTTTACTCTGGGGATTGAGTCAGTTTCTGATGTAGTGCGTTTTCCCCAGACCTGAATTACAGACTGGTTTTTCCTGTTTCACATTCTGAATGATCCAGGCGTGTGCTAACCCACATTCTTAATGCAGTTTAGCTACTGCAGCCGGGTTTCTCAATCCGGCTCCTTTATTTCCCCAGTAAGAGAGAGTTACACAGCTTTCCCAGCAGCTAGTCCATCTGCACAATGGCTTTCTTACACCACAAATGTAAGTGGACCTGAAAACAAACATTTGCTGAGGGCATGTAGGGAAGAAAAGACAGTGCTAGAAATGTACTCGCAAATTTCTCCTGAATCAGTTAAACCTCAAACAGGGCCTAAGATTGCTTTCCTCTTAAATATTTCAGACTGGTTGGTTTGGTTCACATATTCTCAAACAGATTGTGAATCTGAACTGAAATTTAAATAAACTGTAGTTTGATTGAACTGTGATTCAGTCAAACTCTGACTCATGAACTGTGAATC
>CM074966.1:601032-603532 GCA_037577455.1 Pangasius macronema | reverse complement strand
CAGCTTCTACAGACGGCACCGAATCAACAACAACAACAACAACAACAAGAACAACAACAAACATACAGTCAGGAGTCAGGAGCGTGTGCAGTCCGCAGCTCTTTAAAGCACTGAAACTTTTTACAAAATGTAACTTAATATAAATAAATCTGTGTATATAATTATGGTAGTAAATAATAAATAGATTAATAATACGTATATTTATGTGTTTATGACTTACTAAACNCCGTGAACGCGAGGTTTAGTTAGTCGTCTTATTCTTATGCGTAAATTTACACCCTCAGGAGTATTTTATTTATTTCTTAAGTGTGTTTATGCCAAGATTTAAATATTTAACATCACAGAGCCTGACATCACACACGAGATTAAAAGGGAAACTGAAAATAATAGAAAATCTGTTGCTTTTTTTCTACATAGTTCATTGTTGCCTGAATACTGCATTTAAAGGAAGTTCATCCTAAAACATTCCTTCATTCATCCTTCGTACAAATACAGAGCAGCAGCGCTGAACATTCTGTCTCTTCCTCATCATCATCATCATCGTCATCGTCGTCATCATCATCACAGACGTGTGAAACGTGCGAATCGGCTTTCTAACAGAGAACGCTAAAACAAACCTTATATCTGCTGTACAGATCCTCCAGATCCTCCGGCTCCGGGGCCAGAAAGGACAAACCGGTCTGAGGTCGTGAGCTCAGCATGGCTGGAACCTCATCCTGCACACACACACACACACACACACACACATTATTATTATTATTATTATTATTATTAGTTGAGACACTAATGTAGAGGCAAATCCCACATTTATACATGAACACGCTCATTAAAATAACCCATTACGGTTTCCATAGTAACAGCCGTTCACAGGGATGCGTGCAACAATAAACAAACAACATTAAAAACGCGTTTAATCGTCGATGTGGTAAAGTTTCCTGTAATTTATTTAACACCGTAACTCTGTAAGGAGTCTCCAGCGTCAGAGGCAGAACTGTACCATGAAACATGAAAGTTCCACAGCATCAAAATGTAACCGCAAACGGATAAAAAGTATGACCTGCCGTTCTGTCATGAATAACATAAACGAGAAGGCGGGCAGGTTGGTGGAGTATAAGAGGAATAAAGCACTTCAGGACTGTGACTCAGCTCCATCACACCACACTGCGCGCTGAGGGTTTCACTTACAGCACAAGACCAGCTGAGCGATTTAAACATGCAGGTGTATTATAAGTTAAAGATATTTAACAATAATAATAAAGGTTGCTGTGGAACTGTAAAGCCCTACAATGGAAACTGATTAAAACGCCGTTTTTAAACCAAAAAGACACTTAATAAAAAAAATAATACAACATATATAAATGTAAACTATGACCTCTCGGATGCTTAGATACACTTAATGCACAAAACAACGTCAATAATAAAGCACCAGTGTTAGCCGAGTGGCTAAGCTAACCGGCTAGCTAAGCTAATGTGAACGGCATGACGGAGCATTTGCCGAGTTTTGAATGAATCAAAGCCTCGATTGTGTTCAGAATACCGCCTACAGTTCACCACCTGGCCAAAGCGAATCAACCCGAGCTGATGTGAGATAAACCGAAGACAAAAATTACTCAGAATAAATGTTTAAAAGCTGAGAATACAAAAAGAGTGCGAGCTGCTACCTGAGCCCTCTCCACTAGCACTCCGCCGTCCTCCATGTTGATTATACAGGATATGACGTCGAGTGACGTCACGCCAATGCGGGTAGACACACGTTCAGCCTGGACTTCAGTTTTATAAGGAATCCGGTTTTATTTTATTTTAATGTTGAAGGAATGTTGTTCTTGAGTTTTTTCTCTTTCAGAAAGCGGCATGAAAATGAATATCAGCTCAATGCAACTTAATTATTTTATTTATTATTATTATTATACTTGGCCTATGTTCAGTTTACAACTCTCGTTTTGCCTAAAGTTGTTGATTATTAATAATAATAATAATAATAATAATAATAATAATAATAATAATAATAATAAAAAGCTAAACATTCAGGATTTTAAAAAGAAGAAGATAAAACACTCGTTATACACAAAAATATAAAATAAAAAAATGAACATTCAGATAAACTGCAGTGTTCCATTATTATTATTATTATTATTATTATTATTATTATTATTATTATTATTAAAGTGTCGCTGAAAACAAAGTCAGTGTTTCAGAGCTCCCTTTATCTCTACCAATACGACATTTTTTTAGATAATCTGGTTGAATTTTATATTTCGCCACTTTCAGGTAAACAGTAAAACCTTTTCGATGACTCGTCCTGTACCTGTCTTGTGTTCGTCCAATTAAATACGCTCTAGAATGTATATGCCCCGCCCCCGAGCGTCATGTTACTAGTTACGGTAACTGTCACTAGAAAAACTGACAGTGATGTTCTAATGAATGTGTTGAACGTCTCATTCCAGATTTATTCCCTGTGTGTGCTGTTATAATGAGCTCCACTCTTCTGGGAAGCTTTCCA
>CM074966.1:577497-590378 GCA_037577455.1 Pangasius macronema | reverse complement strand
CATTTAATTTTGAAGGCGTCTTTGCTCTACAGCATTTCTTTGCATGTGTCTAAGACGTTTGTTCAGTACTGCACATCCTCAATCACTACAAATAAAATCAGCAAATCTGATTTAGGAACATTTGTGTGACGGTGATTGTGTCTTCTTGCCATATATTCAGCGTCACATTGTTGTGTCTAGGTCTGGGATAATATAATGAGTTTTATAAATCCCGGATGGATGGATAGTTTAATTTTTAAGGATATTTTAATCCTTAAAAAGAGGACATGGCCCTGGAAAAAGAGAACATCTTCTCACCCTATTAAAAGGCCATTATCGAATCATCTTCATCAAGTGACAACACGCGTTAAATCAATCAGCATTCTCACTCCTCCGTATTTCTGGAACAAACCACAAGATATAATCTCTGATAAACGGCTGCTACAGAACGGAGGAGGTCACTGCAGCAGGAGTGTGGAAATGCAGGACGATTTGGACATTTGTAGATTTCGAACCTTCTGTGTAGTACAAACTCGTCTAAGTGTCCGGTGCGGAGGAAGTGAAAGACTGACAGATACAGAGACCACGCCTCCTTCACTGAGACTGACAGATATGGAGGCCACACGTCCTTCACTGAGACTGATCTCTGTTTATCTATCTATCTATCTCTCTCTCTATCTCTCTCTCTCTATCTCTCTCTCCCCTATCACTCTTAGCATATTCTTTTTCAAGTTCTCTTTCTATTTTGAACCGTCTCTGGTAGAACATTTCAAGGGCTTCCGGATCTTTCCTTTTTTACAGATCGACCAGCAGCAGCGTTACACACACACACACACACACACACACACACACACACAAACCTCTATAAACCACAAGTGTAAAACGAAACGATTACATGCTTACAGTGTAATTTTATTAATTTGGCATTTTTTTAATTTAGTAATTTAAAAGTGTGAGGTAATTGTTGATGTAATTGTTGAGGTAATTGTTGATTCCTGCTTGTTTCCACTGTCACTGTGTCTTTACATCGCTTGTGTGAAATGCTACATGCTAGCTAAATCAGTATTACTCTAACAAAGTATTTTCCAAGTGTTTTTGTAGTAATTTTCCAAAACATCTGAGGTAAATGTTGATGTTTTTAACAGCTATGTGCTAGCTAACTAGCCCCAGTCATTAGCTAACTTACGCCTAGCAACAGCGTTCTCCTTCTCTCAGTTCACCTTCACATGTCTGAAGCACAAACTCATGAGGTTATTTAGGTCTTCTGGATTCAAAATGGCCGACAAAACAGTGTATCTACAGTGTCATAAATGACATATAACAGTCTATTTAATGATAAACAGTTTGAAAGGAGAGTGAAAGGATTACTTCATGAAGTGAGCATGATGCTAATTACTAGCTATGCGTGTCCATTGTTTGCTACATTCGCCTAGGTATGCTAGGCATGGTTATGGAAATGGATGTACTTCGAAACATATACAATATTTACCGTAATGTTAAAGCACATTGATGTTTGATTTTCCTCCACAGTTAGTTTAATGGATGTAAATTAGGTAAACTCTTTGCTAACTCACTCAATTCTCTCAACATTTCTCTTTTCCTTTTCTTCCTCTCCTGCTTGTCGTATTGATGCTACCTGTTTCTGTGTTTCTGCTCTTGTTTTTTTTCTTCTCTCTTTTTCCCCTCCTGCTCTCCGCCGTCAAGGGCCTTTCCTCGTAATGTCTACACACTTCATACACACTTAAGCTAGGTGAAAATCAGCGCTGATTGATTCACAGTGCTACAAGAGTGCAGCGCTAGTCACTAGTCACTGTAATAGCACTGATTGCGCTGATGTTGATGTTGTGTGCCATGTGTGATCTGTCCCTCAAAGAAAGAACCAAACGCCCCTCCAGAGGTCAGAGGTTGAAGGTAGCACACTCGGAGATGCAGGTGTGTTCCTCCCGGCCCACGTATGCAACCTCCATCACATATATAGACACCTGCATCTATATATGACAGTAAATCTGTAACATAGAGGAAGCACTGCAGACTGATGCGCACTCGCATCGCTCATTGCTAACAATTTATTTCCCCTCCAAATCCCCCAGGGAGATTTAAGGAGTAGTGTGGAAAATCTTGCCGGGGTCCAGACTCTAGCAGAGGAGCCTTACAGTCTGGGATCTCATCCAACATTCTGTTTACATTATAGTTATACTAATAGAAAGGACAAGATACTGATCTTGGATTAGCGAAAAAGTCCATCAGTTATCAAACACTCACACAATGTTTTTTATATTAAAGTAAGACTCCAGAACAGGTTCTTATTGCTAACACTGGTTAATGTTAGTCACAATCTGCAGTACAAAGTCTACGTAAACTTCAAAACAATGTAAAGTGGGCGGGGCTAACCTTGGGTAACGCTTGCTTAAGATCCACAGCAGACCAATCATAAGGCTGATGCTATCACGTTCCTATTAGAATGCGCTTGAACAACGCAAACATTAAGCGAGTGAAAGCTAATTTAATAGCCAACGAGATCCAACCTACAGAGTGAGGGCTAACCTAGCAAGTAAAACCTAATCTAGCAAGTGAAAGCTACTCTAGCACAAAAAAGATAACCTGGTGAGAAAACGTAATCAATCAAGTGAAAGCTCATCTAGAGAGTGAAAGCTAATGTAGCGAGAANTAGCAAGTGAAAGCTAACCTAGCGAGAAAAGCTACTCTAGCACGAAAAAGATAACCTGGTGAGAAAACGTAATCAATCAAGTGAAAGCTCATCTAGAGAGTGAAAGCTAATGTAGCGAGAAAAAGCTAACCTAGCAAGTAAAAGCTAACCTAGCAAGCAAAAGCTAATAGCTAGTGAAAGATAATCTAGTGAATGAAAGATAATCATGTGAGTGAAGCTAACTTTGCGAGTAAGAAATAATCTGGTGAATGAAAGATAATGTAGTGAAATAAAGTTAAACAGTGAGCAACTGAAACTAATCTAGCGAGTAAAACCTAATCAAGCTAGTGAAGCTAATTTAGCTAGTAAAATGTAATCTAGCAAGTGAAAGCTAATCTCTCTGAGTAAAAGCTAATCTAATCTATCCAGATAAACACTGATTCTTCAGTAACACAGCTCAGCCCAAGAAAATGTGTTCCATCTGTTTTTGATAACTGGTGGAATAAAGTCTGAGAAGAGGTGACGCTCTCTCTTCGAGCGATCAGACGCTCAGCTGGTGAATAAATAATGAATGGATGAAGTGATGGATGAAGTGAGATAAGGCTGTAAGGATGGAGGTAAGTGTGTGTCTCTGCACAGTCTGGCTCCTGGCTCATGAAATCTGCTGATTTGGACCAGTTTATAGCCATAATGTGAGAGGAAATAAAGTACGCTCTGCCTTGGACCAAAAAAAAAATCCCAGCATGCACTATTCCGAGTGACAGGAGCACGCACGAGAAGCCATCAAACCCTGAAAAAAAAAAGAAAAAAAGAAAAGGCTGAGGATAGATAATGCCTGCACCCCAGAATGAGCGAGAGAAAAGAACGGATGGGAAACAACAGCACTGTAATACATGCTACATAAATATTTACCACGTTTGAGTGATTTTTTTTAAAAATTAAAATTAGCAGGAAATCAAGCTGACTGGACTTCTGAGAGATCATCAATCAGCTAATATTTACGTTTATAATATACTTATTAATGATATTCAAGTCTTATTAGTATGGTCGAACAGTCCAGTCGGCTTGACTTTAGGTCCTCAGACGTGCTTTTAACGTGTGTGTGTGTGTGTGTGTTAAATCAGTGAACGAGTGTGTACTGTGTTGTGCTCGTAGCTCGGCTCAGCAGCTCGGCGTGTGTGGAGGTCGACTCGGACACCGAGGCCGTGGCAGGAAAGGATTTCAAGCTGGGCTGCATCTCCTGTAAGATGCGAGGCGAGGTGGATGCCTCGGCCACCGTGGACTGGTGGTTCATGGCGAAAGGAGAGAGCGACTTCACCCACGTGAGTGACATTAGGTTCAAAACGAAAACAAAATATTACAAAGAATGATTCAGCTTTGTTGTTGGTTTTTACGGTAAAGATGGTGCGATGAAACGGAGTTACTGTTACTATCCTGAAATTATTATTTTCCCCGAGTGTTTCTTTCCATTCCAACGATCCCTGTTACGTTATAGCAGCTATAAACGGTCATTCCCTCACCAGCCTCTCTTCGCCTCTCACTCTTCTCTCTCTTTAAATTAATCCTCTGCCATTATGGCTTTACCTCTGACACTGGAGACTCCTTCCATAACTGTTAAATAAATCACAGAAATCGTAACTGTATCAACAATTAAACACGTTTATTAATCTGTTTATTATCAGCGGCGCGTCCGCTGTACACGTCCCTGTGAATGAGCCGTTGCTATAGAAACGGTAACGCATTAGAACGAGCACATTAATATAAACCTGCACTACTGTCAGAGCCGCTGTTACAGAAAACTAATCAACACCTTCTGACCAATCAGTGGTGAGATATAACAGTAAATAATTCTCACTGTAGTTACTCTGATTGAGTCTTATGGTGTGTTTTGTGTTTTTGTGTTTTTGCGTTACAGATCTACAGCTACAGCGACATGATCGGCGTGGTGACAGACGAACGCTTCACGGGCCGTATCGAGTGGGTGGGCAGTAAAAAGACGTTGGACCTTCAGGACGGATCTCTAAACATCCTCAACGTCACGTACAACGACACGGGGACGTACCGCTGCTACTTCGACCGCACGCTCTCCTTCACCTACTACGAGTTTCGCACCAACGCCACCAAATTCATCACCATCAACGTCGTGGCCAAAGGTGAGAGCAAAACGACGGGGACAGGTGCACTGCCCAGAACGTCCACGCTCTCAGGAAACCCGTTTCGGGAAAAGGGGTGGAGCTGAACTCTGTTGTAGTGTGGGCGGAGCTAAATTCAGAAGCCAAAAACGAAAGTGTATTGGAAATTATATCATCGTTTCAGGGCTAAACGTTTATAAACTGAACCTTTAATCACACACAGCTAACACAGCGGAGAAGAACACTGCTAATAAGTAAACGCTATAGAAGAGCTAGTGTCTGTGTGAGACGTAAGTAAGTGTGTGTGTGTGTGTGTGTGTGTGTGTGTGTGTAGAGACCCGTGGCATGGCCTCCATCCTGTCGGAGGTGATGATGTATGTGTCCATCATCGGCCTGCAGCTGTGGTTACTGGTGGAGATGGTTTACTGTTACAGGAAAATCGCTGCTGCTGGAGAGGAAGCGCTGAGAGAGAGCGCGTGAGGAACACACACACACACACACACACACACACACACACACACACATACACACACACACACACACACGTATATATATATATATATATAAAAACATATTATTCCATATATTTAAATTTTTATTTTGTCTAACAGAATTGATACATTTCTGTACTGGTTTATAATATTTATTACTTTTTCATTTATACTTAATAATTTATTCCATTTAATTACATTTCATTTAATAACAAAATGCAACACAATTCAAATAATTTGATTGATGTTTTAAATTTTTTGTCTATTTTAGGGCCGAGTACTTAGCCATCACGTCTGAGAGTAAAGACAACTGCACCGGCGTGGCTGTGGCCGAGTAACACACACACACACACACACACTCACAGGTACGTTTACCAGCTCTGTACAGCACACTCACACACACACACACACACACACACACACACACACACACACACACGATGTTATCAGTTATTTATTAATAATTGTTTAATTGTTTGTAAGTGGCAGTGATGTGAGGCATTAATCTCTCTGACCTCGATTTTCAGGGCCATAAAAACACTGATACTTCACCACGGCGACGACCTTCACCTGGATTTACGAGGTAGGCCAAATAGAGGTGGACCCAAAGAGGTCCTGATTTATCTCCACCTGGTTTATTATCACCTGGTTACGTCCACCTGCTCCCTGAACTCCGCCCCTCCTTCCTCAGAGGCTGTACCGGACGAGCAGGAGGCGTGTGTTTAATCGTCACACGGGCAGCGTTTCATTTCTCCGAAGAGCCCTGAATAGTGCACTGAGCTACAGAGATGTACAGACTGAACGCACGGCGGGGCTCGGACAAAAACAAACAAACAAACAAACAAACAAACAAACAAACAAATATCTGGTATAAGAGCAGAGCATGAATTAATGTATAAGTCACGTATACACAGTAGAATTGTATTAACACGAGCTGTACATACGTCTCTGAACTCTTTCTTTTCTTGTTTCTTTCCACACAGAATTTATATGCAAGCGTACGAAAGAGTTAACGATCTTTAACATTTTAACGTTATTTTAACGTTATCCGAAATGTTAACGGTCTTTATAAATGTGACTGAATGCTAACAACATGATGCTAATGTAGCTAACCTCATCCTGCATGACGTTAAAGGCTGAAGCCGAGGCTAACGACGACCGAAAGCTAACGCTGCAACTTACTACTTAGCATCACCTTCGTGAATTAGCTTGAATAAAAATCGCTAGCCTTTATTTTTTAAGAATTATTTAAATACAACTGTGTGTATTACATGACAAAAACACTAAATAACATCAAACAGAAATATTAGCAAGTCACACACACACACACACACACACACACACACACACACACACACACACACACACCATAATGTAGAGAATGTAATGAGAGAAATGCTAATGCTAATAACATGATGCTAATGTAGCTGCCTCAGTCCAGTTATCTCTTAAAGGGATATTTCAACCGTGTGAAACGTTAGCTAAAAACGGCTAACAAACCAAAAGCTTACACTGCCAATTAGCATGACTGTATAATTACAATAGTTTTTTTTACTCAGATTTCTTAATTGATTAGCATAAAGCTGCACTGTTAGCATCACAATAGCTAAGACAACACTAATGCTTTATTATCATTAACTAATGCATGCTAATGTAGCTGAACTCAGTCCAGTGATCTCAGTTGTGTCTAAAAGCTTCACGGACCAAAACAAATGACAGCTAGCACTGCCAATTAGCAAGTTAGCATTTAGCATAACCATTCACAATGAGCCTTTATTAATTGTTAGCCGTGTTAGCTTGACCTTGATCATGGTTTAACGATCCCTTTCATTATATTTTCAGATTTGTATGACGTTATAAAGCACAATACAAACTCAAAAAAGAAAAATCCTGAGCAGCTAGCATCTAGTAGTTAGCAATTAGCATAAAGCTAATAAACCGGGATGTGATTTGTTATTAGAACGTGTAATGCTAATAATGTTATCTGTGTAAAATCTGACGAAAAGCTGCATGACACTGAGGTCTGAATTTATTCACGTCTGTAAATTTTGTATGCGAGCCTTTTTTATTGCATGAAACATTCCAGTACGAAGAAGAAAAACAACAACAACAGCAAAGCGATCTTTTCGACGTTAAAGCCGTTTGGTGTCTGTGCCAGCAGGGGGCCGACACTGTGGCGGTGCGAGTGCGATCGGTACACGACTATTACTCAAGTCCTCAATTTATTTGGAGCGGCCCTAAAGATTCGGGATTTATTTTACGTCACGTAATTACGATAAGGACAGTTTTCCCGCTTGAAATCTGTTCGTCGAACCAGTTAATAATCCGTCTGGTGTTGAAATCATAATTTTCTGAAAACACCGAATCACAGTGCGTTCAAACTAGCAAGACACGCTACTGCTATGGCTTGTGGGCGTGGCCTGTCAAGCACTTTTATTTTAATTCCGATGATAAACAATAATAGCTAATATATATATATATATGGTAGATTTCGATTGATTTATTGTGATTAGTCGCACTTTTACAAGAATAAGAAACTAAATGGTGTTACTCGCTCGGCTTCGTACTAGCTTCTTTCTCAGATTAGCTAACTGTACTAGCTACGTACACTCACCACCAGCAACAACGATCTCTACAACTTCCTTTCAAGCTTTATTTTTCTTCGTAACGTCTCTACAAACACATTAGAATCAATCGAGACGATCTTTGGACTTGTTGCTTCTTTAACTGATTCAGAAAATATCCATTCAAATGTCGCTAAAAATGCGCACGAACGATCGCCTGTCACTTTGTCGAATGCTAGTGTGAACGCAGTTTCGATTCTCTGCTTATAGCATTTAGCATTTGCTCTTAAACCTGGGAAAGATTAAAGCTAAAATACGGTTTGGCTAGCAGCTAGCTATCATAGCTTTCACGGAAGCCATTTTAGATTTCTATGTGTTGCTCCGGAAATCAGCTCTGAGTTTATGTAGTAAGAGCACAGTAAGATCGCTGTTGCTAGGCACCAAGCAACCTTACTAATATCTGTCAGAAAATTTAGAAAAAAACAAACAAACAAACAAAAAAACACGAATAAGGTGACTAACTGAAGCTAGCTATAAGTAAAAATAACTGGTTATCAGCACATGCAGAATAAACAAACACGGAGTTTCGTAGCCGAGCGAAACCGAGTCCGATCTCAGACTTTTAAACGCTAATTTCTGATTTTTCACTAAAGAGGTTTTTACAGTTATCACATGACGCTGGTGGTAATAAATAATACGTAAAATGTTAATCATGTTCTCGATCTCACCACTTAAAGGAGTTCCTCACGCATGATGCTAACACTGCTAACGTACAACCGAACGTAACGGGACTAGCTAACACCTTCCTGCCTGTCATTCATTATTAGCAACGTTAGCATGATTGTTGATGTTGAGGAAAATTACTACAATTGACTAAAATTACGATTATGATTTACTCACAACCCGACGATTGTGTGTGTGTGTGTGTGACACACACACACACACACACACACACACACACACACACTCGCAGCCTCAACAAACCAATCTAACCTTACGTGAAGTGCATATTTACATTTTACAACGAACGGTTTATTTATTTCTTTCTTCTTTGATACTATTTATTAATTACTGTCTCTGTTTATTTTTCATTTCTTTGCAGTGTTTCTCCAAGTCAGTTTTTAATTTTTTGGCAAAGCTAGCTGATCTCCATCGTAGACTCTAGTTGCCTGTCACGCAGCCTAGCTAGTCCTTTACGTACTTTGCGTACGTACTCTAGTAAAGTTGTGTGCAAATGTTTGCGTAAGCAGCGTTTTCAGAAACGCTGATGTTCTTCGTTCTCGTTGTTTGTTTACGGCTCTGCGCAGACAGAGCGGCTCGTCCTCCGCTTACACACCGCCGTCTCTTTATTTATAACTGCACGATTTGTTTTGTCTTAATGTATGGGTGTGTGTCGACTCACTTTGACTCTGTGTTTTTATCCTCTTTAATTAAAGGCAGTAAANGGATAACGGCGGCTGCTAAACGCTGGAAACGTCACAAACACTAACAGTTTAAACTCCACAGAATGTTCCAGAGAGAGAAGCGCAGTAATCCTACAGATTAGAGGATCTGAAGTCCATCAGGTCGAGGTTTACGTCAGTGAGTCGGACACGAGCGCTTTCTGGATGGATGGGATTTACATGAAAAGCAGATTTCTCGTGTAAATGCTCGATAAATCCTATCATAACGCAGACCTTTTGATAAAAACACAAAAAACTGGAACACACTGGGTGATGCTTTATTTTCCTAAAGGTTCTAGTTTTATTTGTTTTGCCATCCAAAACAGATCTTTACAGCAAAATCGCACTTCCTCCATCACACTAACGCAAATAAATACAACCGAGAGAGAGAGAGAGAGAGAGAGAGAGGGAAGGAGGGATGAGTGAAAGAGTGAGGTGAAAGGAGGAGTGCAGGATGAGGAACAGCAGTAACAGACATTGTCGCTAAAAAAAAATACACAACACACACAGCAGCTAAAATTGTACAAAAACAACTCAAAGTGTGAAACGCAGAGAGACGCACAGCGGGGGGACGTCCCTCTGCGCCCGAGCTCCGTTTGGTCCTCAGTGTTTAAACAGTAACATAAATATTAAAATGTGCGTGTGTGAGTGTGTGTGTGTGTGTGTGTGTGTGTGAGTGTGTGTACTTTCAGATGGTCGAGTCTACAGCAGGCGTGTGCCGATACGTTTATACATTATTTTTTTTTACATTTTACACACCTGTTTACAATTGTACAATATTTTACAGCTCTGTTTTTACGATATTTTACAGCTCGAACCATGACACCGGGTTAGGGTTAGGGTCATGGGGGCGGGGGGATAAATCTGTTACCATGGCAACAGTGACAGTGAAAAAAAATCGAAGCTAGTTTATTAATATTGCTCAAGTCCTTTTAAATACCTTTTCTACCTTTGTAACTATTCTGCATAAAAGGTCGCGTGAGGATTTCGTAAAACCGGGTGACGGACATTTTCACGCCGGCTACGCTGTTAACGATCTGTCTCGCTCTCTCTCACTGTGGCTGCCAGCAGCCAATCAGAGCAGACCTGCTGAGAGAAACAACTGTGATTGGTTAAACACAGCAACCAATTAAAAAACATAAAAATAGAGAAGAGGCGGGACTTATCACACTCTCAGCTCAATAACATGTCTGTGGTTTTAAACATTTATCTCATTAAAATTAGATTACAATTATGGTAAATATGACCACATGCAAATCAAACAATTTCATTTAATAATAATTTTACATTATTATAATTATTTCCTGCCTGCTGCTGTTTAATTTACATCTTTTATTTAATGAAGATATTTATCGCTATAAAGTGTTTCGCTGTAAAAGATCAGAGTCAGCGCACATGCCATGTCTTTAATCAGACGGTCGGTTATGAAGGAGATCTCGCACCTCCAGCTGTCCGCAGGACCGAGGCGTAAATCCTGCCGGCGCTCGAGAAACAGGACGTGACGATGTTTCCGGTCGAATATCGTGATGTATCGTATAAGCGATGATCGGCACACGCCTGCAGGTCTACAGTAACCCTGATCACTTCAAGTCTTGATGCAATAAAATACAACGATAAGGACAGAAGAGTGCAGACGCCGAGCGACTCGGACGCACTCGCCAACGTAACGTCAAATAAATATAATACTTAGAGAGAGAGAGAGAGAGAGAGAGAGAGAGAGAGAGGGAGAGAGAGAGAGAGAAACACAAAAAAAAAACAAGGTCTGAAATGAACTTTTGTCTCGCTGTAGAAATTCCGGTCCATAACACAGTCCGCATTTTAATCAATTAAAATATTTATTTTTAAATGTATTAAGATGTTTATTAACATTTACGGACACGTTAATAAACATGAGAAACTGTTAAAAACATGACTTCTGCCCGAGATTCTACAGTAGGTGTTTCTGATTGCTGCAGTGATGAAGGCAGCTTTCTGCTGCAGCGCCTCCTAGTGGCCTGGAGGACTGACGTCCCTTCAGATGTAAAATAATTACGTCTCGATTTCTGGACGAGCACAGATACAGTACGTGAGCGTGCAGCTCTTCGTCGCGTCGCTCCAGTGGGCGGGGTTATGCAAATCCATTTTTACAACAGACACGTATGATAATTAGGTTTCGGTGCGGCTGTTAGCGGACTGTTTTAACGGACGCTCTGTCAGGAGGCGGAGTTCATTTCAGACCCTGCCACTGAGTGTAACAGTGTTTTTACACCACTCCTGCAGGCAGCTCTGCGCTTCAGGATAAATATCACACAACACATTTCCCCGTCATGATTATTGCTGTCGTGGTCGTGATCCTGCTTCCCGTCGCTCACACACACACACACACACACACACACACGCACGCACATACACGCACACACACACGACGAGATTTTCATTGAGTCAGAGAAATAAATACTGAATCGGTCGATTGCACCGTCTCTCAAGTTCCAATCGTTCAGCAGAAAAACTGAAGCATGTCGCAGCTGAGCATTCTGGGTAATCATTATACGATGATGAACGTCAGTCTGTAGATGAGGAGGGGGCGGGGTCTGTGACCTCTGACCCCAGATAAACAGGAAGAAGCTCTGAAGAACGAGGGCCCGCCTCTTCCATTTAAAACTGTGTGTGTGTTTGTGTGTTTGTGTGTGTGTGTGTGGACAGACAGATTACTCACAAACAGAGGGAGAGGGTTAAGAGAGAGAGAGAGAGAGAGAGAGAGAGAGAGAGATGAAGAGAATGAGCCAGAAGCAGAGGGAGAGAGGGAGAAATAAAAGAGAGAGAGTGAATCAGAGAAAGTAGGGAAACAGGAAGACAAAAGAAGGAAGAGCGAGAGAGACAGTATTCTGTAAAAGTCACACACACACACACACACACACGTTTGTGTAACAGTGATTCAGTGGTGGTCGTGTCCCATTTTGAGTATCATTCGGTTAGGAGTGAACAGTCTGGCTCTGTCCCAAACCACTGATTTATTGCTTTAGTGAGTAAAGGTGTAGGGTGTAGGGTTTAGGGTGTAGGGTTTATTGGTTTAAGGTTTAGGGTGTAGCGTGTAGGGTATAAGCTTTAGGGTGTGAAGTTTAGGGTGTAGGATTTAGGATTTAGGGTTTAGGGTGTAGGGTATAGGGTGTAGGGTTTAGGGTGTAGAATTTAGGGTGTAGGGTATAGGGTTTAGGGTGTAGAGTTAGGGTGTAGAGTTTGGGGTTTAGGGTGTAGAGTTTAGGGTGTAGGGTTTAGGGTGTAGGGTGTAGGGTGCAAGGAAAGGCAGCGCTGCATTCACAGTTAGTCACAGTGGAAAGAGCTGAGCATTCTGGGTAATTTTACCCAATCACATGATCGCAATCCACTGATCAGAGAACGGTCAGAAGGTGTGTGAGTGTGTGTGTGTGTGTGTGTGTGTGTGTGTGTGTGAGTGTGTGTGTGTGTCATTGCTCAGTCAGTGTGTCTGATGTGGGTGGTGTTGGAGGCTCAGATGGAGGAGGAGCGACAGTTTCCTGTTCCTCAGATCTGATTATTCCTCTGTGTAGATTCTCCAGAGACTGTTTCATCTGAGAGAGAGGGGGGGGGGGGAGTGAGGGAGAGACGGGCGGGAGGGGGGGGGGTGAGGG
>CM074966.1:572497-574997 GCA_037577455.1 Pangasius macronema | reverse complement strand
TATGCGGATAATAAACATCACAACCAGCAGAAGAACGGATTAGATTTAGGGCTCTGATCCAAACAGGGTCAAGGTCACAGCAAGGTCAAATGTCTGAGGTAGGGTTTCTTCAGTAACGTCCTTCCTGTCTGACGATGACGTATAGTTTACGGATATTTAATCAAACAAATGAACCGTCAGTAACCCTCAGTAACTCAATAACGCCTCTGATCTGACACGGGATCTGAGAATTACTGCATTATTAATCATAATAATTTGTTTCATTCATATAACACTGATTGTCCCTGAAAAAAAATATTTTAAATGTGTTTAGAAAATAATACTGTCCTCTAAGCCTGCAGGTAAACACACTTATTTAAGTCCTGTGCCGGTTTCCCAGAATGCACTGCGGCTCGTGCCCTTATAAGGAAATGAATCTCGGCTTATACGGGAATGTGAACGGTTCGTGATTGGATCTGGTTACACCACAGAGAAGTAAACTTAAACAAGTAAATAATGAAAAAACAAAACAAATGAATAAATGATGTCAATAAATGTTTATTGCACACACACACACACACACACACACACACAGTGTAACTCACATGAAGCTGATGATGAGAAGGAGAGTGATGCTGTTGTTGTTTGCAGAGCCGCGCCACCTCTCGCCCACTTTCAGGTACTGTGCGCCTGAAACACACACACACACACACACACACACACACACACACACACCGCCACATTTAACACTAGAGGGCAGTGACAGTACCTAGCACACACCTGGCTGCTTTTTTAAAATAGTTTTCTTTTAAAATATCCACAAAACATATCCACTGTAGTTCCCAACTTCACCACTAGAGGGATTTACAGAGCAGCGCTCATTAACGGTCCTCACCCGTGTCTCTGCGCTCCCTCTGGGCCACGCCCCCGTGCTCACTGACTCCGCCCACATGTCCCGCCCCCTCTGCACGTTTCGAGCCGGTGCGTTTGCGCCTGCGCAGTGTGGGAGGAGCTTTACCCTCTTCTGATCCTCCCACACACACCACCGACACCTCGGACTGGAGCAGAGTCTCCAACTTACACACCTCCACCTCTGCACACACACACACACACACACACACACACACACACACGCGCACAGACACACACACAGTCATAATATTATTAAAAGGCATTTCTGTAGATATTTATGACACTATATTTCTGTCTTATTAGCGTTAATTAAAGGTATGCTACCTGTTACCATGGTTACCGAAGAGTTTAAGCACTACATCTCAGCAAAGGCTTCATTTTAAAGTATAAAAAAACTATACAGAATAAAATCTTCTCAGGAACTAAGAAAATGGGCATTAATATACCAGGATCTATGCATATGTATGAGTATGCAAATTTGGCACCGCCCCCATGTCCTGCTACCATCCCTAACAGCCTAATGAGGCTAGCATTAGCTAACTTAACTAGCATTGTCATTATAGTGGGGTTTCAATACCAGAGTCTTGATTTATGTCACATGATGCATCTTAACGTTACCATGACAACGGATTACCGCTAATGTTAGCTAAGTCATACAGCTAGCCAGCTTGAACAGCTATTTTTTTTAGCTAGTAACAGTAGTCTTTGTTCATTATGTTCAAATTGAACCTAATTAGCATATTGTCCTGTGATTGGTTTAAAAGCTGACCTTTTGATGACATCACAATCTTCATTTGCATGTAGCTCCGCCCATAATATAGTGTTACAGTGTTTCAGCGGAAATGCTAAACTAAACCATAGCAGTAGGGGGTAATAACATGATACTGTGTGTGTGTGTGTGTGTGTGCATGCATGTGTGTGTGTGTGTGTGTGTGTGTGTGTGTACCCATGTGTCTGTAGTACTCCTCTATGCCACTCCAGGTGTTTTTCTCTATCAGAGCCTTCACCAGACTCCACGGCTGCTTCCTGTAGCAGATATCTGACGAGACCCTGCACACACACAAGCACACACACACACACACACACACACACACGCACGCACACACACACACACACACACACGTATACAGTGCACGCACATAAGTCAGATATACAGTCAGGTCCATAAGTATTTGGACAGTGACACAGTTTAAGTTATGTTGCCTCTGTACGTCACCACAGTGGATTTAAAATGAAGCAATCGAGATGTGATTAAACTGCAGACTTTCAGCTTTAATTCAACTGACAGAAATATTGCATTAGCTAGTTAGGAGTTACAGCCATTTTTTTATAGAGTCTCTGCATTTTCACAGGCTCGCAAGTCATTGGGCAGTTTATGAAAAAATGACGAAAATTGTGTCACTGTCCAAATACTTATGAACCCAACTGCAGATACACAGACACACAGGCATGACAAAGTATAAATGTATGCTGTGTGTTTCCTTTGTGGCTTTTGTCTCCCCTTTATCAGTAGAAACACACACTCTCGCACGCACACGCACACACACGCACACACACACACACACACACACACACACACACACACACACACACACACACACACACACAC
>CM074966.1:521060-531597 GCA_037577455.1 Pangasius macronema | reverse complement strand
GCCTCTGAGCTCCAGTGAAGGGAAACTGTAAAGCTACAGCACACAGAGACGCCTTATCTAATTACAGTATGTGCTTCCAAGTTTGTGGCAACAGTTTGGAGAAAGCCCACATATGTCTGTGATGGTCAGGTGTCCACATACTTTTGGCCATATAGTCTATCTATCTATCTAATTTATGAGTGTTTAACATGTAAGAAATTACACACCGTGGGTCGCACTGGTACAGGGAAGTAATAATCAGATTAGTGTGTCCCTAATAAAACATATTCTCCTCGCGAATTATTGCCAGTGTGAGATTTAAAAAAAAAATCACTATCTTCTGCGACGTGTTTCCTCCTGAGGATGACTGGATCGAATAAGTGGTGAACATTTTCCACGTGTTGAAATGAGAGAAAAAAAACCTCTTTACCACACGGTCGTGACTGATCCACCTGCAGAAAAGAAAAAAAGATTAATTTTGTTATGATGGCGTCGCTGCATTTAAAGTAAACTGTCTGAACATTATAAACATTTATACATTTATAAAACACCCCACATCTACACCTCACATCCTCCACCACTCCGTCATTATAAAGGGTACTCAGCGGTACCGCCGCCTGTCGCTTACACCTTCTGGACCTTTAATGTCTGGTATATTTTACTTAGAAAGATGCACCTTTTATTTTAAAAGTCATTACAGTCCAGTTACAGACATTATATGGAACCTTTATGGAAAGTTTAGCTTTGTGAAGACACTTTTTTAGACTTTGTGGAAACAGTTTGGAGAAGAAAGATGGTCAGGGGTGCACATACTTTTGGCCATACTTATAGTGCATCTCAAATTATTTTTAAAATGACATTATATCCACATTCTCAGGCCAACGTGCAGATTAAAGGTACAGCAGGTGAGGGTACCACCCCAAAGACAAGGACAGGTACACTTTAGTCTCTTTGCTCTCTCAGAGTGAGTTACGGTTTCTGTAACAGCGTGTGAAACAGCGACGTGGAGCTCACGTACCTCATCCTTCCGAAGTGGAGGTATGTGCTGAAGACAAAAAAACAAAAAAACATACGGTTTAGCTTCTCTTTAGCTTAAACTTGGATGTTAGCTAATGTTCTTCATAGCGTTCTTCACGTCCATAGATAAGGTCAGTTTAGAGGCTGGGTTTGTGATTAAATATCGCACATTTTGTCGAGTTAGTCTGTTTATAATGAAGTAACTTATGAAATCTAATGTTAGCTCGAGGCCATGTCCTGTCACGCTAGCTTAATTTTCATGGATTTATGATTATTAAGATGATATAATCATACATAAAACGTTAGTTGAGATGTGTGTAATTCTCAGTTAGAGTCTTCATTTTACTTTCTGATGACTGATTTCTGTTATATGATTAAAAAACTGAGTCGCAGCAAATTTTTACGGAAGCCTTACGAGGCCATGCAGTGTTCTTTTTTCTTTCTTGTTTTCTCGTGACCACAAAAAAACAACTTTTGGTACTTTGAGATAGCTAGAAAACAACTTGTTATTTCAAAATCACGAGAAAACTGCCTTTGTTACACCGAGATCACGAGGAAATTAAGTCGTGATCACGAGAAAACAAGAAAGAAAAAATAATAATGCATGGCCTCTTAGTGCTTCTGTAAATTTTATCTCCAAAATCCTCCATTAGTTTATTAGGGAATGTGAACACCAACATGGCGGAAGGCTGGAGAGGGTTCAGCTTAGCAACAGCGACATCTAACGGCTCCCGCGAGCATTTCTACATGTAAGTAAAAATTTCTAAAAATTTCTAAAATGTAGGTCCTGAGTTTAAGATTATTCAAAGAATATCTACCTGTTAATCCTGACACTCGAATTCCCATCTGTAATGCTCTAATGTTTATTCTTACTAAAATAAATATATAAATAAACACATTTAAAACGTGCGCTGAGGTTCTGCCGTGTAACAAGCCTCGGTTATGGAGTATAGGAGCTCTATAGGCTTAATGTGAAACCGAAAGCAGAGCGCGCGCTCGCACAGATCTATAGCATAACAATATAATCATTCAAAAAACAAGTTAGTCAGAGGAAGATGAGCGGGTGCAATAAGATGATGAGGTACTCACCCCGGACATTGTGTTCTAGCTGGATCTGCAGAACCTGAACCTGAACCTGAAGCTGAACCTGTAGGACACCGGAGCGCGCGCTTTTCCTCCTGTCCCGGATGAAGCACTGACAGACTCACCCGCGTTTTCACCGTCAGTCAACTCGTCACTTTTGTTTGTTAACTTTTTAAAAATATGCACCACCAATTAAACCGACCGGTAATGCAGAAAACAATAATAACTAATAATGAATAGTAACACCGCGGCTGGATGGCGGGGCGCGTCCGGAGTAAAACTCCTCTTCTGCTCTTCTTCTGTTCCTCCTCTGTTCCTCTTCTGCTCCTCCTCTTTCCTGAAACAGATGCGTTTAAGCCTTGCAGCAGTGAGAGCAAACCGTGGAACCTGGGGATTAAAGCTAAACTCCATCCTGAACCACATTAAATATGTTTATGTTGAAATAGTTCAGAGGTTTAGTGCTGGTCGGTTTTGTGTTTGTTATTCCTGTGAGAAGTTAGCAGTGGGATATTGTTATATCTAGCACACTTACAGTGGAGGTCAACAGCAGAAACAATCCCAACCAGAGCCTTTTTTCTTGTGATAAGTGATATAAGTGGTCGCTGAGGGCCTCCTGACCACCAGGGGGCGCCATGATATTTAAAAAGATACGCAAAAAAAACCCACTTTACCGTCATTTGGAGAAAAGGCAGTTGCTGTTGGGGGTGAAAAGATTAGAAACTGCAATTTATGTAACTAAATAAACTAACTACTGTAAATAACGTCAGAAGATCGTGAAGAAGCAGCGGTCATGAAGCTTTCGTGTTAATCTCAGGTGGAAAAATGCAAAAAAAAAAAAAAAAAAAAGCAGAAGAGTTGAAACAGACTGAAAACATCAGTAAGAAATGAATGCAAATTAATTAGATTTCAGTTTATTTACTTTTTGATGCTTGTTGATTGAATTGAAGTGAATGTTAGCAGCTAGCTAGTATCTAGCGTAAGAAGTGTTAGGCTAACACGCGGTAAGTTGCTAGCTTTTTACTACTAGCTGTAGCTACAGTGGCCTGTTGACTCATCCGAGATATTAACGTATCATCTCTGCTCACTGTTGCGTATAAAATAGCATGATTGGTGTGATATGTTGTCACTCAGGGCCCCGTGTGTTAGCTAGCAACAGCCTTATCACAGCCGTCTCAGACATAAGGGTTAAAGGTCAGGCTTCGCTGTTAGCTGTTACTTTTCTGACTCCCAGAATGCAATGCAGCTAAACTCATTGAATCTTGTGCCTTGCTAAAGTGGCATGAGAAACAAGGCGTCATGTTTCAGAACATGTTTTATTTATTGTTTTAAAAAATATATACAAATGTTACATGCTAATGAATTGTTTTCTCTTCTTTTTTTTATTTTTTCTTTTATTTTTTTTTAGCAAATTACCCCTTAAGCACCTCTTTTTCAATTTGTGGACTTTTTTTCAAAATGTCAAAGGTCGAGACTTAAATGAATGAATAAATAAACAAAAAAAAAGATTTTATACAACAATTTATTTACACTAATTCACATTCGGATGGTGACACAAACTAATCACATCATTCGAAGTACATCAGTTGCTGCTGTTGTGATGCGTAAAGGAGGTAGCTAACCACATTAATATATAGTAGATATGTTTAAAAAAAGATGACAAATTGCATTGATTACTTAAGGACGCAGGTTCAGTGGACATGTAAACGTCCTCGTTTATGTCCTTATAGAGTCCGAGTAAAAAGAGCAAATATAGAGTTCATAATGTTTATTTCTACACTTTATAGTGAAAACAGACGTCTCCGTAGCAACCAACCATCCACAGATTAAAGTTCTCTGTTTAGAAGAGAGAAGATTGTGCTGAATCTCACATCTGACTCTGTAGAAGCTGCAAAATGAGTCCTTAAATAAGGCTGTGTTCCAATAATGTTTTTGTCTTCCCCTTGTCCACTTCCTCTTGCCCGTAGAATCATCCAGATACGTATAAGTGTGAGCGATAAATTACTGATCTAATTAGCGCGCTAGCTAGTCAGCAAGCCAGCAAGTTAGCATCAAAACCTTGTTCATTTGTGCTGCAAGTGCTCATGGGATGTACTTCACTTCCAGAAGAAGTCGATGAGGACGTGTTGAAACGTGGACGTATTGTGGAACGCCTCCTTTCACTAGCTAAAGTCCGCTAATGTTGCCAGATGTCTGCCGTCTCCTCGGAGTTTGCCGGCGTCTGCGGTCCTGCATTCGCCGGTGAGATGTTCATACTGGCCAGAACTTCCTGAGCGCTTTTCCCGAGCATGCTCTGCACGTCGCAGACGAACCGGTAGACGTAGCGCTTGCCGGCCGTTTTGTGGATGATGTTCTTGTGGTAGTAGTAGCGCAGGCCGCGGCTCAGCTTCTCGTAGTTCATTTTTGGTTTGTTCTTGCACTGACCCCATCGTTTAGCCACCTGCGTGAGACACAAGCAAATGATCAGTCTTCTGGTCTGCATCATTTTTTACGTTTTTGCTGGAGTGGTACGCTCATTTTATACACTGACAATAAAAAAACATGCACTTGAGTGTGCTACACAAGCGAGAAGTAACGGCAGTGATCAGAAATTTCATTCGTTAAAGAATAACACGTAATACTTTTTATCCTTTAGAGTTACATTTAATATTGTGGAGTTCCTGTTCTCACTTACGTTATAGCAGCTGTAAACAGTCAACAGCTAAACACCGGCAAAAATGTCGGAAAACTTAAAGTTACAGCTTTACCTCTGACTGACACTGGAGACTCCTTCCATTAAGGTTAAATAAATGTTTCCTTATTTTAAGAAAACGTAATCGTATCAACGATTACACGATTTTTATTCCGTTTATTATCATCGGAGCATCCGCTGAACACGTCCCTGTGAATGAGCGATTTCTACAGGAATGATAACGTATCAGAACGAGCGCGTTAATTAGAAATAAACCTGCACTACTATCAGAGCTGCTCTTATAGACAATTAATCAACACCTTCTGACCAATCAGAATCCGGAACTCATCATCTGTGGTGTAAAATGAAATAATGAATAAAGTGTGAGAGGGAATCTGGTATAAAATGGATGACTGATGCATTTTCTTTTCTTTCGTACCTCTGCAGGGTCGGACATTTTGAATTCCCAGCCGTCACCGGTCCAGGTGATGAAGGTGTGACACGCCGAGTCTAAGAGAAGCTCCAGGAGGAACTGCCACAGCTGAATCGGTCCTGATCCTGTAATCAGACCAGAGGATCATTTTCACCTTTATTCTGACCTGAAATCTGAAATTATTCTACTACACACTAAAATAAAGGGGGTTCCTCAGTGGTTCCTTCAAAGTTCTGGTTTTGAACCCTCTCTGAGCGTGAAACATTAAACTATAGGGATCTACATGGAACCTTCACGGGTTCTTCCCGAGAAGCAACCAACAGATCCTGAAGGCTTCCGGATTTGACCAGGTTTCCTCCTCTTTGAGCATGGAGAACTCTGATTCCAGGTTGGATGATTATCGATTCCTGAAGGTAACTGTAAAAATATCTCACCTGGGTAAGCGGACATCCCCGGAGACACCTCGCCATCTCTGTCTAATCTCTGAGATGTCGTGGTGCGTCTCTTCACCACACGAGGAGAAAACGTCTCGGAGGTGAGAGGAGCCGGAGACGAGGATGATGGCGGATGAGCGAGCAGCTGGCTGCAGTAAGCCGATGAGGAGTAATCCGTCCAGTACGGTACGGGTTTGCTTTGCGTTTCCGTCTCGTATAAACCGTAGGTCCTCTCTGCGTCACCTGCACCATGAAGATCAGAACTGAGGTTAGCGAGGATTTATACAGAAAAGGTCAAATGGATGCTAACATGGGTGTTTAGCTCCAACCTGCACCCTGTCTGACTGCGTGTGGTACCTGCGTGCTCTAAGCCAGACGCCGCTCTGTGACTGAGCTCTTTGGCGGGTTGGTAAAGTCCGCTGGCGTCCACGGCCGAGCCGAACGGGCCGCTCTGGGACGACGGACACGGCGGAAACAGACTCTGATACGTCTGAGTGGCTGAATCCTGAAAACCTCCTGTCTGTCTGTCTATCACCATACTGTCAGGAACTGAGGAAGGGGAAGACAGACGTGTTGTGATGAAAACTCGCAATCTACAATAACTGTTTACGCTAATCAGGCTGGATCTCAAGTAAGAACCCTTAAAAGTGAACTAACTAGGAAATCATCTTTCAGATTTAGCATTTAGGAGGAGTGATGGTCTTTTACTATAAGACAGAGGCGCTTACCGTTAGTGTATGACGTCCAGCTGCTAAACTCTGGGAAAGTGTCCAGATTGAATAATCCAGAGTCAGTGGAGTGAACTAGAAGAAGAGGAATTGAACGAATGAATGCAGTGTTATGGAAGAACGTGGAATAGTGAAACCCCTGCCTGTAGCATGGACAGTTTAGTGAGGATATTAGTTAGCTAGCTAAGCACTGAGCACCAGTGTACTAAAGAATCTGTGGTTGTAGCGTAAGAGCAGGATGCAGCCACAGCACAGAACAAAGAGTCCACCACCTGCGAGCTAACCTTTGACCTTTTGAGTCGTAGCTCAAGGTCTCCTAACCTGCCCACACTTCAGCTGGAATAAAACTCGCTGAGAGCTTTACAGTCGAGTCGCGCCAAACACATCTCCAAGTGGCTTCCTTAAGGGATTTAATCTTTAACACTATGGAAAATAAAATGGTGGAAAGTGTACTGAGATACAGTGCTGCTTTAATCATTAAATAATTACAGCATTTTCCAATATTGAGATCAATCTCTTTTTAAAAATATTTAATTTCCATTTTCTTTAGAATTAATGGCCTCCAAAATTGAGCTGATAAAGGAATAGTACTCAGTATTACTCATCAGTACTCATCAGTACTCAGTATTACTCATCAGTACTCATCAGTACTCATCAGTACTCAGTATTACTCATCAGTACTCAGTATTACTCATCAGTACTCATCAGTACTCATCAGTACTCAGTATTACTCATCAGTACTCAGTATTACTCATCAGTACTCATTGGGCCGCTCAGAGGCGTCGCTCTGTGTGAGGATTATGAAGCACTTTAGTTTGTTTTGACCTCAGATCATTTTAAGTCTGGATGTTAACCCTTAAGCTTTAAGTCTTGGCCTTCGGGACTGCCGTGTGTTAATCCTGACTGAAGCAGCTCTGCAGCAGAGGAAGTGAAGTTTATCTGAGCGATTAGGACTCACCTTTGGAGGCGTTCCCGTGCTCCTTGTGCAGTTGTGCGTACGTGTCCGTGTACTGCGACTGGCCCGCTCCTTTGCTGTCTAACAAAAAGGACAGGTCTTCACCATTGTAGTCTGTGGGTACATTATTAGAAATATGACAGTGAATAAATCCCGCCATCATGAACCACCTCGGATCTTAAAAAAAAAAAAAGTCCTAAAACGTCTCTTCTGTCGTCTTTGTGAACAAATTTATGAACAAAACAGAAGCGTGGTCATTTCTCCCAGTGGTCGACTGACCCCACCCTATAGAGCGAGCTTTAGTCTAAACTGCAAAAAAAAAAAAGAAAAAAGGGAGGAAGCAGGCCGAGGACGGAGGGATGATGAAAAGGGGAGGAGAGGGGCTGCTAAATCTGTTCGAGAAGGAAGTCTGGAGGAAAGGATTAGGAAAACAGGGAGGGAGCTGCGAGAAAAGAAAAACCCCGGGTGTATCTTTAACCTGCCACCCCTCGTTTCTGCGTCTCTGCACCCCGCGTCCTCGCCGCGTCCTAAAAACACCCCGCTTCTTTCCTCACGAGTCACGAGTCACGAGTCAGGAGTCAGGAGTCAGCGGCGTGTCAAGGCCCAGCTCGGCGTGCGTGACAGATTAGGGCTTTACAGGTGAAGGACAGAGGAAATGTTTTGCACGAACACTCAGGAAATGTGAGCGGAGAAATATCGAAAAGACAAAGATGACTCTCAGGCTGACGGCAGCGGGACAGAGGTACACATTACAGGATAAAAATACTTCAGTTTGCCAAAGACCAGACATTTAATCAGACCCTCTGTTTAAGCGAACGGTAATAAAGCGTGTTTAAGTCTGCAGGGGAAAAAGCCGGTGCTGCTGTGGCCTAAATATAACGTCTAAATCATAACGAGGGAAAAATCCAAACGGTTTCTTACCATATGAACTGAAATCAAAGCCGACAGGAACCTCCTGAGTCCTGAAGTCCTCGCTGAAGTAACCTGCCTGGTACATCTCCATCTGAGCAGGAACAAACAAACAAACAGACAAACAAACAAACAAACGCGTTTAATGGGCTTCACATAGAAATTCCCATTTTAGGAACAGGCAATTATCCAATTCTTTATTTTATTGTAAAAAAAAAAGGTTTTTTTTTTTAGTAATTAATTAAAAAAATATACTGATACGTTTTCCAACACAGCACGTGAGTGAATGAATGAATAAATAAATAAATAAATAAATCTGAGATAGATAGATAGATAGATAGATAGATAGATCTGTGATAGATGGATAGATGTGTGATAGTAAATAAATGAATAAATGAATAAAAGCAGACTTGGGGTTAATTTGACTCCAAACAAACAAACAAATTCTGAAAAATTCACTTATCTCACCACTTTCAGTACTCAGTGGATCTGCTTCAGCTCTAGAGACTGCACTAACCTGAACACACTGAACACACTGAACCCGAACACACCGAACACACTGAACACACTGAACACACTGAACCCGAACACACCGAACACACCGAACACACTGAACACACTGAACACACTGAACACTGAACACACTGAACACACTGAACACACTGAGCACTGAAATAAAATCCGGTTTAATAGTTTAAACTCTTCACTTAGTCCCAGAATTTTAATTAATTCGTTTGTTTGTTTGTTTGTTTGTTTGTTTACTAACCAATAAGGTCTGAAATTCAGTTAACGGTAAACGGTACCTTCAGATTTCCTCGCGAGCGTTCCGTTATCCTCTGGGCTCGAGCGCTGCAGGTTCAGATTGCGTGCGTCTCGCGCTCCGTCCTGTCCCGGTTATAAGGAGGCTGCGCGTGCGGGAGCGGGCAGGACGGGGGGGTGAGGGGCGTGTCTCCGGACCGGCGCTCGGTGTGACCCGCGCGCTGCTTCGTGACTTCACACGCCGTGACGTCAGACGGGAGTCACGAGCGCAGATTTTTGTTACGGTGCCGTCCGAAGAAAGAAAAACAATCAGCGTTAATGAAGCGGAGTTCCGCGCGCTGAAGCGTTTACACACAGATTAACGAGTTTAACCAGCGCGAGCTTTCCGCTTTACTGATTTAACCCAAAATCTCACTTTATACTCAATCATCAATCATCTATAATCAATCATCTATAATCAATCATCAATAATCAGTCATCAATAAGAATCTGTGTTTTTAAATATTCAGCTTCATTTTTTATTTTAATGAACGCAACAGTTAAAGATTTAAAATCTTGAGAAATTATTTTAAATCTTAAAAAATTCAAACTTTAGCTGCAGTTTGGGGCTTTAAGCTCCGGATGTGGCGAAAATGCTGAATTATTCCAACTTATATTCAATATTCACTAAATATCATCATAGGACCTAAAATAAAAAGATGTTAAATTAAAAATATACTTTTTTTTCATTTTGCAGCTAAAGTTTAATTTTCATACAACGCAAAAAAAACAACTAAATCTTTAAGCATCAAAACATTTTAGATTTTTTTTTCATTTTTAGGTTTTAAAATGACATTTAAAAGTCTTAAACTCGTCATTTTGTCCAGATTTTATTGCATCTAGAGCTTTATTTTAAAAACTAATGTCAAATGTCCTGCTATTATTATTATTATTATTATTATTATTATGATGATGATGATGATTATTATTATGATTATTATTATTATTAATGGTCCTATAGTGTCCTTATCACAGAGATGTCGGATATCAGCAGATAGAAGGGATTATATTTATATATATATATTATAGAGCAGAAGGTGTATAATCGGTGTGTTTATGAGACATGAAGTGAGTAAAGAGCGGAGCAGCAGAGAGTTCAGGGTGTTTATGAGCATTTATACTGAACAATTATTATTATTTACTTTATTTACTTTATTTACTTTCTCATTATCGTGTGTTTCTGAACTCTGTGTACAATAACAGCATGATCATGAAGAAATATTTAACCTTTCTTACATTTAAATAAAAAATAAAAGATGAACAGAAATGAGAGAGTGAGAGAGAGAGAGTGATAGAGTGAGTGAGAGAGAGAGAGAGAGAGAGAGAGTGATAGAGTGAGTGAGAGAGAGAGAGTGATAGAGTGAGTGAGAGCATGATAGAGTGAGTGATTGAGAGAGAGAGAGATAGAGTGAGTGATTGAGAGAGTGATAGAGTGAGTGATTGAGAGAGATTTTTTTGTCTTGTTCAGTTCCTTCTCCTGCTCTGCTGTATGTTGCTTTGGCAATACAAAATATTTTGTCATGCCAATAAAGC
>CM074966.1:507116-521012 GCA_037577455.1 Pangasius macronema | reverse complement strand
AGAGAGAGAGAGAGAGAGAGAGAGTGATAGAGTGAGAGAGAGATAGAGAGTGAGAGAGAGTGAGAGAGTGAGAGAGAGAGAGAGAGAGAGAGAGAGTGATAGAGTGAGAGAGAGATAGAGAGTGAGAGAGAGTGAGAGAGTGAGAGAGAGAGAGAGAGAGAGAGAGAGTGATAGAGTGAGAGAGAGATAGAGAGTGAGAGAGAGTGAGAGAGTGAGAGAGATAGAGAGAGAGAGAGAGTGAGAGAGAGAGAGAGAGAGAGAGAGAGAGCGAGCGAGAGAGAGAGGCAGTAAATCAGAGCTAACATGACTCTTTACTTTACAGTTTTTAATCGTGTTTTATTTATTTTAATCCAGATGAACTTCTTGAGCTTCAACATTTCATCCTTATCTGGTTCTTTAAATCTTTTTAAAACTGACACAAAACTAAAGCTGCTGTAAATTTTTTGTTGAAACTTTCTAAAAAAAAAAAAAAAAACAGTAATTAATCCTCTGAGCTCTTTGCCTAGGCTGTGTAACGGAGTCCCTGGCGTCCAGCAGTCTCCGCTGCCTCTCCTCCATCGTGGACAGCATTTCCAACCAGGACACAAAGACGAATGAAGGCTGATGAAGAAATGTTTGGAATGCGTGAAGAAGCTCAGCTCACATTTCCACTTTCCTTTTACTGTTCAAGTTCACTGTTCATATATTTATACCGGAAAGATCACTGTGGCGTTTTTGGTAGAATTCCGCGTCCCTGCCGCTGCACGTGATTCCCTTCTTTTACAGAGATTCCTGATTATTCATCACTATTTACCTGTACAGGCGTTGGAATATATTATTGCTATTTTAAATATTTTGTATTTTATCAATAAAGTAAAAGAAAAACATGATTTGGGGAGTTTTTAATTTATTTGTGTATATAAATAAAATTGCTGCACAGTTGTCCTGCTTAAAGGTTTAGACTCGGCGGTGTTATTAAAGAAGTCTTCAGCCGTCCCACTGTAAGTGTGTGTGTGTGTGTGTGTGTGTGTGTGTGTGTGTGTGTGTGTGTGTGTGTGTGTGTGTGTGTGAGTGTGTGTGTGNTGTGTGTGTGTGTGTGTGTGTGTGTGTGTGTGTGTGTGTGTGTGTGTGTGTGTGTGTGTGTGTGTGAGTGTGTGAAATATTCCAGCCAGCTTCAGCTGCTGCTCTGATAAATTTAGTCACCAGTTTAGCACATGATCACAGAGGGAACGTCCGTCAGGGGGAATGTAGTAGAGCTGTGAGTAATAGCAGGTACAGTGTCACCGCTCTCACTCAGACAGGTGCTTCTGTTTCAGTCCTGGCTCCGCCTACTGTCCTGTCATTGGTCCGTCGCCTGATTGTGTGCACCTGCTCCGTGTTACCCAATAATTAGTTGTATATTTACACCCTGGTGTTTTATGTTACTGTTGTCTTGTTCATCGTTTGTATGTTGTGATTTTTTTTTTAGTTTTGACCCTCGCCCATGTCATTTCATTATATAGTTATAGATTTATATCGCTATATCTTTACATCTTTACATCTGTATATCGTTATATCACTATATCTTTACATCTGTATATCGTTATATCACTATATCTTTACATCTGTATATCGTTATATCACTATATCTTTACATCTGTATATCATTATATCACTATATCTTTACATCTGTATATCATTATATCACTATATCTTTACATCTGTATATCGTTATATCACTATATCTTTACATCTTTATATCATTACAACTTTATATCATTATATCTTTACATCTTTACATCTTTACATCATTATATCTTTACATCCGTATATTGTTATAACTTTACATCTTTATATCGTCATATCATTATATTGTTATATCATTATATTGTTATATCGTTATATTGTTATATCCAAAGCTAACACATAACGTGCAACAATTGATATTGAATCCTACTCAAGAGTCTACAACACAAAACCAGGATTGTGATACCGCTGCTCACTGCTCAGTCTAATTATTTTCCATTTACACCCCAGCGCTGAGTCCTGGAGTCTCTGATACGTTATCGTTTCCATAGTAACTGCTCATTCACAGGGACTGGGTGAGTGGCGATGGGATGCTTTAACGCTAGTTTGTGTGAGTCTGTTTATTATAATGAAAACTCTCTCTCACACACACACACACACACACACACACACACACACACACACACACACACACACACACAGTGTGGAGTGTTTAGGAGTATATGGTGATTCTCTGGCAGGAAGCGCTCTCTTTCTCTCTGAGCAACACACATGCTGCTGTCAATCAAACTCCTGAGTCATGTGACCTGATATGATCTATTAATGCTGAATGATGAAGTGCAATCTCCCTCTCTCTTTCCCTCTCTGTTACACTTTCTCTCTGTCACCCTCTCTCTCTCTCTCTCTCTCTCTCTCTCGCTCTCTCTCTCAGTTTGTCTCTCTCTTTTTCTCTGTGTCCTTCTGTCACTCTGTCTGTTTCTTTCTAGAGAGAAACAGCTGGTTTCTCCTTCCCTTTGTCTCTCCTTCTCTCTCTCTCTCTCTCTCTCTCTCTCTCTCTCTCTCT
Source organism: Pangasius macronema (assembly GCA_037577455.1). Taxonomy (NCBI): domain Eukaryota; kingdom Metazoa; phylum Chordata; class Actinopteri; order Siluriformes; family Pangasiidae; genus Pangasius; species Pangasius macronema. The sequence continues at coordinate 518,464 of CM074966.1, read as the reverse complement.
CTCTCTCTCTCTCTCTCTCTGTATCTGTCTCTCACTGAGACATTGTGTAGGATAGAAGAGAAGAAAAGTGTGTGGCCATGAACTTTTTTTTTTTTCATTTCTGTCTAAAAAAAAAATAGACACAAAAATCTCTCAGATTCTGTTAATGGATCGAAGTTCTAAAAATAAAAGCAGCAGAGAAATAAATACAAAAAAAGAAAAAAATTCTCTAAAAATTTAGAGAAATAACAGAAATAGAAATAATACACAATACAGATAAAAACGAAACCAAACGAAAAAAAATCTGAATCTTAATGTGAGAACTAATTTGAATAAATGTAAAATATAAAACATCTCTGCTCGGAGCTTTACTAATCACACACTGGCAGGTTTTCTCGTTGTCTGTGTTGTTCACTTTGATCTAAACACACACACACACACTGGATGTCTTCTTCAGCTGTGTGTGTGTGTGTGTGTGTGTGTGCGTGTGTGTGTGTGTGCGTGTGTGTGTGTGTGTGTGTGTGTGTGTGTGTGTGTGATTTAGTGCCTGTGTTTGCTTAGCTGCAGTTCCCAGACTCTCATCAGGCCAAACACTTTAACACGTTGTGAGAAAGATGGCTGTTTGGAGCTTATTAACTGTCGCCGCTGTAAAGCTCCGACTGATGAGCTGTAAAGAGCAGGAACAGGACGAGAACCTCTGCGTTACACGACCGTGGCGAGACCAGCCGCTCTCTCCTGTCACTACTGCAGCTACACATCTCAGGAACGCTCCGATAATCAGATGGATGATTCACTGAGATGTAACACACGCGGCTGTAACTCTGAACACTGCGTCGTTGGGCACCGATGTGCATTCGGTTTTTAAGGTTTCCTTATTTTGAACAATTTTCTGTAAAGCTGTGCAGCTTCAAATCACAGCTTTATATTAATGAGCTCGTTCTCATACGGCATCGTTTCTATAGCAACAGCTCATTCACAGGATACGGATTTAAAACAGTTTCTGCGAGGGGAAGTTTATTTCTCATTTATGGAAGGAGACTCCAGTGTCAGAGCTAGAGCTTTAACGTTACGTTTTCAGGACAGAGGAGTTCATGCTTCACGCTTTCTCTGTAACACAACGAGCTGCTTTTATTAGAGAGAGAATAAAGAGCGGCTGGTGAGGGAACCAATGTTTACAGCTGCTATAGCGTAAGTGACAACAGGAACTAGTTTGGGACATTAACCTTTTCATGCATTGCACAACATCTGAGGTTTTATTTTGTCTTAATGTCACTTATACTAAAAAAAATGAATGGATTGAGTAAAAGTGTAAAATAAATAAATAAATAAATAATGTTAACATTTTTAAATGCTTATTTAAAAATGTAAATAAACCAAAAATTGTTTCAGTTCTAAAATATTTCCAAAATTATACAAAAATATAATTTCTGAAACACAAAATAATAAGAAGAAACACAAAAATAAATAAAAATAAATACAACTCTGAGGTGCTCAGCGAAGTCCAGCATCAAAAATATTTTTTATTAATTTATTTGGTTATTTTTGTTTTATTATGTAGAAAAGGTAGTAAAGATGGACAACAACACACAGTTTAGAGAGCTAAAAATTACAGTGATGCTCTAAACAGATTAGAAGGTGATTTATATTTTATATTTATTTTTATATTTATATTTTCCTAAAATATATTTAAAAAAGAGCTTTAAATGATCGATCTATAAGCATGGACACTATGCATGAAAGAGTTGAATGTAGCTATAAATGGATAAAAAGTATGATGTGTTGTTCTTTAATAAACAAATAAATAACCCAGAACACCCCTCCATCGCTCCAAACCCGCTCTGATAAACGAAGATAAACGAAGATAAACGAAGATAAACGAAGATAAATGAAGAGCGGTGATGGCAGCACTGCGTATTTAATTTCAAATTTAAAGACGAGCTTCAGTGCGTCCAGAATTAACACTTTTTTTTTCTTGTGTGTTTTTTACTTCACACGCGATTGTTAATGAGCCGTTTAACTCTCTTTTACTCTCTTTAACTCTCTTTAACTCTCTTTAACTCTATTTAACTCTCTTTAACTCTATTTAACTCTCTTTAACTCTATTTAACTCTCTTTAACTCTATTTAACTCTCTTTAACTCTCTTTAACTCTCTTTAACTCTCTTTAACTCTCCTTAACTCCTGTTTAATGAGCTTTAACTCACATTAACACACTCCAGAGTCACAGTAACAGCGCTCTGATCCAGCTGTGCCACATCTGTAACACACACACACACACACACACACACACACACACACACACACACACTCGGGAAAAATACACAGATGACCTTTTTTTTATATATTACATTAAAATCAGCAGAATGTATAAAATGAAATGTTACTGGTTGATTTACTGATTGACTCTTTCATTCGTTCAGACTCTTTTCATCCCTCCGTCACTTCTCACACATCTCAGCTGTAAGGTTTTTCTCTTCACACCGTTGCCTTCACCTCGCCAGCCTTCCTGGGGTTCATTCCTGAGCGTTTTTGCAGCGCAGGTTCGGAGACCTGGTTCTGATGATGTAGATGATGTCTGTGAGCAGCTCCTGAAGGTTCCTTCAGAGTGATGCAGCCTGTAATATTCACGTTCACGTGTCTGTAAACATCCAGACTGTATCTGAGCTCTTACTACAACACACGTTCTCAGGATTGTTAAGTTCTAGTTTTCTCGAATAAAAAAAGGTCTTCTGGAGGTTTTCAGGATGGAAAAGCTGCTTCTCTTCCCTCAGAAGGACAGACAGTAAGTTCTAACAGGAGTTTTACTGAACCGTATGAAATGGAGAGGGACTGGATGAAGAGCTCCTTCAGCCTGAGCGGCTCTTTGGTCCTTTGCGTATCTGTTCCAGCTTTCCAAAGAAATTTTACTTAAAACATCTTCTGAAAGGAAAGCTCCAGATCCTCCAGAGGAACCAAATGAAGAGCTGTTTTTAAAGAACGAGACGGATGTTGTTTTTTTTTTGCTTGATATCTGAGTGTAACGTTGAGAAGATGTTTTATTTAGGAACAGAAATAGAGCTTAAATGAAGAGCTTAAAAGTTATATCATTTTCCTTTATATCAAGAATCACATTAAGAGTAAGTATAGCATTGTGTGTGTGTGTGTGTGTGTGTGTGTGTGTGTGTGTGTGTGTGTGTGTGTGTGTGTGTGTGTGTGTGTTTATCTATNTGTGTGTGTGTGTGTGTGTGTGTGTGTGTGTGTGTGTGTGTGTGTGTGTGTGTGTGTGTGTGTGTGTGTGTTTACTTCCTGATGATGATGAATGAGAAGCTCTCCTCCATGCACATGTGTGAAGCTGGGTGGGGTGTGTGGTGTGTGTGGGGTGAAGGGGTGGTAAAGGGGTGTGTGTGAGGGCCAATAGGGCAGGAGCACTGACCCCGTGGTGGAGGTGTGGTGCTATAAGAGCCGGCCGTGTGGAGCAGAGTCGTCTCAGATTCCTCTCTCAGCTCCTCTCTTCTCTCCTCCACAAACATGGACTCCTGGGCTTCGTGTCCCGACTCCGCGCTGATGTTCGACTCAGGGGTGAAGCTGGAATCGGATGAGGAGGAGCACGTCCGGGCGCCCGGGGGCCTCCACGAGGCCGGGAGCTGCCTGCAGTGGGCCTGTAAAGCCTGCAAGCGTAAAGCGAGCAGCGTGGACCGCCGGCGCGCCGCCACCATGCGCGAGAGACGCAGGCTGAAGAAGGTCAACCACGCGTTCGAGGCTCTGCGCCGCTGCACGTCGGCCAATCCCAGCCAGCGACTCCCCAAAGTGGAGATCCTGAGGAACGCCATCAACTACATCGAGAGCCTGCAGGAGCTGCTGAGGGAGCGGGTGGAGAACTACTACAGCCGAGAGAGCAGCTCGCAACCCTCCAGTCCATCATCATCATCCACCTGCTCCGACAGCACGGTGTGTAGCACGTCCGAGAGATCGCACACACACACACACACACACACACACACACACACACACACTCGCTCGCACACACACTCGCTCACTGCAGGGGCTTCAGTCGTCACACTTTAATCCAAACACGGCTTCTAAAGCATCACTCGTGAGTGGAGATCGCTCTCCTGCAGCAAAATGCGGCTTTTTATATTCACAGTATTTAATCTGTATTTTCACATTTGCAATTAAACACAAATTTAAATTTGTAAAAAATAAAAAAAAAATCAGCTAATGAATAAATCAGGGATGTTACAGTAGATGTTACAGCGGCTCTAAACAGCGCGGTCACATGACACTGTTTTACCAAAAAAAGATAAATATAATAAGAAACACGTAATTTTTATAGTTTTCCGATAATCTATCGAGACTTTCTTTAAATGTAAACGTATCGCGATATTTAACGCATCATCAGAAAACCGTGAGCGTTCTGATGGGATGTTACTTTTATTTAAACGGTTTAATCCACAACAGGGACACGACTGAACAGAAATCATCGCTTTAACTCTAACAGTGGAGCTCATGTAAAAGTATATAACGATAAAGTGCATTGTGGGTATTCCGTGTGTTATGCCTGGGCGCTGACGTGCTGCAGTGCATTGTGGGTATTCGGTGTGTTATGCCTGGGCGCTGACGTGCTNNNGCGCTGACGTGCTGCAGTGCATTGTGGGTATTCGGTGTGTTATGCCTGGGCGCTGACGTGCTGCAGTGCATTGTGGGTATTCGGTGTGTTATGCCTGGGCGCTGACGTGCTGCAGTGCATTGTGGGATTTCTGTACATCGTAGTGAAAGTAATGTATTTTTTTATTTAGCAAAACATTGACTTTTTTACTGAAACTCTTTTATTAGCTTCTTTTATCGATGACACAAAGGTGTGATTTTTGTGCCTTGTCGCACCTTTTTGATCATTTTTGGGATTTTCTTTCTATTTTTGTGCTTTTTGTATAAAACACAAGCAGTTTTTATTGTTTAAAGGAGTCAGTACGTGCTGTACACTGCATGTGCGGCTCTATAGGCTACACCACGTCTAAAAAACGTGAAACACTGACTTTTACTCCAGTTTAATTAATTAGTTTATTAATTTTAGCTCTGTTTGGTTTAGACGCTGTTGTAGTACAAACATTACACTCATTAGCGTGTCTTTATGAGCCGTAAACTCCGCTGATGGAGGCTGTAATAATGGCCTCGCACGCTGATTTAGCGAAGCTAGCGTGAAGCTAATGACGCTTCCTCGAGCATGAATGAGACCTTCAGCGTCTCCTGCTCTTTTTTCCCTCCTCGGTGTTTGAACTGTGAAATTTCTGCCCGTCTTTCCTCCTCCATAATAAATCTCCGCGCACATCTGTCTCCTTTCTTTACGCCAGCGTATTAGCTTACCGCTTCACGTCTGGGCTCTTAGGCGTAAGATTTTATTAGCGTGACGTCCAAATCATCTTTATCGCTTGGAAAATAATCCGAAGGAAAGTTTGAAGAATTTCTTTAAACAATCGTAAATCTATAATCTTTATGAATCTTTTTATCCTGTGTTTCATATATTTCTTGGGTTTGTGCTGTTTGCGCTAATCACAGACCCTCCAGCTCACGTTTTATTTTTTTCTGTGAAATGTAAGCGGAGATTTTATTTTTTTTCCACTGGACTCTGTTTTACAGCCTAATGAAGCCTGAGCTAATCCTCCTGGTTCCTGCCAGGACGTTCTGCTCATTCTCTCTCTCTCAGCGTCGTCTCGCACGCCCGGTGTGGCTTTCACTCCCAGATCGATTCGGCACGCTCGCAGCTCAGCTTAGCGTGGGAGTTCCTCCTCCTCTCTCTCGTTTTTTTCCTTTAATGACTGCTGTGAAATAAAGAAGCAACTGCTGAGGACTTTCTAAATCCACCAAGTATGACTGGGGCTTTAAAAAATGTGTACAAAAAAAAAGGGTCTGACTTTTAGAAAAAAAAAGAAAAAAAAACAGCCCAAATACATTTTAATACCAAATACAATTTAAAATATATTTTTTGTATTTTTTACAGAAATGCTGGGGTCAAGTCTCAGTAATTAGACACTGTTTTGATTTAATATAAAAAAAATGAACAGATTTAGAATTACGAAGCGTTTTCTGAACACGACGCCTCTAACGCGAAGTCTTTCCAAGTTCCAGCTAAAACATCTACATTCATATTTATATTTATATAAATATATTTTTACAATATTAATTGTAGGAACATTAAAAAAAAAGGAATTCAAGATATGCAAAAAAATATTCTTTAATATTTATTTATTTTAAGATATATTAAATATTTTAAGATAAAACAATAAAACAAATTTTAGACACTTTTGAGAAAGTAAAATTATCTCGTAAATAGGGTTGAATTTACTTTCAACACTTTAAGCCTTAAATTTTTATTATTTTTCTTAGAATTTATTATTTATTGATGTATTATTATTGACTTATTATTTATTATTTGTTGCTTTATTTATTATTTGTTTATTGATTTATTGTTATTGATTTAATATAATTGATTTATTATTATTGATTTATTGATGTATTATTATTGATTTATTATTATTGATTTATTATTGATTTATTTATTTATTATTTATTGATTAATTATTATTGATGTATTATTAGTGCAGTGGAGTTTTATCGTGTTGTGTTTGTGTCCCCGCAGCCCGAGTGCAGCCCCGTCTGGTCTCAGATCAGTTTAAACACAGCAGCGTTGTACAGTTATGAAGGTCAGAGCGGTGAGTGCGCTGTTCATCATCATTACGTCATCATTACATCATCATTATGTCATCGTTACATCATCACTGCATCGCCGTCTTTAACATGCTGTGTTACACTGCAGTGCACTGTGTAGGGTGCAGGCTGATTAGCATAAAACTGAACAACATGCAGCTAATTTTTGAGCTAGCATCAGACTGATTAGCATAGAACTGAACAACATGACGCTAACTTAAAACTGACTAGCATAAAACTGACTAGCATAAAACTGACTAGCACAAAACTGAACATGAGGCTAACTTAAAACTGACTAGCATAAAACTACTAGCATAAAACTGAACAACATGAGGCTAACTTAACATTGAACAGCATAAAACTGACTAGCATAAAACTGAACATGAGTCTAACTTCAAACTGATTAGCATGAGGCAGACTAGCATAAAACTGAACATGATGCTAACTTAAAAACTGACTAGCATGAAGCTGACTTGCATAAAACTGACTAGCATGAGATTGGCTTAACCCTGCCTAGCATGAAGCTAATCTCTTACAGCCCTGAGATCACAAACACTGAGCTTTTCAGAACATTGTTGTACGTTTCTGTGTTTTATTTTTGACCTTTTTGACCTTTTGTCTACCAGTTTGTCTTTGTCTATGTTTTTATACTGAATTAGCATCTTTATCCTTTATCCTGTAGTATAAAAGATCTACTTCTGTGTATTTGGTGCTTGTTTATGTGATTAGAAGTGATTGAGTGATGGTTTTGCTAGCATGGCTGTTGTGGATCGTGATTAGCATGAGCCAGTGACTAGCATTCCTCTAGAGCCGTATTTTCACACTTGTGGTGTTTTTGTGTGTTTTGTTTGATGCCTGGTTTGTTTGTTGTTTATTTCTGCAGCGAGTGGAACGGACAGATCCGCTGGATCGACGAGTCTGCAGTGTTTAACCAGCATCGTGGACCGACTGTCCTCGAGGAACACGGCCGCTCTGTCCCCGAGTCCCTGCGAGTCCCACTGCAGCACCCCGGAAAGTCCAAACACACTCGTCTACCACGTCCTGTAAGAGCCACAGAGACGCTGTGTGTGTGTGTGTGTGTGTGTGTGTGTGTGTGTGTGTGTGTATGTACACTCACTCGGGGTGGAGCATCATGTCATGTATAAAGTCCTGCTACAGTAATCTACAATATCATTTTCCAAAGACTTTAAACAAGGACACACACACACACACACACACACACACACACACACACACACACACACACACACACACACAGTGATTGTACTTACTACATCAGACACTCATAAAGAAAATATATGCACAATTTATTTACAAATATCATTTTGCAATGTATGAACGATTTTTTTTTTTTAAATACACACGGATACATTAAGCATTTGTGTAATATAGTGAACATATTTACATTTATATCATATATGTTAAATATTTTATATTTTATAGTTTTTTAACTTTAACATATTAAACATGTTTTAAATATAAATATATATTAAATTGGCTGAACATGAAATACATTAAATGTTAAATATATTAAACAAACATAAAATTTATTTTAATATTTAAATGTTAATTATATTAAACAAATATAAAATTAAAAATTTTATATTAAAATTAAATACTAAATATAATACATTTACTTAAGTGTTATACTTTAGTGGATTTTTCACAAATCATTCAAAAAAATAAAAAATATTAATAATGTAAATCTGGACCTCTGATGGTTCTTGGGCTTGTTCCCGTGTTAAAGGTTCTGTGTGGAACCCTACACCCGAGAACACCTCTAGACGCTAGAACACCTCTACACGCTAGAACACCTCTACACGCTAGAACATCCAGAGAACATCTCTACACGCTAGAACACCTCTACACGCTAGAACACCTCTACATCTGAGAACATCTCTACACGCTAGAACACCTCTACATCCGAGAACATCTCTACACGCTAGAACACCTCTACACGCTAGAACATCCAGAGAACATCTCTACACCCGAGAACATCTCTACAGGATAGAACACCTCTACACGCTAGAACACCTCTACACGCTAGAACATCTCTACACGCTAGAACATCTCTACATGCTAGAACACCTCTACATGCTAGAACACCTCTACACCCGAGAACACCTCTACACGCTAGAACACCTCTACACGCTAGAACATCTCTACATGCTAGAACACCTCTACATGCTAGAACACCTCTACACCCGAGAACACCTCTACATGCTAGAACACCTCTACACGCTAGAACATCTCTACACCTGAGAACACCTCTACACGCTAGAACATCCAGAGAACATCTCTACACCCGAGAACATCTCTACAGGCTAGAACACCTCTACACGCTAGAACATGCTAGAACACCTCTACACTCTAGAACATCTCTACACTCTAGAACACCTCTACACGCTAGAACATCTCTACACTCTAGAACATCTCTACACCTGAGAACATCCAGAGAACATCCGAGGAACCATTTTTTTTCTTCCTAAAGTGCAAACCCGTGTATTTTTTAAAATGTGAATAAATTTTAAAAATCCATTCCATACATTGCAAAAGATATTTGTAAATTCACTTTGTGACTATATTTTTATGTGTTATTATTTTTCTGTATTAGAGAAACGTAGCTGCAGGACGTGTAAACGTAAAAACGTAAACGTAAATGTAAACGTGTGTAGAGTCGGAATCAGTGAACTGGTCAGATTTCGCTCTTATTTTCTTCATTAATGGAAACGTAGAATAAACACGAGCTGATTTCAGAACTTAAAAAAAAAAAACTTTACGACTTTATTTTGTAAAATGTTTTGGAAATGTTATTAACGTTATAGTGTAATTATTTCTGATTTACTGTTACACACACGTCTTACTGAATATCACGTCTGGTTTTTATTTTATTTTATTTTATATATTTTACGTTACACACCAAAACTCTCGGTTCATGCGATTAAAGGAAGCTTTCGGGACGAATCCACGGGTTCGGTATTGTAAATAATTTTGTACATACTGTACTTTTGTATTTTAAACTTTTTGATCTTTACTGTATTCATCCGTTTCATATTTAAGGTCTTTACTTTTCTCTCTCTCTCTCTCTCTCTCTCTCTCTCTCTCTCTCTCTCCCCCTCTCTCTCTCTCTCTGTTTCTTTTTGTCCTCCACCTTACGGCTGGATTGAACTGAAATGAGGAATAAATTCAGTTGTTCTTACAGAAGCTGTTTCCTGTCTCTCAGTAGAGATGCTAAGAGCAGCACGTAGATTTCCTCCACATGCCATTTGTCATCGTCAGAGGTGTGTGTGTGTGTGTGTGTGTGTGTGTGTGTGGAGGTGACAGATGATGAGGTGTTGAAGAAAAAGAGAAGGAGGAAATAAGGGTTTGTGTGATGCAACAAATGCTACACATCATTCACACCTTTAATGCCATTGTCATGAACAAATGGCTTTGTGCTGACACGTCGTGTGTGTGTGTGTGTGTGTGTGTGTGTGTGTGTGTGTGTGTGTGTGTGTGTGTGAACTTATTAGCCACGTGAGCTTTATTTGAGCCTTTAAGATGCTCACTCAAATCTCAAGACATTTAACCCTTTCGTTGCCCTCAACATGGCCTTTCTTTCCTGTTTCTTTATTTTTCTTCAATCACTATAAAAAAATAAAAAATATTAAACATTATTCTCGTTGCTAATGAGTTCTAACACTTAAAATACACTATATATAATATATACAATATAGAAGGTATTGGTCGATAAACTCTAAAAGAGATGACAAGTAAACACACACACACACACACACACACACACACACACTGCAACAAAAAAAAGAAGAAGTAATCATCCGAGTGTAAATCTGTTAAATACATGCGCTCATTGCGATGCGTTATCGTTTCTATAGTAACGGCTCGTTCACACGCTGTCCTGAGAGAAATAACATGGGACGAGACCAAAACTTTACGCTTTTAATGATCTTAACAACAATTCGTCAGTAAATAAAGCAGGAACTGAACAGACAGATGAAGTAAATTAGTATGGAGCAGTTTTTCCCTTTGAGTTCTTTAAACACTGAAGCATTGTGGGTAAAATTTCACACAGTCAGTACTGTTCCACTCGGCGCTGAAGGCTTTAACAGTAGGTGAAAATAAATCAATCAATAAATCAATAAATAATGAAACAAAGCTTCCCGGCTAGTTTGTGTTTAATGTGAGATGATGACCTTCTCTTCAGGACAGGCTTCAACTCTGCACTCTGAGCCTGATGGACTTGTTCTCAAGACACTTCCTGGTGGACAGGAGCGTTCTCCTCTTTAGAAAACAACTCTGATGGCAGCAGGTCTCTCTGTAATGTTCTCCTGCACTCCATGGGCAAATAGTGCAATAGTAAATGCATTACAGGTTCAGGCAGTTTTTCAGTTTCAGGTATGTGTGTATGTATGTGTGTCAATCTCAGTGGAAGAATGAGTCAGAAGTGGAGAAAATTAAGGAGGTGCTCAGGAAAATACTCAGCTTCGGGTGGTAACAGTATCTCTACCTCATCACTTCTACGAATAAGTAAAATTATCGCACAACAGACTGAGATTATTTTAAATGAGTGAAAATGTCTATAAATAGGTTTAATAATCTTATAAGGCTATTAAGAGTACATGTGTGTGAATGAAAGGGAGGGAAGTGGAACAGTAAGATTACAGGGTGAAGAGGTGAAGAAGGTTCAGG
>CM074966.1:440832-466094 GCA_037577455.1 Pangasius macronema | reverse complement strand
TCTTTACTGACACACAAACATTTTACTGTAACGCTTCATTCTGTGCTGAAAACTAACGTCTGGAGTCTAAAGTGTTTTTGTACTGAATCAATAATGTAGAAGTCAGAAAATAAACATCTGTAACAAAGATTGTATTAAAAAAAAAGGGGAGGGTGCCAAGATTTTTGCACAGTGCTGTATAGGCTACATTAGATGTGCTACGGTAACAACATAAGCTTAAAGTTAGTTCGTCATGTACAGATGCTTATAATTATATTATCAAGATGCAGGTTAACTGAGAGATTTAAAGAGGAAAATGAAGGGATATAACAGACACATGAATGGATGCATGAAATGACGGTTAAATGATGAATTAATGGAGTTTATGTTCATTAAAATGGTGTTTTTTTAATCAAATATCTTAATAGTCAGAAGATTAAGGTAGACTAAATATAAACTGTTTTTTTACTGTGTGTGCTGTGTTCATAATTTTACAGATTTATTATGTTTTTATATTTTTAAATCCTGTGTTACGCTACAGCAAGCAATGAAGTGTAAAATGTTATTTACGTTTTATTGGTGTTTTTACTGTGAATTTTACTGAATCTGTTCATCTGTTTTATAAAAGATTGATTATGGATGTGGAAAATTGTTGAGATTTTCTAAACTGTTTTTGTTGTTATTGCTGTAAGAAATGAATTATAGAATGTTACATACATACAAGACATCTTAAAATGATCAAATATAATATTACAATACATTGATGATTTTTTCAAATCTTGTTATTGAAACTGAAAGTTGAATATTATTTTTAAAAAAATGACATGCCACTGAGGATGAAAATCTTGTATGACCTAAAGAAATAAAAACTTGTCCAAATTACCAAATATGTCATTAACTAATGGCTTTCATTCAGTCTCGATAGATAGATAGATAGATAGATAGATAGATAGATAGATAGATAGATAGATAGATAGATAGACTACACTTCACTATACTTTTGTTTGTGTAAAGCTGCTTTGAGGCAATGACCTTGTAAAAAAGCGCTATACAAATAAAAAAAATGAATTAAAGAAAGATAAAAGTGTAAGCCACACTTCCTTAATGAGGATTTCAGAAACGTATCGTGTTGATGATGGCAGGAAAGTTTAAACAATTCAAAAACCCAAACTATGTGAATTCACTGTACTGAATTTCTAACCAATACGAACACAAACCAAGACAAATAATCCGATATCTCATTCAGATTAATGAGTATTAACGAGTATTAATCAGTGAAACAAATTTTTTATTTTATAAACAAGAATTTTTTAAAAACATTATGCCATAAACATAAAAACTTTATATTGCATCTTTAGTGAAATTCTTTTTTAAGCCAAAATACTGTTATTATAGACAAATTAGCAGTCAACAAATTATTCTTAAAAAGGTTTTTGTTATATAAAAATGTTTCTACACTTCTATTAAGAATAAATAAACAATATGAACTTTATGAACTTGTTTTTGTTGTGTGTTTTTTTACTACACATATTCTGACAAACCCTGCCTCCGACATCGGGATTTGTTTACAGAGTCCCGCCTCCTGCGCTGTGATTGGTTTACTAGATCATATTCACAAACCATGTCCAATCAATGAACATGTAAGTATGACTTTTAATGATGACATCATTGGAGGCGGGATCTATAGAAAAACAGGTATATTTTTAAAAGAAAAAAGAAGAAGAAGTTGTTCTTTTTTCCCCCTCAGGTTGCTCTGCTCTGTTGTTGGGGTTCTCCAGAAAGGTTCCACTCTATACGGTTCTAGGGTTTCCCACAGAAGAACTCTTAAGGGTTATAGATTTAACTTTTTTTTTTTCCAGAATGGAGTTTATATCTACCAGGAAACTTACTTTTTGTTCATTTCTATATACGAAAAAGCTGATTTATATCTTTTTTTTTTTTTGAACAATGTACTACAAAGACATGGCCGTATCTAATTTTTAAAAGGTCTCATCAGATGAAGCTGACCCTTTCACATCCCTACAAATTACTACTTGCTTTCTTTGAAACCAAAAAGGACATTTAAACAATAAATATTAAATATTAAATCTTTCTGGGTGATCACTTTGNATCACTTTGTGATATATTTACTACACTACACTAGCCTGTAGTTATATGTTAATAAGCTACATGTAGGCAATAATTTACAGTTATATTTTACATATTTAACAATATATGCACTTTATGACACTTTTTGTCAGCATAAAGCTCCAGTTTTGTTTTCTGTGTCAGATATGTACTGTTCCTCTGCTTCTATATGTCTAGATCTACACAAGAGCAATGCACACTTTTATGCACTTTAGTATACAGTAGTCTAACTACAGTACATTATTATGTAATTAATAATGAAATAAAAGCCTGTATATTGAGAAATACATTTCAATTTAATATTTTCTGTACAAACGAATCAAACTGTATCATTATCACAGAATAGCAAGTAAAGTTTGACATAAACACTTAGAAGTAGTCAATATTAAAGCGTTAAACTTTATTATCACATGTTTGTTTTCGTTGAAGGGCTATAAATGTTATTAACATGAAAAAAAAGGTTATTTGTCTGTTATTTGTCAAATCTTCAGAAGTTGAGAGCTGTATTTTTAATTTTTGTTTGGGCAGCCATTTTGTGTGGAAAGTCTAAAACCAGTGTATATTTACATATATTTTACATAATATTACACATGATTTGATCAATATTGCCCTGTTGAATTATCTATTCTAAATGGTTAGAAGCTGTTGATTAATTTAAAATTAAATTTTATATTTTCCGTGTACAACTCTTCAGCAGAGGGTTCCATGTAGAACCAATGAAATAAAAAATAAAAAATAAAAATCATGAAACTTATGACCCATATTCACCCACTCCTCTACAAAAACTTACATTTTATATTGTAAAGTGTTAAATATTATATTTAATATTGTAATTAAGTGGGCTATAAAAGTTATCAACGTGAAAAAAAAGGTTATTTGTCTGTTGTTTGTATATTTTTTAAATCCGCTGCTCAGGTTTGTTTGGGCGGCCATTTTGTGTGGCGCTTCTAAAACCAAAACGTATATTTTACATATATTTTACATAATATTACACATAATTTGATCAATATTGTCCTGTTGAACTCTCTAAATGGTTAGAAGATATTAATTATTTTTTAAAAAGAGTCTATGTAGAACCCTTCAGCAGAGGCTTCCATGTAGAACCCATTAAAAAAACACCTAAATAAAAATAAAACATGAAACGTATGACCCATATTCACCCACTTCACTACAAAAACATACATTCTTTACTGTAAAATGTTAACTATTATATTTAATATTGTAATTAAGTGGGCTATAACAGTTATCAATGTGAAAAAAATAGTTATTTGTCTGTTATTTGTTGAATCATAAGAGACTGAGAGCTGTATTATTTTTTTTTAAATCCGCCGCTCAGGTTTGTTTGGGCGGCCATTTTGTGTGGAGAGTCTAAAACCCGAAGCGCGCGCGCGTGTGCTGGGTGGCGTGAACGAGCATGGGGCAGCATGGGCGCGCGCGGGATGGGGGATTGGGGCACGCGCTCTGGTACCGGGTGCGCGCTCGAGGTGTCGCGCGGAGCGGAGTGATCGAGATTAACGGGCAAGCAGAGAGAGAGAGAGAGAGAGAGAGAGAGAGAGAGAGAGAGAGAGAGAGGGAGGAGGGGGGGGGGCTTTTTTCCCCTCCCCTTATAGCGAATACACTCATAGCTAATTGTAGCTAAGCGGTGCGACACCGAAATAATCCCGGGTTGTTGTATTTAAAAAAAATAAAAATTCGTTTTTATTTTGTTTTCTAAATTTAAATCTTCTTTACCGGTTACCCCGCTTTACATCCCCCCTTCCTCCTCTTCCTCTTCCTCCTCTTCCTCCTCCTCCTCCTCCTCTACCCCCCTCAGGCTGCACCACAACAGGCAACAATCAGACCAAACCGATGGCAGGCGATGCAAACTAGCTTAGCCTTAGCCGGGGAGAGCTAGCGCTTAGCCAGCAAAGGAACAGCCACAAGATCTGTCTCTCTGGAGGGGAAACGAAGATCAACACCGCCACCAAAATAAAAAATAACACCCAGACACACATCGAAGACGTGTCCTAGTGATTTTACATATATATCAGCTGTTTTTTGAGGGGATAAAAGAAAAGAGAGAGAGAGAAAAGGCGGCAAGCGGCTAGCAAAGAAACAAACCCGGGGACTATTTCGGACTTTAGCATCTTTTTTTTTTCTTCTTTTTTTTTTTTTTTAACCTCAGCGACAGAAACCGGGACCGAGGATTTTCTCACTGAAAAGAAAGATCATCATTTTTGGTTTTGTATTTTGAAAAGAGGAAAATTGATAACCAGTGGCACCCGAGTAGAGGGTGTAGAGGAGGGTGTAGAGGGGAGTCGGTGTCGGAGTCGGTGTCGGGGGGGAGGGGGGTCCCGATTTTTCAGCCGGTTTTCCGCGGGGTTTCTGTGGAGCTTTAGGACGGAGGTGAAGCAGATCTAACGCCGCTGCTAATGGCTGCTGCTTCTGCTGCTGCTTCTGCTTCTGCTGCTGCTGCTGCTGTTTCTGGAACCTGGGAACGAACCGCCGCCGCCTGAGGTATGAACCAAACACATACAACCCATATGTTTCTATATCTATTTATATATTTATTTATAGAGTCAAATTCATGTCATTGTGCTTCTTTTGAGCCCCATCTTTGCATCTGCAGCGCTGCCTTTCCGCTGCATGTCACCTCCCTGAAGTGCACTGAATAACATGTTGTATTCACATGTTGTATCTTCATGCTTCATTTCAATGTCTTTGCTCCTCTAGCTCCTCTAACACACCCATTTTACAGCCTAAATGTGCACTGCAGCACCAGCACTGCTGTTCGTCTCCATGCATGTGATGATGATGATGATGATGATGGTGGTGGAGGTGATGGTGGTGGTGGTGGTGGTGATGATGATGATGATGATGATGTACAGGCCGGTCAGTGAGGAGCTGCTTTCTTTGAAACACCTAACCATCTCACCAGTCATGCTCATTCTGCATGTTAATAAACGTAGTATAAACGCTTAGGGTGAGAAAGCAGATCAGATGCAATGCAGCAGGTATTCAGGTGTGTTTCCAGCCCGCATCCGGACACATCGCAATGTTCCTTACCCGACAGATTTTTTTGCATCACGTCTAACATCTAACTGTGGTCTGATTATTAAAGATCTATCACAAATCTGTGTGTGTGTGAGAGAGAGAGAGCAGCGTGCATACTGCATGCACAAAACCCCGTCATCATGATGATGCTTTATCTCTTAACAGTAATATCGTTTCTTTATTAATATTCATGACTTGAAACATTTTTATTTCATCCAAATAAAAAAGTCCCAAATTTGGGAGGAGAATTATGGGATTATGGGATTATGTGTGTGTAAATGTGTGTGTGTGTGTTTCATGTAAAGCTGCAGTGTTGCATGTCATCCGTCACATTGCATCGGCTTGTTGCGTTTTTCAGCATTTTATAAATATAATATTATTCTAGCTGAACCTCGACACTCATCCGTGCACACACGTGTGAAAAAATGGTCGATCCACCATTATGAAATGGTAATAAGAGTGTAATATGATGTAGTGTGTGTGTGTGTGTCACACACACACACACACACACACACACACCACACGGATGTGGGGTGACGTTCCGAGACGAGTTGATGTTGCGGCCAACAAAATGGATTCAGTCTTCGTTCTAGTGCACTAGATAGGGTGTACAAGTCGTTCACTCCCGTCCCAAATGCCACGCTTCATCCCTAGCTAGTGTCCCTAACGGAACATCGGCCATTTTAAGGCTCCGTCCCAAATGCTAGAACACACACAGGATCTACAGGATTCTGACCTCCTCACGTTTGGATGACACGGCGTGTTCCTCGGCATCTGCGTTACCCATAATGCACCGTGTGTCGCGACTAGGTTTAAACGACGAGTGCGGAACGATCACGAAGCCGGAGGTCAGCTGTGTTTCGTGTCTCGGTGTCCTCTGTAGGGCGCGCTTACTAATTAGCAGGCTAGCTAGTGGGCTGTCAGGTTAGCGAGGCGCTAATGATAATATAATATTTATAATATAAGTGGTGCTGAGATTAAAACTGTTACGACGTGGCGAAGTTGCTGATGTTGCTGATGCGCATTTTGTCGCTTGTGGGCGTGGCCTGGTTCACCATTTTTTGAGGTTCTGAATCAAGAAGGTAAAATGGCCAAAATGCCAAGGTCTTTATCTCTTTTGCTTGAAGTAAAAATGCGTTATCCAGTCGTACGCATAGAAATGAGCGAGCTAGCTCTTAGGGAAATCTCTCCGCACTTAATCCTGACTGCTGTTGCATTTATAGCGGCGTTTGCAACACTTTCGTCCACGTTTGCGTGGTCCGAGCTCTGTTAAGATCAGCAGAAGTCGGAGATAACGCTATGTTCGGATTAACCTCGAAGCTCGGGATTATATCATTTTCGAGTTTAAAAAGTGTGAGGGGGAAAAAAACATGGACACCTCCATGAAAGCGAGTCTTCTGCTTGCTCCGTCTGTTCATCAAGCGCTTGAGAACTAGCAACAAGCTAGCTCGCTAACATTAGAGTGTTAACTGTTGGTCAGCGTTACAGATTTAATAACCTCACGTGTGTGTGTGGATTGATCTAAAGCAAATCTGACTATAATCTCGTTTAAAAGTAGTCATTTATTTACTGATGACGACGTGCGGCCATGTTGATTTGACATCACGCACTAAACTCAGGCCTGAGGAGAGCTTCCAGTTGGAATTATAAAAGTATAGCGGGTGTTTTTATTCGACTCTTCCTAGTTGAAGGTCGAGAATTCTGAGTAAGATGGGTCCGAGATTTTTATTTATTTATTTATTTTTACGTTCAGTCAGAAGAACGCTGTAGAGCGCTTTCACGCTGATTATCCCGATTGTCGATTCAGAGTCAGAGTGAAGCTTTTTTGCTTTGTGGTTTGTTTGGCTTTTTTTTTATTTACATAATTAAAAGATCCAAAAAAATCACCAAAAGGGTCGGCTGAGGAATGCGTACTGTTGACGACGTCCTCGTAAAAATATTTCATTCATTTTTAAAAATACAGTAACAGAACAATCTAAACAAACCTGTGTGAAGAATTAATCGAAGTCAGCAGAGCACGGAGTCCACGTCAGGTCGATTCAGATTTCGCTCAGAAGCAGACCAAAAGAACAGAGTGGAGTTAAACTAAGGCTGCGTTCACATTAATCTGGATAAAACTGAAAACGAATCTTTTTCTCTACGTTCACACTGAGACGGCGTTTTTATCCGGAGAAAACGGAGCGTTTCAAAAATGTCGTTTGCGTCATGTCGTGTGGACGGAGAAAACGGAGATATTCAAAAACAGTGATGTCTTTTTAGTCATGTGATGCTGTCAACTCAAAACAAGCAAATTTATAGTCTTCGGTTACACGAAGCAACAACTCCAGCTCTTCGTCTGTCCGTGTAAAAACTCGCTGCTTTTCCTCAACGCCGCAGCATCGATTCAAGGAGACGGAAAGTAAATAAACGCCTGATGGAAATGGTGTCATATATGTGGAATCGAGCCCAAAGCGTCTTACGTTTTTTTTCGTGTGCGCAATAAATGGATGTTTTAGGAAAAGGTTTGGAAACACCAGTGTAGATGAAGAGAGTTTTAAAACGAAAATACAGTATTCATGTCTATCCGGATTCAGAGAATGTTCATATCTACTAATGAAATAATGTGGATGTAGCCTAGAAAGACGTTAAATAAGAAATTCCAGAGCACAGCGTAACGTCTCGATCAGCAGCCGTGATGAACGCAGTCGTCGCATGTTCCTAACACGTGCACAACACACGCAACGCGCAGGTTCACGCTGTGACGTCGGCGTTTTCCGAAAGCTTGAATTTTACCGACCCAAAATTACGGAAGGCCAAAACGCAGAGAAAAATCTGCACTTTTAAAAATATCCGTACGTGTGGACGATCCATGATGAGCTTCGTTTTTAAAATCGAAACCTTTTTAAATCTTTTACGATTCTTTTTGGTTAATATTTTTTATGCTCCGTGTTTTACAGTCTCGTTCTATAAATTCAACTCTTTCTAATCGTGCTGAAATTTAGCTGATGAAACACACTCGTTTATTTTTATTATAAGTCATTAAAATATATTTTAACAGGATATTTTATCATTAAAAAATGTATGTTAAAGAAATATGTGTAATAATAAGTGGAGTAGATGAGCAGGAAAGTTTATTAACTGGTAATTAACAGGTGTTATAGTCTTTATTAACAAAATACGAAATAGTAAAAATACAAAACAGATGTTAAAAAACAGTCTTTATTATTTTCTTTAAAGAGTCAGAGTCAACAAACAGCCTGCGACATTTCTGTTAAATTAAACACTTTGTTAAAACATGTTTTAAAGTGGAACTTGCAGTTAGCATGATTAGCATTGTAGAGTCGAGGTAATACGTATCTTAGCTCACTTATCTCACTGCTTTAGCATTGTCTGTTGCTAATGCTAGCCATGTCGTTTCATATGCATTAACTCAAAGAATGGTTTATAAAGATGTACTAATCTTTAGCTCGTCACACCTAAAAGTTCTTAGCTGTTTTATTTTGCCTTTATACAAAAATGCAGATGTTACAGATGTAAGGTTTGAAAAGTAATGGCATAAAACGTAGTGTAGATAGCTAACGTTCGGCTACATTCTCCGAGACACAGCGTTAGCAAAACAGCTTTAGATTAAATCAGGATCAAACTCGACATTATTGTTGTTGCAGATTAACCTTATAAGACGTGTGTGTGTGTGTGTGTGTGTGTGTGTGTGTGTGTGTGTCCAAAATTTCTATTTCAACTACAATTTATGTCAGATCTTTCCAATAGTCATGAATTTACCCATAATGCACTGTGGCATGTAGTGTCCAGATGATAGTCTACCCACGATGCACTCTGTGAAGTGAGGAGTGTGGGGTTTGGTTAGCAGTGAGTGTTAAAACAATGCTAAAGGCTAACTGCTCCATTAGCACGGCTCACATTATTGTATGAAAATATTCGGCTGTGTCCCAATCCTTCTATCATGGGCGACAAGACGACCTACTGTAGTAGTTGTTCATACTCATGCTCGGCCTGTACGATCCAGTACACTGGATGCTACTCATAGGAACCAGTTTGTCAGGTGGTGTTAAACGAGTACGGTTTAACCACAAGGAACAATGTTTAATACCGATAGCACCGACGCTCCACCGTCCGCCGGTTTTGACTCTGACGGCTCTTCCGCTCCAGCCCCGGTGCATTGTGGGATAGCGCAGCGTCCGGTGCTTCCATACCGCAGAATCTCGGTGGAAGCAGTAGATCATCCGGGTTTTTCTCACCTACTGTTTTCTGAAACACTGAGAATTCAGACACACTGCTCATGTAGAGAGCCGAGTTCACCTGATCCACAGAGAGTTAGATACACAGTGGAGACATTCAGACCCAGACTTTGGCTCAGGAGGAAACCATCAGGAATGTGCAAGCTCTCTCTCTCTCTCTCTCTCTCTCTCTCTCTCTCTCTCTCTCTCTCTTTCTCTGTCTGTTTCTCACTCTCTCTGTCTCTTTCTGTCTGTTTCTCTCTCTCTCTGTATGTTTCTCTTTCTGTCTCTGTCTCTCTCTCTTTCTGTCTGTCTCTTTCTGTCTGTGTGTATCTCTCTCCTGTCTCTCTTTCTGTCTCTCTCTTTCTCCTGTCTGTCTCTCTCTTTCTGTCTGTCTGTATCTCTCTCCTGTCTCTCTTTCTGTCTGTCTGTATCTCTCTCCTGTCTCTCTCTCTGTCTGTCTCCTGTCTGTTTCTCTCGTCATCTCTTTCTCTGTCTCTCTGTCTTTCTGTCTGCTTCTCTTTCTGTCTCTCTTTGCCTTTCTCTCGATCTCTTTCTCTCACTCTGTCTCTGTGGCTTTCTGTCTCTCTCTCTCTCTCTCTCTCTTTCGCTTGCTGTGTTTATTTCTGTCTCTGTCTCTGTCTCTCTCTCTCTCTCTCTCTCTGGTCTGTCTGTATGTCTGTCTAGATGTCTTTCTCTGCCTCTCTCTCTGTCTCCGTTTTTCAGTTGTGCTCTCTTTCTATCTGCCTCTCTCTGTCAGTGTCTCTGTCACTTTTTTTCTTTCTCTCTATCTCTCTATCTGTTGTTTTCTTTGTCTTTCTGTCTCACTTTCACTTTCTCTCTATAGCTTTCACACACACACACACACACACACGTTGCTCTCCTTGGTGCTGGTTCTCACTCAGCTGACCCACTGCACACAGAGAGATAGACAAACAGAAAGAAAGAGAGAAAAGATGCAGATGAAGACAGTTAAAGAGAGACAGACAGGATCTTTCAGGCTGTGAGTGTAAGAGCAGGGAATTATGGGTAATTTGGATTTGGTGAAATGAAGGAAAGGGATTCAGGATTTGAGAGAGGATTCTGGGTAAATGTAATTGCTTTAATGATTGTGTTTTTATGCTTTATATCACTTAGAATTAAAATAAATGCTATGGAGGGTTAATGTTCCTTATTATTTGTTGCTTAAACAGATATGCATATATTTGTACAGTATATTTGATGTAATAAAGGTCATCGTTCAAACTTTCCAGTATGTGCGAGTTTAAGGAAGAAACCTTTCTTACACACTTTCTTACACGCTCAGTAGTGCGTGCTCAGTAGTACGCGCTCAGTAGTGCGTGCTCAGTAGTGCGCGCTCAGTAGTGCGTGCTCAGTAGTGCGCGCTCAGAAGAGCACGCTCAGTAGTGCGCGCTCAGTAGTGCGCGCTCAGTAGTGCGCGCTCAGTAGTGCGTGCTCAGTAGTGCGCGCTCAGAAGAGCAGGGAAACCAAGAAGACATCTCATTAACCACATAGAAAAAGTACCGGTGCAGTTCTGTGTCAGAGGGGTGCCAATACTATTTCACACCAGAGGCTAAATCCTGCTATATGAGTTTACGAGAGCGTTAGTACAGCAGAGAAGACAACATGTGCTTCTTGAAGTGTTCAGTAAAGAGATAGGTGTAAAGTCTTGGTTTGAAGAGTCAGCTGATTGGACAGCCAGGTGAAGTTCATTCACCACCTGAGTACAGGACAGAAGAGTCGTGATGCAGGTCTTCCTCGTTCCTTCAGGGGTCCATTCGAGCAGTGCTAGGAGCTGGATGGGAATGTGGTTCTAAGGTAGGTGGCTGCGGGTCCATCTTTGACTTTAACTTTTGAAATCAACGGAGGGAGAGGAGCAACAGGGTGGAGTGGGAGAACTTGTGGGAGAAAGAACTGGTGTTTAGAGAAATTTCTGGATTCTCGTGATGCTGTAAAAGAGAAACCTGTTAGAGTCTCAGTCTACACTCCTCTCTTCCTGTGATCCACCAACAGGTCTCTATGTGGTTCCAGGTTCCAACACACGACACTGTGATCTGTGTGAGAGCTTGTTCAGGGAGATGAGAAGATCTTGAGGAGAAGATGCAGCAGCTTCAGGTGATGAGCTCCATCCATAACGAGATGTTCACCAGACAGAGCAGAACCACAAGTGCTGTTTCCAAAGATGGAAAGGAGAGGATGAGTTGAGTGTCATCAGCATAGCAGTGGTATGAAAACCCATGTGGGGATATGACATCACTGATAGAGTGGGTATAGAGGATATGACATCATCACTGAGCGAGTCGGAGTGAGCAGGGGTAGTGCTTTTGATTTATTTGTGAACACCACCCTCAGTTTTTACCTGTTTTGCAAACAGCTAGCTAGCAAAACATTTTGCAGCCTTAACAGTGCTACCTCCGGCTTTGTCCCAAATCACGTATCAAGTGTACGACACGATTGTACACTATTATAGGTCATCAGGTTTGCATATTCATAGTGTGTTATTTAGGACACCGCCCAAAACCAGACTGAGACAAGTTTGTGTGCTGAAAAGAGTGATGTAACACTCAGACGCATGTTTGCTTCCTTTTTAAAATACTCAATTTGGGATGGAGCCATTCAGCTAGCTAGCTAACATGTCTTGCTAAATGTAGTGTATATCACCACAGGTAGTCTTAGATTATTACTTATTACTTAGGTAGATTATTTTGAAACAGTAGTGCGGTTTGGGAAGTAGCTCACAAACTCTGTGAAGTAGCCCTATGTTGTTAAGAAAGCAATTCCCGACTAGCTAGCTAGTAGGTACCCAGTCGTAGACGGAGTACGGTTTAGTCATCGTGTGATTTGGGACGGAGCCACGGAGAGATAAAACACGAACCGTGTGCTCTCAGTCACTCGTGTCTCTCTTCTCTCTCTCTTCGTCCTGACCCACTTTTCTCTCCCTGAGAGCAGCGACTGACCCGCTGCTGTCCCCCCGCACGTTACCCACAATGCTCCGCTCCAAACCACTCATGATATAGAAGACACCAGAACACACACACACGGTTCTAACGAGACTTATTTGGTGTCGATGTTAAGTGTTCCTACGGCGTGAATTCTCGTCAGTATAGGAGTGCGCGTGTGTGTGTGTGTGTTTTACCCATAATGCACTGTGTGTGTGCTGTTTATAAATGTAGCATTTGAACGAGTGTAAATTTAAAGCTCCGTTATCTAGAACATGGGCTGCGTCCTAAACCATCATACCACACTAAACACTTCAAATGTGAGTGTGTCTAAATAACCAAACGCTGTTTCAGGTATATATTTAGCAAGCTTTTCAGGTTAAAATGAGAACTGCCTGTGGCCGCATCCCAAATTGCACCCTTCCATACTAAATAGTGTACCCTAAGAATGACGTAATGCGCAGCCTGACTGTTCATTAGTGGTGTGAGTGGTGTGTCTGTGGTGTGTAATATTTATCAGGTTTATAATTTAGTACTTTGTTTAGGAATCGTATCCTAGAGAGAGGTACTAGTTTCACTCACTAGTTAGTAAAGTAGCGTGCATTTGGGACGTAGCCACAGGCTGTGACCAGGCAGATGATCTCACTTACAAACCAATAAATAACGTGTGCTGTTTCAGCACAGTATTATTTAGTGCACTAATAATTTGGGATANTGTGTGTGTGTGTGTGTGTGTGAGAGAGACGCACTTTGATGACATCATCTCGCTTCTCCTTGAACAGCAATCGGTGTGAACTCAGCATTCATGTTTTACTTTAAACACTTTTTTTTGGATTTTTAATTTCTAATACAATCTGAAAATATATACATTATTAAAAGATAAAACTAACAGGAAGAACGTTTAAACACAGAGTATAAACTTAATTGAACAATAATAATAATAAAGTTAGGAAAAAGTGAAGTGAGAGCAGATTCAGTAGAACTTGTGTTAAAAGTGTGTGTGTTCATGTAAAAAGGCTGTTGTGTTGTCACCGTGGGAGTGTGAGACGGCCCCGTGTGTTCACTGTGACAGCCAAAAAAGACCTGTGTGTGTGTGTGTGTGTGTGTGTGTGTTGTATGCCTGGAACAGCAAGACTTAAATAGCCAGTATTTCTAGTGATTATGTCGAGCTTAACACAAGATTAATCACATCATATTTGCTGTATAAGAGTGAGAGACATTGTGTGTGTGTGTGTGTGTGTTGATAATCGGTTATTTGATAAATCATAATGTCACATGACCTGTGTTTTAGGTGCTAGTGTTGGAAAACATGACGTTTTAATATCGATATCGTGATCGATTCTGTCACGATGGATTTCGGAGATATTGTAGATATCATTTTATTAAGTTTTTACATTAATTTAAATACTTAGTTTAATAATTACAAACTGACTGAAAACAGCTGAACGTTCCCCCCTGTTTTTAGTGTTACATGCTTTATTTATTCCTTAAAGTAAATAAAAAATTAAAGATTTGCTTTGAGGGTAAATCTAAATATTGTGATGCACGTCGTGTATCATAGAAATACATTTAAGAATCATGATATATATAATTCCTGCTAGCTGAACAGCGCTGGAAGCTCTGTTTATTTTTTTTAACGTCACGTTATTTTGGAAAATAAGAAGTGTCCACCACTGAGGTAATAATTTTCAGCTGTTTTTTTCTGGAAACTTAAATTACAGATAAAATCTTTATCATTAACTTTCTTCTCTGTCCCTCTGTGTTCATTTTATTTAATTTTTTAGGAAAAAACCTCAAACTCTTAAAATGTGAGTTTGTGTTGATTCTGACGCAGTAGTGTTGTACTGATGCACAAAAAAAACTCTTTCATCTGTACAAATAAATATGTTTAATTATAGAAATGAGGATAAATGTATTTAGTAATGTATATAGCTCTCACATTTCACCCAGAGTTCAGCTTTATTTATAGAACACATCAGAACTGTAGTGTGTGTGTGTGTGTGTGTGTGTGTGTGTGTGTGTGTGTGTGTGTGTGTGTGTGTGAGATGAACAGGTTTGGCCACTAGGAGCAGCACACACACCAAAATCGACCTTCCTTAATTCATAATATTAAAAAAAAATCTGCATGAGGCTTGTATGTTTGCAAGCAGGCAAACTTCTCTCTCTAAGCATTCCTCCAACCCTAAAGCTTTGACTTTTGACCTTTGACCTTAAACTCTGTGTTTAGACTTAAGCCACACGCCATATAAACTCACTGGATTTCGACACGTAGGACGTCTCACACTTAATGTCCTGTTCACTGATTAGTTCACTTAAGGACAGAAGATCTGATTAATAACGAACGTAAGCTAAAATTCGCTTCGGTATTTCTTCTTATTATTTTGATGATGAACTTTTTCTGGTTAAGTAGATTAAATAGCAACGTAACGCGGTATTACATCGTTATTGTAGATATTCTCCGTGATATTTCATGCTTAAACTTCACACAAACTTGTTTACAAATTAATCTAGCAGGAGTAAGCTAAATTCTAATTATACCATTTAAACTTTAATTAACCTTCAAAACCTAAACGAATGATTACTAATCTTCTAAAAGGAAATTTTTTTTTTCTCGCTCTGCTCATTAAATTCTGACCTAAAGATCCACTGTAGCCAGTAATCAGTTAACGCTCGATAACGCTGTGATGTTCGTTAACAATATTGTTATTGTAGCTTGGAAGCATTTTTGTCAAGTTAACGTATGAATAAAGAGAAATGTCTTTTAAGGAGCCATATTTTGTCTGAATAAATTAATCAGTTAAACACAATCATAATCGTGATAATATTGTAAACTACGAAAAGAAGTTAGATCATTATTGTGGTATTAAAAAGGTAAAATTAGCACATTAACTCGAGAGTCTGGTAGCAACAATGCACCATTTCATACTAGAAATTTCTCCTTCAGACCGACGTGTGCATCTCTTGAATTCTGGGTTGTGATTGGTCGGAAGGTGTTGATTAATTTTCTATAACAGCAGCTCTGACAGTTGCGCAGGTCTATACTAATGCTCTCGTTGTAATACATTATTGTTTCCTTAGTAACAATATTAAAAGGATTAAACATAATTGTGATAAGGTGAAGTTTTCTGTAAGGGTAAATTTGTTTAACATTGATGGAAGGAGTCTCCAGTGTCAGAGCTTTGTAACGTAAAGTTTTCCGACATCTTCAGGACAGAGGAGTTTACGCTTCTGTGTGGTTTCTCGATAACATGCATAACAATCTGCTTTTTTTTTTTTTTTTTGTCTTATTAATTTCAAGAGAGAAAAAAGAGAGGCTGGTGAGGGGAAGACCGCTTATAGCTGCTGTAAGGCAAGTGACAACAGGAACTAACTTGTTTTGCAGACGTTCCACAACATTAAATGTAATTATAGACAGATAAAAAGTATGACGTGTCATTGATTAATAAATTAGTATCTGTAATTGGTGGCAAGCTGATGTGGTATAAGAGAAATAAAATACTTTGTGATGTGCTGTTAGAAGACATTTCAGGGTGGTAACAGTAAGTCTGTTGTGGATTATTTTCCTGTATCAGCATGCCCCCATGTGATTTTATTTCTTACATAACATTTAACAAGTAGTGAACGAGTCTTAGTTCTCTAGTTGTTCTGGAAACATCTATTAATCATTTACTCTGAGTAATAACGATGTTAATTTTCTGTTTTAGTTTATTTCCGCTTCAGTAATGGAGGCTTATTTTTAAGTCTTTATTTTTGTAGTGTTTATGATTTTAAATAAAGATATGACCATTTCGGAGTCAGTCGTCTCATATTTTTATTAAGTTAAGATCAGGTGACGCCGAGTTGTCTTGTTCGTATGCTATGGTTCATCTCGCGAGCAGCACTTTAGATTTAATATTAGCTATTTTAAATATTTCTGGACTCTGAGGTCAAACAGCACCTTGTGACTTAAATAAGCTGAGTGTTTGCTGGATGGAGTGGAAAGTATGTGATGTATATCTGGCCATTTCTGCCTGTCGATAAGAGGCTTGAAAATAAAGATACAGGAAGCTTTATGGTGTGTTGCCTGGAAAAGCCAGTCAGTGGGGCTGGAACATTATTTTAAGCTGTGTGAAGTCCAAACAGATCTGTATGTTTAAAATAAATAAATAATTAAATAAAAGAATAAGGAGGGGGGAGAAACTTGTGCAGCTGAAACACAACCTCCCTGCAGTGTAATTGTAATTCGCTCCTTTAGCTGCTCCTTTTCCTTCTTCTTCTTCCTCAGCTGAAGTTCCGCTATAACCGTGTCTTCCCACTGCATCATGTTTACCTAGCAACACGCATCACCCGCTTCCGGCCCTCCCATTGGTCATTTCAAAACGCGCCGGGGACCAATGGCGAGGCTGTTGCCATGGCACACTGTGTAGTTGCCGGGTGGAATTTCGCTGCGAGGCACGTGAGTCCCGGAATCTTCGCCTTGCCTTTTTTTTCTTTCTTTCCTTCCTTCCTTCCTTTCTTTCTTTCTTTTTCTCTTTCTTTCTTTCTTTTTAAATCTCGGGAGCTTTGCAAACCTCATTTATTGGAACAGAGTCACATTTTGCCTCGCGAGAAACGCCTCGCTTTTATACGTCTAAAGGTTTATCTGTGCATTTTAGGATGAAAAAAATGATTAAAAAAAATATGATGATGAGTCACAAAAAACGCATAAACGCTTTGTGAATTCATTTAATTGTTTTATATAAAAAATACTTTTATGCTTTTGCACAGGAATACTTTTGCACAAGTTTTGCAGTAAATATTAGAAGGTTGCACAGACATGCACAGGGTTTGATATTTACAAAATTTTAATAATAATAATAATAATAATAATAATAAAACTATGGATAAATATATAGATCATGTATTGTTTATGCATTTGTTCTTGCTTGTAGTGTCCATTTTTCCCGGTGATTACTGAAATTAAGCTTTAAAAAGTTTAAAAAATAAAAGATTTTATTGTACTTTAACTTAAAAACAAGGATAAGTATACGAAAGATAATTTTTGGTATAGCTTTATTACATTATTATTATTATTATTGGCTCCAGTTTGTGCACTGGGAGCATGTAAGACTTGTATTGAAATAAAATAATGTGCACTAAAAGGACAAAAAAAAAGCAATCTTGCAGTTTCCTCTCACAGGATAATATCTGACAGAAAGTGTGTTTAGAGCTATGTGCTGGTTCATTAAGTGGTAGTATTCTGTGTAATTCAGAGCGGTGTGTTGTGGAGGTGGTGGTGTCTCCTCCATCCTTCAGCACTCAGCTCAGTTTACCTGAAGTCTTGTGTTATTTTGGCGGCCATTCCGGCTCCGCGCTGCGCTCTGGAGACAACAAGGACCTGAGGAGGGCGGGGGAGGGGGAAGGGGGAGGGGGGCAGCCTCGCGTTCGTTCTTTCACTCCGCCCACATATCGCTCTGACCAATGGAAGCAGCCGAAAGGACCGCGTCTGACCAATCACACGCAAGGCTGCCGTGGCGTCGGCTAGCAACAAGAGCCTTCGAACGTTCGAACGCGCACGCGGGCGGGAATGCAGGAGGGGCGGAGGGGGGAAGGGGGAGGGGTGTTGCGTGAGGGAGCTGGGAGACGTGAACGCGCGTCAGCGAAAAAGCCGAGGGAAGGGAAGGGAACGTGACGTGCGCGCGCGCTCGCTTTAACACACACACACACACACACACACACACACTGGGGGGGCAGAAAAGTTCGTTTTAACTCTTCTAAAGGGCAGAGAAATAAAAAGTTACCGCCATACATAATATAATCTCAGTAGAGAATAGTGTTATATATATTTTTTCACCCGTTGACACTGAGGTGAGGGTCACCGCGACACATCATCGAGTTTACTGCTGATTCACGTTTATTCCCCATAAGACTAACTTTATTGTGACACACAAATCATCCTAAAAGTTTAATATGTACGTCTAGTTTGTTGTTTTAACAGACTCTATGCTCTTTATGAGGCTGTGTGGATTCATACTGGCCCTATCTGCAGAGTTACTATAAATGGAAAGGAACCGTTTGGCACAACTACTAAATATTAAGAAGGGGGATTATACTGTAGTAATAACATGTATCATTATCATTAATAGTACTTATTTTCTTTAAACATAAATTGTTCTCATTGTTGGAGTACTGAAAGAGTGTGTGTTGCTGCGTCAAAGCCGAGTTTACGACACAGAGCGAATGTAGGCTGTGTGTGTCACTGCCACCTCCCCCGCGCTTCAGACGCATATGGTACAGTCCATCAACACAGGGTGTGGATTGAGCGCCGGCCACAGCAGCTTATAGACAACAAGGAATAATGATTACGCCAAGTTAAGCCTGGCTGTGAAGGAAAAACAAGCTCGTCGGAGAAGAGGGGGA
The DNA here is from genome assembly GCA_037577455.1 of Pangasius macronema. Classification (NCBI taxonomy): domain Eukaryota; kingdom Metazoa; phylum Chordata; class Actinopteri; order Siluriformes; family Pangasiidae; genus Pangasius; species Pangasius macronema. The sequence goes on along the minus strand of CM074966.1, from coordinate 447,424 downwards.
AAAAATTCCTATAAACAATCTACATTATCTAGAGAGATCCAGGAAGGTGTCCTGGGGTGGAATAAGAGGCTGCGAGAGCTGGGAGACGGAGAAGAAGTGCGCACTGAAGCTGTGGATGATAACAGAGAAGCACTCAGAGACTGCTCAGGATGGAAGTGTGCAGTGATCAGGATGGACTCTGCACAGCTTGGAGTGAAACTATGAACATCTATCACTCTTAGAGAAGAAGATCTGGATCGTGGATTATTATATACAAGCAAGAGCACAAGATTTGAAGCCCTGTTTTAACTGAAGTGAGGCTCTTCACTGCGTTCTCAGTGAAATTTAAAGTTTTCAGGAATTGTTTTTCTTTCTTTCAACACTTCGCAACCCATCTTGGAATGGACAGAGACGGATCAGCAAGATCGTTTCTCCCCTTAAATATTAGTCTTGTGCCTGTAACTGAGCTTGCACTTGTGCACTTTGCTTTACTTCATTGTTTGTGCGCGTGCACAAAAAAATAAATAAAACCCCCCTGATCACGATACACGGTCGTGGGTTTGACACCCTGGTCTCTTTTTGGACATCTTTGAACGTTTGCTTTGGGCTTTGTGTAGACTATAATAGCGCCCCTTGCTTCACTTCACTTCGCTTCGCCTTGCCTTGCCTCGCCTCGCCTCGCCGCCTATCAGGATTAAAGCTGCAAGGTTAAACCCCTGAGGGACGAGGCCATCCATCTGCCCTTTGGACTCACTAACTCAGTAGGGTGCAACACGCGGATCCTAAGAAACCCTTGCTATTTTTAGGGATAGTGATGGGGTAATTGGTGCTGGAAATGAAGACACCCACCCCCTTACCCCCATCTTGAGCACACCAGCACTCCCAGCTTCAGCTGCTCCGATATCCGGACTGGAAAACTGACCAGTGTCAAAACTGGTCTTCAGCTGGATTCCTCAGTACTGGAGGACGAAGATACAACTAGCTACAATGCAAGCAAAGCTAACTTTAGTAACCAAATAATTTCATCCCCTTACCATCAGAGAAATACATATATATAGAAATATATACCTATATTATAGATATAAGTAGATATATAGGTTATATACGTAACAGAGCATATATATATATATATATGATATAGATATATAATCCAGAGTCGTAGTTTGAATATGAATAAGTATATTATATTTTTTATGAGCATCGTTGCCTAATAGCCCAATCCATTGCCTTAGATTTACCGTAATAAAGAGAAAAGCACGGACAGAGCACGGAAACAGCGTTGGGAGAAAACGAATGGTGCCTTTTTTTTTCGTTCATCTGTGTCGTCACTTCAGGAATTGGCTATCGATCGAGGAATACTTCTGTCATCACTGACTTGTAGTACGAATCCAGCGCGATCGGATATACATACACTCGTATCGAAGATTCATCCGAGCACGTGGACGGGATTATTCTGACGACTTTCCCCCAAAAGTGATTGTTTCGTCGTTTTCCTTTCTTTAATTAAAAAAACAAACAAACTTGATTGATGTAATTCTTCGAAGGAGCTCCACACAAAAGCCTTTCCGATGGTGATCACTTCATCCGTGGAGGAGAAGCCGCAGCCTTCTAACAGAATGGTCGCCAACCTGTCGACCGACTCCTGGATCGGCAACTCGGATCAGAGTCGCTACGTACCGCAGTCGCACCTGCTCCGGAAGCCGTCCAAAAGTTAGTACGCCCTCTGTTTTCACTCGCGTTTTGGCCGCATGGGCCTGGTCAGCGCTGCAACTGAGCGCCGTCATCCTGCTGTTCCGTTCATGTGCTGGTGTATGTTGGGAGCGTCTATAGATCGTCGTCATGGTTACATTTAGCTAGCTAGCTTAACTGTTAACATAAGGTAGTTCAGTTGATGGCGCACCAATAGTAGAATGAAACCAATTTAGGTTTACACTGATGCTTATAGAGAACACACAGCGATAAATGTGTAGTTACTATGGCGATAACGTGAAAAACAGTGAAACAGTGAAGTGAAAACCGGTTCAAAGTTTAAATGAGTACATGTTGCAATTTGTATCGAGATCTCTCGTGCTAAAATTGGATTAGTCCAGACTGGAATGTACCATTTTGTTAATTTGAATAGTGAATATTATTGTGTAATATAATAGTGAATGTTATTATGAATGTTTACTCAGAGTTAGTTAACGTGGCGGTTCTGAAGGCAGAGTTCCTCAAACTTTCACACGATTAGAACAGAATAACGGGATTGCTGTATTTTTCCTCGTGAGTAGTCACGATATTGTTGAATATCACGGTATATTACGTTACCGATTATCAGCACGCACCTATTGGGCTTCAGAGAATAGACTACTTTTAAAATAAGGCGTGTTTCCAGCTCGTGGTTTGGAGAACCTGCTCCAGATTTTGTTTTGTTTCATTCTTCTTTTTTCTTTCCTGATTCTTTCACACGCTTTAAATCCCCCCGTGGACTCGTGTTCCTCTTCCCGCTATTGTATTAGTTTCACTCCTTCAAACAATCATGGGAACGATTGACACGGTGCTGCAGAAATGGAGAAACAGAGATCTTTGTGTGTGTGTGTGTGTGTGTGTGTGTGTGTGTGTTTTGCGCAGGCTGGATGCGCACTGCGCTGTGCTGTGAGCTCAGCGATGATCATCCTGTTGCTGGGAATGTTAGAGCAGAGCAGAGAGAAGTGAGCGCTCGAGGACGGAAACACAGACGTGACTAGCGTAACGGCGATAAAACGAGAGAACTATCGCTCTTACGATTTCTGTCTTTACGGAAAGCGTTCCAATAGAGTTTATAACACGCACCAGTCGACGTCCCATGATGTCCGCTTGGTGAACAACAGCGAGAGCGACGTGGCCGGAGTTCCACACTTTAATTCGCACTTTGAATCGTTCGACTTTAACGCCGTGTCGCTCGGAGGAATAAAACTCCACCAGAACCGTCACATAATACGAGTTTTTAGAGTTGAGACCTGACTTGCGTTAGCAATCTGGCAGTGCATTCTGGGTAAAATGTGCTCAACACCATGTTGACTTGATTTATTATCTAACGAACTTTCCTTACACAAAAAGTGTTTCATTCATTTCTGGCTGTTTTCTCATGATTTTCTAACGTTTTTAAGTCGCTCAGGTTTCACTTTTTTTTTGAAGACGACATGATTTTTCGTTTCAGTGAAAATTCATGTCTTGCATATTACTTAACGTTTTAGGAATTGCGTTAAGTTTGGTCTTGTCACAGAGATCCGTTACTGAACATGGAAGAAAAAAATCAGGATTGCAGATTGGCTCGTAGTTAAAAAAAAAAAAAAAGCATTATTTTGTAAATAGCTTTCAAACGAGACCTTTTGACCAATCATAGCAGTTTGCTCTTCAGCTCCTTAACCAATCAGAAGTTTCATTCGAGAGCAGGTCTATGTGAGTCTTCACCTGGAAAACAATGGAATGAAACACCAGATATACTTCAGAAATATTGTCACAGGCTTCTGTAAAGCTTTTAAAAGTTCATAACGAAGAACGTGAACTACAGACTGAACTACGACTTAAACAAGCATCTATAGAAATGATTATTTATCACACAGATGTTTACACACTTAGAGCTCGATTTAAACTGGACTTCATTTTATTTCTTTTTTGTTTTTGCCGCAATTTCTTTTGATAACTTTTTATTTGAAAAAAGTTACAAAAATTACAAATCCTAGAAGCAGGTCTTTAAACATTTTAAAATGTTAAACCAATATTTTTTTGGCTATCAGTGTTAATATACATTACGTAGCTGTTAAATTAAAGAGTCAAACTAATTTAGAGTTTTTTTTTTCTAAAAGAAAATGCTGATAGTTTGTTAGTAAACCTGCATCTCGTAACGCATATCGAGTTTCGTGGAAATGTTTCGAGATATTTGTGATACCGGGATACGATATTGTTGTCGTATCGCCCAGCCCTCGGGAAAAATCCCACTTACATCATAAGTCACTGAGCTTTGTCGCGTCTAAAAATAGTAGTGAATAATATCGTTACCAAATTCGTAACGGTTAAACCGAACCCCTGACGTACAAAAGTGCTTCAGGAGTTTTATTTCACTTAGTGATTAGGAATAAAAAATGGCATTTAATGTCTTTACAAGATTTTAACGTTGTTAGATTTCATCGGAGGTAAAAACGTGTCACTGGTCGAGCCTTGCTGACGTTCGATGAGTCGTGATAATTCCTCGCTACGTCCTGTTCATGGGTTCTGTTGATGATGTAACGATGATGTCATCAGCCCCAGTTCCCCCATTGGCCGGTTTGTGCTTCGTCTGAAAGAAGTCGGGAATGTCCGTGTTGTGTCAGAGCTGTGGGAGGAGCTTACTGTATTTACAGAGGGGCAGGGGCAGGAAACAGGAAGTGGTGACGACGTTTCTGTTTCGGAGAAAATCCCGCTGACTCGTCATATCCCACAATGCACTGCAGTAGTGATGTAACACATTCATGTGGCCTATATAGTGAATAGGGATTAGGGGGTGTGGTTTGGGACACACCCACTACACTGATATCGGTGTTTATGTGGCCATGTTATGGGTTTAGCGTCGTCCCCTAAGCCCCGCCCACGCAGTCATTTTATTGGTTATTTGTGTCTTTGAACCACGAGAGTGGGAAAGAAGAGATTTTTTTTCAATGTGGAAACAAAAGAATATGGAAAAAATGCAAACAGAAATAATGAAGTGAGAGAAAAGTGAGATGTTTAGTATTTTATACGTTTTATTTATATATTTATTTTGTGATGATAAAAACGCTGTACAAATAAGATGAATATTAAAGTTATATATTACTGTTCACTCGTATAACAGCGACACAAACATTTCAGTGTTCTCACATTCAGCTGTGTTCAGTTCTGTTCCCCAGTCCATCGCAGCGAGAGCGAGTAATCACTACAGACCTGTACGGTGTGTAAACCCAGTCTTTATACGTTTATCAGGAATGTTCAGAAATCCTCAAAGCCCCGCCCACACAATCATATTTCACAAATTTAACAAATTTCATGTTTGTGTCTTTAAACCATGAGACACAGGTAGAGCGCTCTACTTCTCACATAAACATTAAAACGCAATAAATCCGATTAACACGAAACGCTCTGAGAGACGAGACGGATTCTTAAAAGAAAAACTTTGCCCCTGTAATGAACGTAAGAAATCATTAATGTCTTTTGTGTGTTCCTTCATTTTTTACTTTTCTTCACTTTTTTTTTTGTTTTAAAGTGTGTAAAGTGACTCTATACGTTCTGCGATTGTGACTCCTTTCCAGAAAATGGGGGATTTTCTAATAAACTCAGGCAACCCAGCTCCAGCTCCACTTGTGCTTATCGCCGCTTCACTTATTGTGTGGTTATTTATATCCGTGTATCCAACCGACTTCTCTGCTGTTGTCTATTTCTGTCGTCTCGCCTGCAAGCGAGTGTGTGTGTGTGTGTGTGTGTGTGTGTGTGGAGGGTTTTAGCTGTATGAGTAACGGTCTTAAACATAGACATGGCTCTGACCGTCAGACTCCATGAACCCAACAGCTCCAGCTCATCAGGTTTCATGTTACGCTTTTATCTCAGAGTGAGTTTGTGTCATTTTTACGGGCCGCCATTCAAAATCAGAGAAACAATGCCCTTGTGCCCTTACGCCCTTGCGCCCTTGCACCCTTCCACACTTACCCCAGACATTTTTTCTTCTTCTGGAAGGATACAGGATGCTCAGATGTTTGCAGATAATTCTTATTTTGATTTGATTTGGAGCCGCAGGTGAAGGTGGTGGTTGTGAACGGATATACGCTGCTCAGTGGAGTTTGGACTGTGTGTGCATGTTGGCATGTGTGTGTGTGTGTGTGTATGTGTGTGTGTGTGTGTGTGTGTGTGTGTGTGGGTATCCAAAATGACCTTTGCTCCCTTTTCACTCCAGAGGTGAAACACTAAGGCGATCTCTGAACACTCACTTGGACATGCTGATTATCATTTCTGTGATTATATTGTAATATTTAAAAGTCGGCTCTCCTAACACTGCCTTCCAAACACGGCTTTATTTCCTATCAGATATGCTCCCTACTTAGGCAGCCTAATTAGGTCTCTTTCAAGTGTACATGATCTTCAGTGTGCTGTGCGTTAAATATCGCAGTGTAACGGATTATCAGCACAGACGCTACACAGTAAACTTATTTTTTTTAAATCTAAAGCTGTTTGTCCTTTGACACTTTACAGGAAATGATGTCATTCTTCTATCTGTGTATGTCTCCATTCATCCATTGCTCTGATTGGTCGTTTTTACTCATCCTCCACAAGTTTTTTTTGTTGTTGTTGTCGATGACAGTGAAAACATGTTGTTGAGCACTGGATGTGCGACAATCCCTGCTGTGCAACACAATCGCACACTCACACACACACACACACACTCACACACACACACACACACACACACACACACTCACACACACACACACAGCTACTCTTTCTTTTTTTTTTCTTTCTATTCCTCATTCACACTCAGAGTGTACCAGTTGTGTTCCTAACCACAGTGAACATTCACTCTCTCACTCACAAAATCCCACAATGCACTGCAGTACTATCCAGCTACACAATACCCATGATGCACTGTACT
>CM074966.1:410129-432629 GCA_037577455.1 Pangasius macronema | reverse complement strand
CCCCAAGTGGACGCAAAGTGTTACTGCACATTTCTCAAACTGATTTATTTCCTCTTTCTCAAGCTTAAAACCTGGGGGTCTTTACAAACCTGGGGGTTTTCTTTCTCTGACTTATTTTTCTTTATTTTTTTTTCCCATCTTAATCTTCTTCTTATTATTCTCTTCCCTAGTTTGTTTTCCTTCTTCATCAATAATAAACTGTTGTAGTTGATCTTCTCTTTCATCCTTTCTCTTAACTCTTGCTTAGTAAAGCTAAATCACTGAGCAGAAGGAAGATGGGTCATAACACCTCTCGTGTGTGTGTGTGTGTGTGTGTGTGTGGCAGATCTATCAGTACATACAGAGTCGGTTCTACCGTTCTCCGGAGGTGTTGTTAGGAATGCCATATGATCTGGCCATCGACATGTGGAGTCTCGGCTGCATCCTGGTGGAGATGCACACGGGGGAGCCACTGTTCAGCGGCTCAAATGAGGTACACACACACGCACACACACAGTACAGAATAATTCACATCACAGCTTCATAAAGCACCATAAAGCTAGCTAATGTGACTGTATAAAATAAAGCGTTAAATAAAATTAGCGAGAAGCTACACCACTACGCCATGGATACGACACTTCCTCATCCTTCCTGTAGCCATGCTCCTGCTTCCTGTCTGATTTTCTTTATAGTTAAAGTTATTATTCTGATTTGTAGGTGGATCAGATGAATAAGATTGTGGAGGTGCTGGGCGTTCCTCCGAACCACATGCTGGATCAGGCACCTAAAGCACGCAAATACTTCGATAAGCTCTCAGACGGCCTGTGGACCGTCAAGAAGAACAAGGACATAAAGAAGGTACTTTATCCTTCAGCCTCCGTGAGTAGCACTCTGCTTCTAATTAACATTAAACCCATTAGATCCATTAAACCCATTAGATCCATTAAACCCCGCCCTCTTTACATCACACGCATCAGCAAACATCATAACACTATTTCTAATTAACCATTAGATCCATTAAGCCCCACCTCTTTTACATCTCTCTCACACACACACACACACACACACACACACTCTATCAATCATCAGGAACTGTCTTCTTCTAATTAGTCATTAAATCCTTTAAACTCAATAAACCCCGCCCCTTTTACATCACATGCACCTTCAGACATTACAACACTGTTTCAGATAAACCTAATAAGCCACGCCCCTTTTTACATCACACACTCAAACACTCATGCATCATCAAATATCAGTAACGCTGATTCTAAACAATCATTAAACCCGTTAAGCCACAGTCCGGTTTTTCAAATGACCGATCTCTTTATTGTGCATAAATACTATCTAATCCATCTTCATCATCTTCATCATCATCATCATCATCACTGTAATTCTCTCGTTCATGTCCTTCCCCTAAAGCTTAACTGAGTCTCCAGTGTTAGTCTGTAGCTACGTTAGCTCACGCTAGCTGTCTCACGCTAGCTGTCTCACGGTGCGTTCACGCTAGTGAGTGACAAGCAGCTCGCTCTGTACGCGTTTAATGAGAGATCGTATATGAAGATGAAAACACGCCTCTACGCGTTTATTCCATTTGGTATCAAACAGTAAAAGGGAACAAATTGAAGTGAAGGTATGAACTAAAGAAGAGAAGAAACGACGGACCGCATGCAGCACTGGTCTGGTCCAGAAGAATCGTCTGAGACAGTCGTTTAGATTTGCTGCTTAGATTTGAGAAAATTGCAGATAAAATGTTGCAGAAATCGCAGCTCCACGTCAGGCACATTGGTAGAAAATGAACGCTTGCGTCCCGCTTGGTGGCTTGTAAAGTGAATGAAGGGTTGCCATGGTTACCTCCTGAGAACGAACTGGAAACGCAGCAGAAGACTCCTGGGGCACGCCGGAGGTGACTGGTGCCAGCGTCCGGTTTAGCTGAGCAGCGCCCCCTCGTGGTGGAGCTCAAAACAGACCTCCATGTTTTCTCACTCGGACCAAATTATTTTAAACTGAAAAAGAAAAAAAATTCACTTCCCAGGTTCACAAAGTGGTCACAGACTCCGACCTGGAGACGACGTCAAGCGAGACACGCAGTCACCTGTTCTCCGTTCACTTCCTCCCCATTACCCATCATGCACTCTGACACCCGACTCACGCTCACTGTCTCTGTAATTATCACCGTTTTACTCGTTAGCTGTCAGTCAGTGAAGCGCAGATACACAGTGGACTAGCCTGTGGCGTGGTCTGTCTCGCTGTCCTTTCAGTTCGTATGTTTACGCAAAGACGTAAACCTCATTTCTAAATAAACTACAGGAATCTTTATCAGATCCTCACAAGCAGGACAGGCCACGCCCACCAGAGACACACCGCGTGACATCACCAGACTGTCGCCTTTTAAATAAACTTTAAATAAAAATTACTGAAAATTAAACCGTGAATAAATTCACTTTGACTACATTTAATCTCAGAGTGTGTTCAGGAAACTTTGTAATCACACTTCCACTTCCTATCTGCGACAGGTTGCGTGTTCTCATGATGTCACGCTGGTAGATCATTTGATGATGATGATGAAGATGAAGATGATGGTGTGTGTGGTGTGTTTTTAATCTCCCTCTCTTTCATTCTCTCTCTCTCTCTCTCTCTCTCTCTCTTCAGGAGTATAAGCCTCCTGCAACGCGGCGTCTCCATGAGATTTTGGGGGTGGAGACCGGGGGTCCCGGGGGAAGGCGGGCTGGGGAGCAAGGCCACGCCCCTTGCGATTACCTGAAGTTTAAGGACCTGATCCTGCGCATGCTGGACTACGACCCCAAAACGCGCATCACGCCGTTCTACGCCCTGCAGCACAACTTCTTCAAAAAGACCACAGACGAGGGAACAAACACCAGCAGCTCCACCTCCACCAGCCCGGCCATGGACCACAGCCACTCCACCTCCACCACCAGCTCCGTGTCCAGCTCTGGTATACACACACACACACACACACACACACACACACACACACACACACACACACAAAGCTCAGTCCAGCTCTTCAAAGAACTCGTAGAGTTCTTTCCGTACCTGTAACCGTGTTTCCTGACTGCAGGTGGATCCAGCGGTTCTTCCAATGACAACCGAAACTATCGGTACAGCAACCGATACTACAACAGCGCCGTCACACACACGGACTACGAGATGCAGAGCCCGCAGGTATCCGAGCACCGCGCTTCATCACCTCCTCCCTCTCTGCTCTTACACACACACACTGATCTGCTGTGCATTAGACTCTTAACTCAGTCACTTTATAAGCTGGACCTAGCAACAGTAACCGAGTGTGGGCGGAGTCTGTGGTGTCAGTAACCGAGACGACCGCATCTGAACACTGTTTAGTTTCAAATAATGCAGTGTTTTGTGATAATACATCTCTCCTCTCTTCCTCTCTGTTGTTCTCTTTTCTCTCGTCTTGTTCTTTCTTCCTTCCTGTCTTTCTTGTCATTCTCTGGTCCGATTTGTCGTCCTCTCTTTCTTCCTCTCATCCTTTTCCTTCCTGTCTTTCCTGTCGTTCTTTCCTCCTATGTGTCATCTTCTTCCTTCATGTCTTTCCTCACCTGTCCTCCCTCCTTCCTGTCCTCCTCTCCTCCTTCCTTCCTGTCCTCCTCTCCTCCCTCCTTCCTGTCCTCCTCTCCTCCCTCCTTCCTGTCCTCCTCCTCTCGGTGTGTGTAGGCTCCGTCTCAGCAGCAGTTGCGTATCTGGCCTGGAAGTGACAGCAGCGACTCGTCGTACCCGCAGCTCCTGCTGCACAAACCGGCCGCCACGCAGCAGCGCCACTTCCTGGGCGGAGCGGCCATGATGGAGACGCTGCACCCGCACCCCGTCTACGGCCGCCAGCTTCGCCAGCAGGGCCCGGCCCAGGGTCAAGGGTCGCAAGTCCAAGGCTCGCAAGGCCAAGGCTCGCAAGGTCAGGCGATGATGTCATCACCGCCGCCGTCGTCGCAAGTGCAGGACAGCATCGAGCTGAGTCTCGGCGGCCATCATCAGCATCACCACCATCACCAATTGGCTCAGTCTTCCTTGGCTCCGCCCCTTTCTCTTCCTCCGTCGAGCCTGGACTCCAGCCAGTACGGCTCCTCCAACCTCCACCTGGGAATCTCCGCCTTTCGGACTAGAACGGCCTCTCAGACGCAGCAGATCGCACAAGCCCCGCCCACTCAGGACAGCATGGGCTACGTCCCGCCCTGTTACCCCGGAAACAACAATAACAACCCACCACAGGGAGGCGGGGTAATCACTGGAGCACCGCCCAGAGGCGGGGTTAGACCCGATTCGTCGGAGGATTCCATCATGATGGGAGGCGGGGGGGGCGGAGGCGGGCAGAGCGCGGCCAACTCTTGATAAATCTTGAACAAATTACGCAAAGCCATACACGAAAAAATTGAAAAAACAAAAAAATTTTAACGTAAATGATTTAAAACAAAAAACAAAAACACACAGACATGTAGTACACACACACACACACACACACACTTTCAAAAACACCACACGGAGAAAAAAACTTGTGAAAATTTTAATTTTTGTTTGATTTTGTTTTGCATGGGGAGGAGAAGAGGGAGAAGGAATAACATTGTTAATTTTTTTTTTTTTTTTTTTTTTTTTTTGAATGAAGTGAGCAGAGGGTTAAGCCATCAGAGAGCTTCAGAAGGTTTGTTTTTATTACTATTATCAATTATTATTATTATTATTATTGGATTTTATGTGATTTAAGGATAGGTTTGCAGCGAGAGATTTTTTTTTTGTTGAAACTTTTGTTGTGTTGTTTTGTTTCCGAGGCACGGAACGTCGACGAGCGTCGGATCGGAGCGATGAATGTTAGAGAGAAGCAGCAGGAGAGAGAGAGAGAGGGAGAGAGAGAGAGAGAGAGGGAGAGAGAAACAGCACCATGTATCTCAGCACGTGTCGATTATGGCTTATACGATATATCGCAATATTCAACATCGTAGACGTGTGAAACCAGGCAGCGTGTTGTGGGCGGAGTTAAAGTCTGTCCTAAATGTAGCAGAAACACAGCTGCCTATTAAAGCTCCGTATTTCGGACACATTTCGAAGTGGCGCCCTCTGCTGCCCGGGTGGTAGCCGTTAACGTAAAAATAGCTATCTTTGAAATATGATTATTTCAGTTCTAGAAACACTTTTAAACTTTTTAATGTGAAATGTTAAATATGACATTAAACACTTTAAACACGTGATAATATCGTGAGCGTGATAAAATCTTACCACCGTTTTCACTGTTTCTGTGCCGTCCTGTCGGGAGACTGAACACTAATATCGCAATATATCGTATGACTATCGTATCGACACACACACACACACACACACACCTAGGTGGAGTGACAGCGATAATTCAGACTATCGCAGAGGAACGCCAGCAAGTGCGTGAGAGAGAAGGAAGGATCCCGTATGATTTATATTATTATTGTTGTTTTTCTGAAGTCTAGCGGTGAGTGTATATTGTTTATAAATTAATTTATTAAGAGTCACTACAGAGAGAGAGGGAGAGAGAGAGAGAGGGAGGAAGAGAGAGAGAGAGAGAGAGGGAGGAAGAGAGAGAGAGAGAGGGACGGAGAGAGAGAGAGAGAGAGAGAGAGAGAGAGGGAGGTGGAAGGATCAGGGAGTGAGAAAGACAAAGGTGGGTGTGGTGTTTTGTTTTTTAATTTATTTGATGTGTTATTTATTATTTTGACAGACAGGTGACACCACACACACACACACACACACACACTTTTGTTACTTTTTTTTGTTTTTTGTTTTGTTTTTGTTTTTTTTTAGTTTCCGATCTCGTTGGCTGACACACTGGCTTCTCTGATCTCAAACTCTGAAACAAATAAAATGAAGCAAATGACAGAAACCGTAGTCACACACACACACACACACACACACACACACACACACACACACACACACACAGGAGGAAGTGATACAGCAACAAAAACAACAAAACCATGACAAAGCGCTCGGCCACACGGAAAAACCAAAATGCTTCCCTGTTTGTTTTTGTTTGGTTGTTTTTTTTTTTTGTTTGTTTTTTTAAAAAAACTCGTCTGCCTTCTTCATCAGACTCTCACTCCTGTCTCACCTTCATCCCTCCCTCTCTCTCTCTCTCTCTCTCTCTCTCTCTCTCTCTCTGGCTCGCTGAATATCCTAAATCAAATCTCTCTGTCGTGCTTTTTCTCTCATTCTCCCTTTCGTTTAAGCTTTTTCTCTCCTCTCTCTCCATCCTCCCTCTCTCTCTCTCTCTCTCTCTCTCTCTCTTTCTCTTTCATGTCTCTTTCTTTTCCTTGCTTTATCTTTCTCTATGTATCTCACTCTTTCTTTTATTATTTCATGCTTTCCTCTTGCTCTCTCCTTCCCTCGTTATTTGTCATCATGTCATTCTCTCTCTCTCTCTCTCTCTCTCTCTCTCTCTCACACACACTCCCTCCTTCCTCCTCTGCAACACTCTGTGAGTGCTGTTAGCCATCATGAAGTCAAAAAAAAAGAAAAAGAAAAAAAAAAGAAAAAAGTGAACTACTTCTCTCTCGGCTGCTATCTCCACTCTCAACCATGTTCGGATTGCTGCTAAAGAAAAACGACAGATAAATAAATAAATAAATTAAATAAATAAATAAAAATAAATGAATAAAAAAACTTTTTAACCCTCCTGCTTCAGAAAAAAATGAAAAAAAATTATAAAACCACTGCATCTCATGTATTTATTACTATTTAACAAGAAAAAAAAAAAAAAGAAAAAATGAACTTGTTTTCTGCTGTTTTTTTTTTTGTTTGTTAGTTTTGGGTTTTGTTTACTTTCTTTCTTGGTACAGGTGAAAGCTTGACATTTCTATTCTGTAACGGAAACATGGTATTAAACAAGTGCCTCGATTTCTCGGTCAGCCGCCGGACAGAGTGGGACGGGACGGGGGCGGAGTTTGAGCAGGGGTCAAACGACATGTATAGCTTAAAAAAAAATTTCAAGCCTCATGTAATTGTGTAGAAAAAAAAATCCACTACAATTCAAATCCTTGTGAGAATCGGATTCGTATCGGAAGCGAGCCTCAGTATGACTGACCAATTACCGTATATTTAATTAACTGATGACATCATCATCCATTGTAATTTGTGTACATAGCACTCATGCTTCATCCAAGTTAACGGTTAAGCAATGGTAGGGTGAAAATGTCATATATATATATATATATATATATATATATATATATATATGAATATATATATATTATTTTTTTCTTCTCAAGGCTGCTTCTCGCGACTGGGATTCAAACCTGCGACCTTGAAGGCAACAGGACCTGCAAAACTACCTTAACTCTCTCTCACGTCAGTAACGATGACTGCTGTCCTTTCTGTTGCGGTTGAAACTTGTAATCGGCCGACACGGCTGCTTTACTTTGTATTTTCTCAACGCCACCCTTCATGAGAAACATCATGTCTGAAGTATTATCACATCATCGGTTTTTTGGTTTCTCTATTAAAGAGAAAGTTGCCTCTAATCTCACGTGGAGGAGTTCATCACACTGGCTCTGTATGGAGTATTAAAGCATTAAAGCAGCTGAAATGCGCACAGTGTCTCCCTGCGTACGGCCTCCAGGTTAGCGTCGTGCGCTCGGTGTGCTGAAGCGTGCGGATCCTCCCACAGTCCGGTTCTGCCGCGCTGCTCAGGCTGAGCTCCGTCACGTTCTGCCATTATCAGACTCAGGAAAGGGGGCGTGGCCTGAAGTCTGACGGTAGAGGATTGTGAGGATTCAGACATGTACACGTACGTTTAGTGCACGATGCTAAACCGGCGGCTGTACGCTTCCCTTACTTGTTAGCTACGTTAAAGTCGTAGCTTATGGAGGACATTGTGGACGTTTCAATCTTGGACACACTGTGGCTCTCAGAACACAACTGCACATTCGTAAGAATTCACACGAAACATTTCGAGTGGTTGTGTTTTGGCAGTGGGCGGGGCTTAGCTTTCAATTGTTCGTTATTATCAGTTATAGGGATCGCTGTATTTGTATGTCTCTTAATCCCTATTCAGACAGGATTAGTTTTCCAGACGTGTGTGTGTGTGTGTGTGTGTGTGTGTGTGTGTGTGTGTAAATCACAGAGATGGGTGTGTCTTCATCACGTCCATTAAAAACTCCACGTGTACTTCACACATCTCAATTTAATACACTCTGATTCTTTTGATCTTTACTACAAGCCCGTGCTGGAGTGGGCGTGGCCACGTTTGATCCTCAGTAGGTCACATGACCATCACATGTCTGTAGTCTGTACCTGTGCAAGGAATTTAATAAGTCCAGGAATGACATTATGCATCTCCACGTGGAAAACTAATCCTGTCTGAATAGAGTTTATTCTGAACAAATATGAAGGAGAAGGACGAGAAGGAGTTTGAGGAACGTGGAGGATGATTCCATTTATAGAAACACTCTCGAATGGAACACTTTTCCTCCATGTTTAGGTAAAATATAATAATTTATTAAATACAGTTTCAGAATAACAATGCCACTTGTGTATGTGTGTTAAAATTCTTACGAATTTGCCACGTGTGAAAGATTGATGAGAATGTCAGCATGATGATGTTGGTCAGATGTTCCAGGTTTAATGGGAAACAGAAGAACCTCAGAAACCTCGGAAGATGGACGTCTTCGTCTTCATCATCTCCACTTCAGCACTTCCTGTTTAAACACAAACACACTGTGGAAATATTTCTGACTCTCTTGGTGTTTTAGAGTTTATTACTTGGTAGGCATGTGCTACCTGTCCAAGACACTCACACACACCTGAGCTAGCAACCATCAAACATGTACAACCTGAGCACCAAGCTGGAAATGATCACATGATCAAAACGCAAGGCACGAACTGTAGAAAAGTATTGCCACCCCCTCGAATCTGTCCTGCAATGTGAACAGACCACCACTGATGTGATGCAGATATGAATGATTTGGGTGGTGGTTTATTTTCAGTACAACACTGACATGGTGTGTGTGTGTGTGTGTGTGTGTGTGTGTGTGTGTGTGCTGCAGGAACGAGTGGATCAGCTCCAGCAGTGGTTTTAGTGTTTTTGTTCTTTTTTTTTTTAAACTCAGTATTACTGCTGAGATCAGAAGCGGAAAACAGAAAAAAAAATTTTAGCAACTAAAAATATCTTGAATCAAAGCAAATTTAACTAATGTTTCTCTTTATCAGATGGTTTGAAAACACATGTAATGCCTATTTCTAGACTTTTTTTTATCTATTTATTTTTTTATTTTACACATTTAAAGCTTGAAATGTTCTTATTCTATTGCTGGATAATTAATTAATTCAGAGGGATTCAGTTTATCTATAGAAAGAAGCAAAATGACAACAGTAAAATAAGACTATTTGTAAGCATGGAATCAGTAAATATGTCTAGGAAAAGGCAGAATAATCTTCTATTTGTAAAAAAAAAAAACATCCAATAAAGAGAAATATTTGTTGAATTTGCTGATATTCAAGATATCTTCACTTACTAAAATGCCATCTTTTTTCAGTGCACCAACAAAACAGCCAATCAGAAAGACGGAAGAACTTTCGAGTCATTTGCACGAACTCGTAGTGTGGTTTTTAGTTTGCACATTCTAATGGAGTAGAAAATAAAATATAAATAATTAGTAAAATAAAGACCATGTTTAAAAAAAAAAGAAACTTAAAACAGATTTGTCATGGACACATTTTATGTAAGCCTACGTGGAGACAGTAAAGGTGAGGTATTTGTGCAATATTGTGCAGAATGTAGTGCAACTTTGGAATATATGCATGTATAAATATAAAGACTTTAATAATAGTGATAGTAAAACTGCTTCTGGTGAAGGTTAGAGGAAGATTAATACACTGTACTGGGAAAAAGATGAGCTTTAGTCGCTACGTGAACATCTACAAGGTGAGCAACAAGGTGTAAGAGTGTAGTTAACTCGTATCTGCTCAGTGGTGTACCTGTGCTGTTCCATTTCTAGCGATGGATGCCTGGGATTTTCCTGCGAGATTCCATTCCAACCAACCAGGAACTGCACCTGATAATCCACAGGTTCCCATGCCTGGTCTTGGAGAACCTCCTTAGTGTTTTCCTGCTGTAACACACACTTGGGGCTGTTAATTAGCTGCTTAGTTGAATCTGGTGTGTTGAAGCAGACACCAGATGTGCAGGCCAGGGGGTTCTCCATGACCAGGGTTGGGAACATGTGGACTGTCAACTTCAAGTGTGGTTTCTCATTGGTTAGAATGACAACCTCCATCGTTTAAAGGAAAACCTAACTGAAGTTTTCCTAGAAACGATGGAATAGGGGGTGCCAATACTTTTTGCAGCATGATGGAGGGAGCACAGTCAGTAGTTGTCCACTGAAAGTGGCCTATATGAAAGTGAAGCTGTATAAAACAGCTTCAGAGATGTAGAGAACGTCTTGTGTGATATTAGAGAAGCAGCGTAAGAAATGAAGGTTTTACAAGAACAACTTCATATTCAACATCAACAAGATCTTCATCAAGTTCGGCTTCAAGTCCATCGTTCTCAGATTGGAGTTTGTGATTTAAAAAATTTTTTTTTACAGAAGTTTAAATCACAACTAACTATTAAAAAAGTTATTATATTCATTAGAGTTTTAAAAGTTATTATCTGTTTAGGCTGCTCACTTAAAGTGCTTTTAATCCAAACACCAAAAAAAAACCCAAGCCTCTTAAAAATAAAGCCAACACGAGTCTTATGACAAATAAATAAAAACAGAGAAATTCAGGAATGACAAACCAAAGCTTAAAAAAAAATTAACAATGAGCCTAATATATGAAGAGTTGGACTGTGCACATAAAATAAATCTGAGGTGAGGACTTTTATTTAATTTATTTTTAAAAAGGGTCCCGGACTTTAAATCTTCAACATCCTTGAAGTGTTAATGTGTCTCCAGTTTAACACCAATTCTAAAGATAAGGAAATGTGTGTGTCAGTGTGTTAGAGAAAAGAACTGTATTATTTTGTTTGAAAAAGAGGCTGTAAAGACATCGTCAGAGCTCAGGAGGAGGAGGAGGAGGAAACCGTAACTCAGCAGGGAGAACCCATCCTGCTCTGCTCTCCACTGAGTCCTTCATTCATCTTCAGTGAGAATTCATCCTGGACATGGTGGTGGAGGATCTGGAGTTTATCGTGGAAATACTGGGCCCGGGACGGGAGAATTTACCCCGGATGGGACGCCAGTCCGTCGCCGGGCAGCGCGTGCGCATGCACACACACACACACACACACACACACACACACACACAGCTAGGGGTAATTTAGCATAGCCAGTCCACTTAATGTCACTAAAGTTATTTTCATATCAGATGTAAATCAGTCTATAAATTCGAGTGTATAAGCAGTAGAAGTTATTTGCACTGAGATCAGTGTGCGAGTTATAACAGGATCCACTAGAACTTTATAAACATCACTCACATGCACTGTGTTACTGATTTAGCGCTCTGTACTGCACCTACAGTGCAGGTTACAGTCTGTATATCTGTTGACTGCAGTTCATCAGAATGTTATTTCAGTCTTTCTCCACAGTATCTACGTCTGAAATCAGTAATTATAAACTTACTGTAAATGTGTAATTCTGCACAACTGTCACACACTTTATACGCACAAAGCACAAATTATATATCTATATAAAAGACTACTTATATATGAATGCCCAGATATATTATATAATGTACAGTCTATGTTAGTTCAGGATTTTACAGCGTAGCCTTAAATAAAAGTATATTCAGAAGTCATTTAGTTGGATTTGTGTTGTTTGTAATGATGCAGTTACAGGAGTTGACCGCCAGAGGTCGCCAGAGCGCGGCGTTTCCGCCGTTTAGATGCGATTAGTTTTAAATCTCCGTAAAACCTGTTTTCTGTCAGACACCTGAGCAGGTGGAAGAGAAGAGGGAAGGGAAGGGAAATAAAAAATAGTAGTAGAAGAAGAAGAGGTGAACAGGTAATGAGCATTCTTCTTCCAGTTTCTCCAATTCACTTCAGGTTGGGAGGGGTCATGTAATTAAGCAGTGACGTCATCGCCGCCCCAGGTGTTTCTCGGGTTAGTGGCTTAATTGCAGCAGCGTCTCAACTTCCGTTTCATCTTATTTTAAAAGTATTTTTTCCCCTTTCAGTGGTTAGTGATTAGTGTGTGTGGGGCTGAAATGGGTGGCGCGCGGCTGCTCTTCTCTCTGCACGTGTGTGTGTTTGGTTTGCTGGGGTGTGTAGTGGATGTAGCTGTGAGAGGTGATGATCAGAGAAACAGCACCACCACATCACAGGAGCAGGAGCAGGAGCTTTACGCCGAGCTGAGGCCGGAGATCAGGGACAGTGACGTTATCCATCATCCTCACCCTGCCGCCATCACTCCTCCTTACCTCCTCCTCCCCATGTTCCGCCCTCACTCCGCTCCTGCAGTTTCTAAGGAGCTTTTCAGTCCTGTAGCCGGAAGAAGGGTGTTCCCGACAGCTCTGTCGAATATTTTGATCCCACAAGTCCGCCAGCCTTACATCCGGGTCACTCCCGTGAATAATAATCACGGTGTGGAGGTGTGGTGCGGCTACAGCAAGATCTCCGTGCGAATTAATAGGGCGCTGCTGAGCTTCCTCAGTTCCGCCGCTCATTTCCGGTTGGGAACATGTCCGGCGTCACGTGCTGACGGGAGCGTCCTGTATTTCCAGTACGAGCTGAGTGAGTGTGGGAGTGTGCTATCGGTAAGAAAGCGCAGTGAGCTGCTTTATTCATCACACTTACAATCACAGTCACGCGCTCTTAAAGGGTTTCTCAAAGGCTCTGCTTCTTCTGAAAGGTTTTTAACATTAATATTTTCTCTTAAAGGGAAGGGAACACGAGGAGTTGTGAATAGAGTGAAATATCATGTCTAAATTTCTGGGGATATAGAATTTTTAAATGGAAGTTTTGTTTAATTAAAGTTTAGAAATCGTGCACACTTTTAGACAGAGGTCTGAGATGTGTTTAAAAACGATAGAAAAAGAGGAAGAACATGCAGTAAATCAGGTCCATAAAAATAATCAGCTGAAAGTAAAGTGTGTGTCAGTAGCTGTAAATATGTTCCTCCCAGTCAACATCCGTCTGAAAGATTTTCATAATTAAAAATAAAAATAAGATGAAGTGGTGTGATGAAGCGGAGGTGCTTTAGCGATACCAGAGCTGATTGTTTCCCATAACAGCACGTCCCCAAGTGTTTTATTCCTCTTACACCACAGCAACATGTCAACAGTTACAATTGTACAACAATTTGTTGTATACTTTTTATCCATTTATAGTTATGACAGTTATAGCAGCTATAAACAGTCGTTCCCTCACCAGCCTCTCTTCACTCTCTCTCTTTTGGAGACAATAAAAGGAAAAATGCAGCTTGTTACAGAGAAACCGCAAAGAAGCGTAAACTCCTCTGTCCTGAAGATCGCAAAACGTAGTTATAGCTTTACCTCTGTCTGTTACAAAGCATTGACACTGGAGACTCCTTCCATAAATGTTTCATAAACGTCTCCTTACAGAAATCTTCACCATATCAATGATTACACACGTTTTTAATCTGTTCATGTGGAGCGTCTGCTGTACACGCCCCTGTGAACGAGCCGTTACTATAGAAACAATAACGCATTAGAGCGAGCGCATTAATATAAACCTGCGCTACTGTCAGAGCNGCTGTTATAGAAAACTAATCAACACCTTCTGACCAATCAGAACATTTGATCTGCAGCAAGATGAAACCTGGAGATCTTGTCAATAAACTGTGAGTTATTTATGACCCTGAATGGGTTCTGGTTTGGACAAACGTTATCTGATGGCGAGTGAAGTCCAGCTAACATTTCTGTGGTTGTTTGTTAGCATATCCTGACTAGCTCTTCTACAGGACATGTATATTGTTTCTTAAAATTGATTTATTGTTGAACTAAATGAGATCTTTCTCTTATTCAGGTAATAAATGGGCAGCTTTTGTATGCCAATGAGCTTCTTTACAGGCCAGCGAGTCAGGGAGCAGTTATCAGAGCCGTGCCGCTAATGCTACCCATCCAGTGTGTGTACGATCGGTAAGCACCAGTCTCAACATGGCAGACAGAACTGTCTGAGGAACACCAAAGAACATTAGCTGTTTTATTCACAGATTATAAGTTATATTTGTTTATGGATTGCCAGAAGATCTTGTAGCTGCGTTTGGCATAATACATTGTAGTTAGCTAGTTAGTTTTTAAAATGCTAGTATTTTAGCCTTTGCTAGCAAGACGGACTCTGTTTTTAAAGTTTTTTAATATTTTGTTAGTTCATTTACTGTAATGTTACTTCATGCGTGTTTCCTGTAATCCTAATTTGTTGGTTAGCGCTAATTCAAGGGTTGCTAGTAAAGGTAAAGTTTGTGAAATGTATGGTGCTAAATTTGCAGTTTTTCATCAGAAAATAAATGTGATGTGTTGAATATTTTTGCACTGAAATAATCAAAGATCAATTAATTTCCTCAGTTTGTTGAATCTTTCCTCCAGATTTCACTATTCGTACAAAATCGGCTATTTGCCGGAACTTCGCCCGCAGTCATTTCAGAAGACGTTGGTCAGGAAGCACATGTTCCATCTCTCTGTGCGTAACGGTGAGACGGAATTCACGTTCACGTGATTTAGCGTTTTAGCTCACCGAAATCGCGTGTGTAATCGAACCTGTGTGTGTTACAGATAAGTGGGAGGAACTCGGGACGAACAAGAGTTATGTCCTCGGAGAGCCTATGTACTTTGAAGTCAGCACAAGAATCATATCGAAGGACGAGAGCGTTTACGTGGAGGCCTGTCACGTTACGGCGAGTGAGGATTCCAACTCCACCCAGCGCTATGATGTCATCAGCAATTTCGGGTAAACTGGCATGCGGTTTTGCTTCCTGCTCCAGAAGCTGTCACCATGATGCTAAAGTTTTTTTTATGCTCGGTTTAGCTGCATGGTGGACAGTAAGAGGACAGGAAGCCAGTCGCGCTACGTCTTGAGGAAGATGAACGTCCTTCGCTTTTCACTCGATGCGTTTTCGTTCGCCGAGGCGGCTTCAGAGGTGCCGCTTTATACTTTAAATTTAAAATATAAGTAAAGTAAATGTCATGAAGTCTGTCGTAAAGCTTATAAAGGGTTCTTGTTTTATTTTTAGCTTTTGCTTTTTTAACTGTGTGTTATGTAAATTCTAATGTAAATTATATTTTATTTAGAATTGTGATGTCTCTGTAAGCCTGTACTTTTTTTTTTATTATTACATAGTCAAGCATTATACAGAATAAAAATGTGTATTGTACATTTTATTTTAATTTCTGAAAAAAATATTCCAGCATTTTTCACTCTAATTCCTGTCTGTGGACTGAGAGAAGAAAATCTGCAGATCTGTTTTTCTCCAAACTCCATTAGAACGGAAGTCTAAGGGCAGATGCTGAACTCCGCGCTTGAGTAAATGTTTGTTACGTGAATATAAATCAAAAATTCCAGCCTGCAGCCACTGACCAACACGAGCCATGCGGCGAAGCGTAGTTCCGGTTACTTCACACTCTCCTGTAGATTTTGTGATGCGCCATCAGAGCCACACGGCTACAAGCTCTTCCCTCTGGAAAAGTAGTTCCAGTAATGAAAGGAGAAATTCGACACTTTTTTTTAAAAGGTTTTAATGAAGCATCTTTACAAACTTACTTTCTCACACAAACTAGACGGAGTTGAACATTTGCCCTTAGACTCCCGATCCGACCGTGTTGGATGGAGATGAGGTTGAAACACTGCGGTTTTCCTTTAACAAACTTTTTTTTTTTTTTTTTTGGTGATCGTGGTCGTGATCGTGGTTGTGATCGTGATCGTGGTTGTGATCGTGGTCGTGATCGTGGTCGTGATCGTGATCGTGATCGTGGTTGTGATCGGTCGTTCTGTCGATCAGCGTTTTTATTTGCACTGCACTGTTCTGGTTGGAAACGCGTCCGCGAGCACCACAGCGAAGTCCTGCACCTACAGCGAGTCTGAGCACAGGTGAGTTTAATCCTCTTTTACACCACAGCGCTGATGANCTCTGATTGGTCAGAAGGTGTTGATTAGTTTTCTATAACAGCAGCTCTGACAGTAGTGCAGGTTTATATTAATGCGCTCATTAAAGTAGTACGTTATCGTTTCTATAGTAACGGCTCGTTCACGGGGACGTGTACGGTGAACGCTCCGCGTATTAAAAGACGTGTGTAATCGTTGCTCTGGTGAAGATTTCAGTAATTCCTCTGACATTTATGGAAGGAGTCTCCAGTGTCAGTGCTCAGGTTTTTATCCAGATCTTGTAGAGTGTGATGAGTAATAATCTTAAAGCTGAAATCTCACAGACTGAATCCGGGTTTAAATCAGGAGTGTGTGGGCGGGGGGGGGGCGTGCGTGTGTGTGTGTGTGCGGGGCGTGTGCGCGCGCGTGTGTGTGTGTGTGTGTGTGTGCGGGGCGGGGCGTGTGTGTGTGTGTGCGGCGATGTGCCTCTGAGATGTTTGTGTAATCAGGTGGGAGGAGCTGGACGGAGACGCCGCCGTCTGTAGCTGCTGCGACTCTCGGTGTCGGCCTCCGGGGTTCAGTGAGTTGTTTATGTTTATGCATCTTGCGCTTTATAGTTTAAAAAGAACATGATATTAATTCCTGTTTCTGTTCTATATTTTACATCTACATTTTTAACAACTTCCTTTTCCATAGTTCTATAACTTCATGACTTCAATAAAAAGTTATCAACAAATTATTTTATAAGAAGATAACATTTACAAAGTAATGAATTAAATCTTTGAAATTTTATTAAGAAATTATCAACCTATTACTTATTTCTTATACTTTTTAATTATTAAACTAAACACTTAGCAGTAAATAAAATTATTTTTAGAATATCAGCCTTTCAGCCCTTTTATAAATACTTTATTTAATTAGTTTTTATATAATTTAAGAATTTTAAAATCTCTTTTATAAATTGTATTTTAATTTCTATAATCAAATGTTTGTGGCTGAAAGTAATAAGATAATTATACATGCCAAACAATGCTCAATTATTACACAATAAAAATATGCCCAAGGCACGTGTGTGTGAGATTTGATGATATTAAAACATTTAATTAAAAGAATTTAAGAATTAAAATAATGACCCGTAAAACGAATACCTCAAATCCTGATATCTGTTGTTTTGTTTGATCTGCGCAGACGCGTCGTCCTGTGTGGAGCAGGCCGCGGTGACCAGCAAGCCGTGGAGTTTAATCCACACTCAGGTTCTTCCTGAAACCTCAGACGAGTGGCTGAACACGGTGCCGGGTTCCGTCCTGTTACACCACCACCACCATCATCATCCTGAGGGGGAGGAGGAAGAGCAGGAAGAGGAGGAGGTACATGAGAAGGAGGAGTTATTTGTAGGGGAGGAGTTAGAGGAGGAGGTTCTGATCGGCGTTGCAGAGCCTGAGAATGATAAGGGGATGGAGGAAGGAGACGCAGGGAACGTGGCAGAAGATGGAGAGAAAGAGAAGAACGAGGACATCAAGGTTCAGAAAGAAGAAGGAGAGATGCAGAAAAACGTGACCGACTTTATTGCGGAGTTCTCGGAGGGAATCTGGGAAGACGAGGAGATGCTGAAGGAGAACACTGCAGCGGAGACGGACTGGAGTTTCTGAGATGAGCGAGGTGGAGTAAAGCGAGGTGGAGTAAAGCGAGGTGGAGTAAAGCTCACTGAGCGAGTCCCACGTCTCCGTCACACCACGTCTCGTCCCAGGCAGGAATGTCCCATCTGAAGGGTTTACAGTATTTAGCACAAAACAATGGATAAAAATAAAGCACAATATTTGACTGATGCTGTCTTTTGGTTGCTAAAATTTGTTCTTATCCTCTGAGATTCCTAAATCCTGCTCTTCTCTGATCCCTTCAGGAATCCTGCTGGAGAAAATACCGGAAAAAAATCACCTGAACTTTCATACTGAAGTTCTTCTTCATGATGAGTTTATACAGAGCTTGCATGATAAATAAATAAATAAATAAATAAATGGCTGTAAAATGCTAAGCCTGGATTTCTCGGCTGCTGAGATGAAGTGGTGAAGTGGTGAAGTGGCGTTGGGGAAAGAGAGAGACGGTTAAATGGTGAAGTTCAAAAATTAGGATCTTACGCAGTCAGATCAGGATCACTGTTAAAATATTAAAAAAAAATCACTTTTATATCACGAATCATTACACACGACTGATATAAAAACTTCTGAGTTTTTATCCTTTTTAAAATACATTTCATTCAACTTTAACAACCATGTAAAGTAAATAAAGACAAATAACTTCGAATTCATCTAACAAGTGCAGAGTGTTTTATCTAAAACTAACAGTCACTATTAAAGAGAACAAAACTAGTGTTAAAGCCTGAACACTTCATTCATTAACAAAATGTTCTTTTATCCGTAAGATATTTGTAAAAATTGTTTTACTTTTGTATTATTTATAAGAATAATTTTATTTTTGGATTCAGAGACATCAGGCTGAAACTGGAATATACACACCACACAATTAAGTTCTTTTTTTATTATCATTTTTATTCAGAAAATAGTTTCCTGTAATAATTACTGTAATATTTTTGTATAGAATAAACAGCTGACTGCAGGATAAATGTCTAATGTGTTCATTCTACATCTGCACTTTACAGAAACAAACTTGTGTAAAATTAAAATTTATACATGTGGGGTTTGTTTTTTAGGTCCCATGGTGTGATCTCAGAGCGTAACGTAGTGAAATTCACCTTCACATTGTGTTTTTTACACATAACATGACGTGTATGTGATTTTTTTTTTTCTTTCTGTAAAGGTTTCTTACAGAATGTGTTGTGTGTCTAAACTTACAAATAGTGACCTGACCCTTGACCCCTGACCCCTGAGCCCCAGGGCTGAAGTGCTGTGTGTCTCTGGCTCTGAATAGTCTATATTCTGGCCGTGACCTCGGCTACGTCCACGACATCTGTAGCTTTTGCCTTCTTTAAATAATTTATCAGTAACTGTGATTAGCTGATTGTTAGATAAGGTTAGAGATCAGAGGTTTTTGATTGTGGTGCATTAAAACACACTCCACATTTAGATCAGATATTTTAATTGGCTGGTTGCACATGTACAGCAGCTCACCTGAACAAACTCAGCTCATCAGTTCACCTGATCCGGCTTCAAGTGAGTGAGTTAGAGGAGAGAAAACACTAAAACTGCTATAACGTGTAATTGTGTTGTGAATAAGGAGCAGTCTCATGTTTCATATCATACACTAAAGCCTGCAGGCAGCATTTACTGGATCAATATTTTACTCCCAGAGAAGATTTTACTAGAACTACACTTTTCCTTCCGGAGAGTCAGTGTGGCGCAGTGCATCCTCTCCACCGGCAGGTGTCGCCAAAACCCGTGTGAAATAATTAGAATAACAGCGTTATTAAAGAAAACTATAAATACGACGTGATTCTGGTCGGAAAAACGACGTTTATTTGGCCTTAAAGAAAGAAAAATAAAGAACTGAACAATTCACGTACAAAATGATCACTTAACCCTTAAAGTCTCCTGCTGACGTCACACTCATACTGTTACTGACACGCCCCTAACTCACAAAGTCGGGGCTCATAGCAAACAAACAAACGAGTTTCTCGTGCGGTAATGACGTCATTGCGGTGGTGTTAAGTGTTTGCTGACTTGAAGGCGGCATTAAAACTTTACACTGATTAAATCTCACACACACACACNTTTTTTTTTCTTTTTGTCTCATTCAGCTAATTAACTCATTCAGCTAGATTAGCTAATTAACGCAGAGGGCGTGGTGCATTGTGGGATATATCTCAGGCGCGTGGGAAAGCGCGAGCCTCTTTAGTGAGTGAATGTTTCTCAGGGTGTTTTCATGCTCGGTTATGGGGCTCATTCTGACCTCCATCTGCGCGCTCATGGGCTTGTTCTCTCCAGCCGCGCGCGCCGCCGGTACAGTCCCGGTCCCTCTCCTTACACCGGATCCGGTCACCGGCGGAGAGCAGGAGCGGCTCGAGGCGCCGTATTTGCACCTGCCCGTGTACCTGCATTACAGAAAGCCGCGCGTGGACAAGCAGCACTTCTCACCGGCGTACGTCAAGAGCCGCGAGCTGCTGCCCAAGCGCGTGCGCCAGGTCCTCGTGCCCGCGCCCAGGAGACGCCTGAAGTCCCGCGTGAGGCCGAGCGGCCCGGTGAGCGTCGCGTGCAGCGCTACGGAGATGCGCGTGCGAGTTCACACGGCGAACCTGGCATCCAGCGGCGAGCGCGTGCACGTGAGGCTGGGCACATGTGACGTCAGCAGAAGCACGGAGCAGAGCGTTTTATTCCACTACGAGCTGCACGAGTGCGGCGCTCAGAGACAGGTACCGGCTCCTGCTCCTGCTCCAGCGGTTTAATGATCAGGTCTTTAGTTTAATTATAAATCCGGACGCGTTTCGGCTTATTCACACCATCAGTGTTTCCTCTTCCCTGGAATCCCGGATGCTTCACCTGTCACCTAATTTACATAAAATATGTATTTCTGAGATTTGACATTTGGTGCTCTGATTAATGACGTGTAACTTCAGCTGTTTTAAAGTCAACATCAACAAACATACAACAAAGAATCTGAGTTTAGAGTGTGTGTGTGTGTGTGTGTGTGTGTGTGTGTGTGATCCAGAAATCTACCTAAATTAAACATATAAAAATTATAAACACATTTAATGAACTGAATTCCTCACTGAAGTTTCTACATGAAGATTCTAATTTTCTCTCTCTCTCTGTGTGTGTGTGTGTGTGTGTGTGTGTGTGTGTTTATTTATTTTGTTGATACAGATCATCAATAAAACAGTTGTTTATTCCAACATGCTCCACTACACCTCTGATGCAGGTGGGTCAGGTTCTGAGATGTTCTCTGTACCTGTGCAGTGTCGCTTTAACAGGTGAGTCCCTTCCATCACCCCTCTCTCTCTCTCTCTCTCTCTCTCTCTCTCTCTCTCACACCATATGAACCCTCACCTAACACAGTGCTAGCGTAACGAAGTTAACACACCTGAACTGTGAGCCTCGTGCTGATTGGTCACAGGTCACGTACTGATATGGACAGGTGAGCAGTTTGGTGCGTTTTGGTGCACACTTCTGAGCTGATGCGGATCCGTGCTGCTAAATTATAATAAATAGTTATCTGTGTGTGTGTGTGTGTGTGTGTGTGTGTGTTACCTGTGTCTGTGCCGTGTCTCTGCTAATAATAAAGCTGTGAGTTTAGCTATTGTATGCGACTGTAACTGTAGGTTGCTATGGTTACGGTTGTTTATAGGCAGTGCATTCATTAAAAATGGTGATTAAACTGACAGGAATTACTTGTGCACTCAGTGCACACCTTCCAGCCAATCAGAACGGAGTATTCAGACAGACGATGGTATAAATCACAATAAACTTGAATGAAAGTTTAAATTAGTCATGTTTCCTCTCCTGGAGCTTCTTTGTCTCTTCACAGGTTCCACTATTCGTACAAGATCGGTTTCGTGCCGTCTGTTGAAAGGCTGAAGTTCTTTAAACCCATGAAAACCAAAGGCGGCGTCACGCTGACGGCTTGTGATGGTAATGACGTTGAAATATCAGCCGCAGTTCTGAAATCGTGTTCTCTGATCGTTCTCCTCGTGTCTCGCTGTGTTTCAGCGCAGTGGAACAGACTCTCACCCGACGAAGCTTTCGTTATCGGACAGCCGATGTACTTCGAAGCCGAAACTCTCTACGTGCCTGATGATCAGCGGTTATTCGTGCATTTCTGTCACGTGACCACGAACGCCTCGCGTATCTCCGCGCCGCAGGTTAAGATCATCGACGGCTACGGGTAATAAACCATAATAAAGATAACGGTTCCTCTTTCACTGGTTTTCTGCCTGATGACGGGTGAATGTTTCAGAGCGAACTGTTGTTTCACTTCTTTATCTTCAGCTGCTTGATCGACAGCAAGAGCAGAAGCCAGTCCAGGTTCATAAACAGCGGCAGGAGGAACGTCGTCAGGTTCACCATCGACGCCTTCATACTGCAGGGAAAAGTGCAGAAGGTACAAAAGCGCACGTCATGCTGCTGTCCATCCCCATGCTGCTGTCCATCCCCATGCTGCTGTCCATCCCCATGCCGCTGTCCATCCCCATGCTGCTGTTCATCCCCATGCCGCTGTTCATCCCCATGCCGCTGTCCATCCCCATGCTGCTGTTCATCCCCATGCTGCTGTTCATCCCCATGCCGCTGTCCATCCCCATGCTGCTGTTCTCACTCCAGCTTCGAGCTTTTATTTAAAGCACAGTCCTGTGTTAACGGGAGCCGTTCAGAAAGATCAGTGACTCGCACAATAAACTGATGAACTAGTGAGTGAATGTGACGTCAATGAATGTGACGTGTAAGGAATAAAGCACCATGTCATGCTGTTAAAGGAAAAGCCACATAGTGTGAGTTTCATACTGTTCGTTGTTCCTGTTGTCACTTACGTTATAGCAGCTATAAGCAGTCATTCCCTCACCAGCCTCT
>CM074966.1:383135-393848 GCA_037577455.1 Pangasius macronema | reverse complement strand
TCTCGGTCTCCCCCCCCCCCCTCTCTCCCTCTCCCTCCCCCCTCTCCCCCCCCCCCACCTCTCCCTCTCTCTCTCTCTCTCCCCCTCTCCTCTCTCTCTCTCTCTCTCTCCATTAAGAACACCATGAACAGGTTGAAAATATCCTGCAGCTCTCCTGAGAGCACTAAAGCCTTGAATTATTCACCTGTCCTCCTCTTAAATCATTATTAATGTAACAGGGACATGTCCACCATTTTGTCCTTCCACTGTGAGAGTCCTGCAGTAAAGCCGTGAGGAGTGAAGTGTCCATGTTTTAATTCACTATCCGATGGCAAAGCAGAAAAACGGCGGAATAAAGACACCTGACACGCGTCAACTTTCTCATTTTATCATCGCCGCCTCTCTCTGGTGGTCGGGGTTTCTGTGGGCGTGGTTATGGACAGGGCNACTAAGTGGGTGTGTCTTTGTGGAGATGTGGAATTGGGAATGTGGGCATGTCTTTA
Organism: Pangasius macronema; assembly: GCA_037577455.1. Classification (NCBI taxonomy): domain Eukaryota; kingdom Metazoa; phylum Chordata; class Actinopteri; order Siluriformes; family Pangasiidae; genus Pangasius; species Pangasius macronema. Next base: position 393,366 of record CM074966.1, on the reverse strand, counting down.
AGGCCATAAATAGGAATGTGGGCGTGTCCCTGAGTCCATTTATGGAAATTTGAGCACCAAATATGGGTGTGTCTCTGAGTCTGTATAAGAACATGAGATGAGATCTGAGTAGGCGTGTCTTTGAATCCCTGTGTGGAAGTTAGAGCTGTTCACAAAAGCTGCCTCTCCAGTTTAACGCTTTTCAAAATGTTTGTGATAAAAATATACATCTGTCTGTGTGTCCTGCATCGTGATGCATCATAGAACTGATTATCAGCACAGTGAGAGACACAACCGTGTGTGTGTGTGTGTGTGTGTGTGTGTGTGTGTGTGTGTGTGTGTTCTGAGGTGATGATGGGAGGTGCTTGGTTTGAAGAGACATTAGGTGGTCCAGATGAGGTGAAGGATCAGGTGCTGTTGGATCGAGCGGTCCAGGCCGTGAGGTCACACCTGAACATTACATCATCACCTGTGTGGAGTAAAGCTGCTGTACTGAAGGTGAGTGTGAGCGTGCTGTTTCTGTCACACACACACACACACACACACACACACACACACAGTTGTACCTGCAAATGTTCATGCATGGACACGTGAAGTTTTCAGAACTGATCTATTCCAAATGGTCACATTTCCTCAGTAAGTCTTCAGTAGAAATCAGATTTGTAGTTCCTGTTCTGGCCACCAGGTGTCCTCAGTTGTGTGTGTCCATGTTCCTGCCCTGGTCTGCTACTCAGTATTCCACTCAGTCCCATCACAGACGAGTCGGGCCAAACACACACTCGGCTCGTGTAAAGCTCAGCAGATGGCTAGAGACTCTCTGCACATGTGCCATCATGACCTCTGACCTCATTTCATTTACAATTTTTTTTAAACAATACTCAGCTTTAAAGCAGCAGTATGTAATGTTTCGAGCCCCTCTTACCCCAACCTACCCTCATGCCCATTTGTTTGAACTAACTACGCCTTGTTTTATGGAAAGTGGGTGGAGCTGAACAGAGTAAGATGTATTGGGTGGCAAAGATGCAGAAAAAATGACAGACTGCATCTTTAAGTTCGCTGCTCATAACGTTACGCTCATCGCTGTTTTTAATTAAACACTGCAGCACATTTAACCTCAGCGTGTTTCAATCCTCTGCATCATTCACAATTCAGAGAGCTGCTCTCCATGGAGACTTTTAATTGGACGATGAGTCATTGCGTTATTGTCGGGTTCAATCTCATCTCGTCTCCCTGGTGAGAAAATTAACGTTTGGGCCTCATAATTACTGCGTATTAAATGTTTATCATGAATACTATCTTGTCATTACTGTTTTGTCTGAGGTAAACCTGTAACTTTAAACGTCAGGACAGAGGAGTTTACTTTCTTTCTGTTTTTTCCATAACATAATAAGCTGCGTTTTTTTTTTTTTTTTTTTTTTGTCCTCAAAAAGAGAGAGAAAAAAGAGAAGCTGGTGAGGGAACGACTGTTTATAGCTGCTATAACGTAAGCGAGAACAGGAACAGGAACGTATATCGCTGTACTGTATGGCTGCTGAGCGACTCAAGCCTACACGGAAACAGTGGTGAGACGCAGCGAAGGCGCTGGAGTGTGTGCGCTTGAGGCAGAGAGACAGGAAGCGGCGCTCCGTGAGGATTTACAGTGGAACATGAGTCACTGTGCTGCTGCGCGAGTTTGTCCTGATTCAGTCGCGTCTCCCCGCTGAGAGAACTCGCTTTTGTCAGGCCTTCAGGTTTTGACGCGTAGTTTATTGTTCAATTATATATTTATTTGTGTGTGTGTGTGTGTGTGTGTGTGTGTGTGTGTGTGTGTGTTTTCAGAACTGCATTCCACAGTATCACCTGGGACACTGGAAGCGACTCGGTGAGATGATTGACGGCGTTATTTTACTGAACTCATCCATCATCACTGTAAACATCATCAACATACACGTTACAGACACGTCCAGCATCACGGACAGATCACTCATATGAACCCTCTGCACACGTCTCCTACACACTCTAACAACGTCAACAACAACATCAACAACAATAATAATAATAATAATGATGATGATGCTGGTTTTTGTCGTTTCAGAGGCAATGAGGCGGTATATCAGCGATCACGCTCTTCCACTCACGCTGACTGGAGCCTCATTCGACGGTGTCTCTGTCAATGATGTCATATTTAGTGGACGGACAGCAGCAGAGGGGCTTGTGGGAAAAATCTGAAGCGTGATAAGTTGATTAATAACCCGTATCTCAGTAACACTGTAGAACCTGCACTGGGCTTCAGGTATTTCCTTCATGATAAATGCAGAAGCTTCAAATCTGACCAGTGCGACTCATTCAGCTATTTTTACTAATGAAATATTATTTAATAAAGTTATATAATTGAGTACAGGACGTGGTTTATTTCTGAATTAATGTCCTAAATGATCAGTGAGAATGGTGACAGTGTGTGATGATCAGTTTATTAATAAACTGTCCAGTGAGTTCAGTCATTTTAAATGAATGTTAAATGGATTGATGTTCTTGGGTTCTGGTTCGAGTGAGTTATCAGGATTAGAGTTAAGGCTTTAGACCGTGAGTTTAGAGGTCCAGGTTAGGATTAATGGTTTACTGCTTACAAAGGATTTAGGATTTAGGGTTAAGGCTTTAGGGATAGGGTTTAAGGTTAGAATTAAGCCTAAGATTAGGGTTAAGCGTTAGAGTTTTAGGGCATAAGCGTGAGGATTAGCGGTTTAAGGGTCTAACGGTCTAAAGGCTACGGTTCAGCGCGATAAGGTTTAAGGGTTGGGTTTTAACGGTTAGGATTAAAGCGTGAGGATTAAGGGTTTTAGGTCTAAGATTTTGGGATTGAAGAGTTGTGGTATAAGGGTTAGCGTTTAAATGTTAATGTATGTGAAAGAGGGCAGATAGCGCTTTCCTCCGAGTGTGTTACGCCGCCCTGTGATGCAGCAAGAGCAGCAGTTTGAAAGGTTGCAGGTGGCTGGATTCATGAGTCTCAGAGGAGGCACGTGTTAGCCTGGTGGGTGGGGATTGGACAGGACCAAATGTCAGAGAAAATAGTGCAAAAGCTTGGAGTTCAGGGCTAATAAATGTGCGAATATTTGATTGGCTCCCTTAATGTTCTTAATCCTCATGTTTACATTCTAGCCCTTAAGCCCTTTCCCAACCCCCTGAACCATTTCCACTGAATTTTCTGGAGCGGTCTTCCTCGTGTAATTTCTCAGTGAACGGCTGTGATTTCGCTCTCTGGGATATCGACACAGAGGTGTTCGAGTGTTCCACTTTTTCCCTTTTGATTAGCTGTGAATGTAAATGGAGCGCTGAGTGTGACGGTGAAGTGGCTCGTTCGAGCTTCTCTCACTGTCATTTTCATCTTCATGTTAGTTTTTTCTGTTCTAATGTGTGGACAGGAGGTTTTTAGCGCCACTTCACTAAATAAGCACAGAAATCCGAGACGATCATTAAAACACAGCTTGTTTAGTGAGTGAGCCAGAATCTAAAGTCTCATCTGCAGCAGAAGGTGAGCTCAGGGTTCCAGCGTGAGAGCGGCGTGTGGTGGAGAATCTGTGGTTTTTCCTCCAGGCGCTTTGATGGAGCAGGTCTGACGCAGAAGAAGATGAAGATGAGATGAGCAGAAGTTTGGCCTTGACGCAAAACTGAAATGCTTTCATCGTTGTCCTTAGAATTCATTTCCCATCTGCTTTTTCTGTCTCTGGATTTAAAGGAAGGCTTCAGATAAAACAGAACATCCACAACATTCCCTCTTCCACAAATGTAGTCGATCAGCCGAGACGTGTTTGTTAGCTATGAACTGTAATGGCTTCCAGGTTAGCGACACACCATGCTGCTGTAGAAGTCTGGATTGTGATTGGCCAGAAGGTCCTTCGTTGTTAAATAAAAATTGTAATCGCTGGCAAATTCCTGGTACAACAGAAACTAATCAACCTCAGGGAGGTGACAGAAACTTTACTTCATCACAACCACCCCATCACTCAGTATTGTACTGTAACACACACACACACACACACACACACACACACACAGTAATTATTATTTATGTATAAAATGTATTTACTTCGGTTTCGGACAGATTCTGTGTTTGTGTGATAAAAGTTCATGACTTTAAAGAGTGAAATCATCAGCAGAGTGAAGCGACTCGCCTCATTCTGCTCGTAGCTCATTCCCAATCCACACACGGATCCCAGAGAACCGAGTGTGTGTGTGTGTGTGTGTGTGTGTGTGTGTGTGTGTGTGTGTGTGTGTGTGTGTGTGTGTGTGCTAGAAGGAGTTAGGATTAAAGGGAAATGCAGAAATTGTTCCAGTTGTGTGATGTATGATTAAAAAGGTGCGTCTCAGCTGTTCCTCCTCACCTCCTGACTCTCTGCATCATTAAAGCGGCTCTGCCTCGGGAAAGCGTTTATCAGGAAGCGTTTATTCGCACGTTTAAAGAGGAAAACATGCAGGAAGCTGATCATCATCTCACACACGCTTCTGTTCTGTTCTCCATTCAGGTCACGGGATCGTTTCCTTTCACCATCGAGCCTCTTTTACATCATTTTATTTTTATATATTTACTGATTAATTATCATAAGCTTACAGGAAAAGGCTCTCTCTCTCTCTCTCTCTCTCTCTCTCTCTCTCAATATCCTCCTTTCTCTCTGTCTCTTTCCATCTCAGGTTCTCTTCATATTTTTTCTATTATTTCCCCTGTCTGTTTCTCTCCCGTTCCATTTTCCTCTCTCTTTCTCTCTCTCTCTCTCTCTTTATATCTCCTTGTACCATTTCAGCTGTGTTTTCTCCTTTGTCTTTCTCTGTCTCTCCTATACTCTCTCCCTCTTTCTATTTATCACTCCATGTCTCTCATCTTCTCCTCTTGACTCTTTTGATCCTCACCTTCTCTCTCTCTCTCTCTCTCTCTCTCTCTCTCTCTGGGGAAGGTGAGGTTTGATACGGAGGTTAATTTGCTGTCAGCTTTACTCAGACTGAAGTACTGAGATCTTGTCATCCCAAAATGCAATTTTAATAATCAGTGAATCTCAGTATGTAAACTCATCTGCATTAATTTAGTGCTTTGCTTGGTTTTTGCTTTCCCTCCTCGGGGATTACTGTCTCACATCAGGGATTACTCTCCTGTCTCGGGGTTTACTCTCTCACATTGGGGAATACTCTCCCACATCAGGGATTACTCTCCCGTCTCGGGGTTTACTCTCTCGCCTCGGGGATTACTCTCTCGCCTCTGGGTCTATTCTCTTGCCTTGGGGATTACTCTCCTTGATCAGGCTTTAGTCTCGCGCCTCAGGGTTTACTCTCCCACATCGGGGATTACTCTCACCTCAGGGATTACTCTCCCTGATCAGGGATTACTCTCCCACCTAAGGGATTACTCTCTCGCCTCGGGGTTTACTCTCCCGCCTCGGGGATTACTCTCTCACCTCAGGGATTACTCTCTCACCTCAGGGATTACTCTCCCACATCAGGGTTTACTCTCTCGCCTCGGGGTCTACTCTCCCGCCTCAGGGATTACTCTCTCGCCTCGGGGTCTACTCTCCCGCCTCGGGGATTACTCTCTCACATCAGGGATTACTCTCTCGCCTCGGAGATTACTCTCTCATCTCGGGGTTTACTCTCTCACCTTGGAGATTACTCTCCCTCCTCCTGGTTTACTCTTTCGCCTCAGGGTTTACTCTCTCATCTTGGAGATTACTCTCTCGCCTCTGGGTCTATTCTCTTGCCTTGGGGATTACTCTCCCTGATCAGCCTTTAGTCTCGCGCCTCGGGGTTTACTCTCCGACATCGGGGATTACTCTCGCCTCAGGGATTACTCTCTCACCTCGGGGATTACTCTCTCACTTCGGGGATTACTCTCCCTGCTCGGGGTTTAGTCTCCCACCTCCGGGATTACTCTCCCTTATTGTGGTTTACTCTCTATAAATATTTATTTCACTTGATATCACTCAGGTTTGAACATGTTAATAAATTTAAACCTAATTAAGCTTACAGAAATCCCAATCGGTGCAAATCACTAAAAACCGGTTACACAATACACTTCCTATTTCAGGTGGTTTGTGCTGCACGGATCAGTCCAAAATAAAAAGTCCACAATGTCCCTTACATAGTTGATCAGCCAAGATGTTTTGTCCTGAAGCTGCGACACTATGATATCTGTCTCACCCAAAAACCTTTCTGAAAAAATGTCCTCATGTCTTTATGTACATGCTGTAAATGCCACTGTTAGCTTCCGTAAATTAGTTTTGAAATAAAGTAGTTTGTAAAATAGCAGTGATGTTTTTTAACTTTAATCTTCTGTACTAACTCTAGCTAACTAGCTAACATGAGCTAACCTGACGAGATTTCTGATAGGATTATAAATCCATTGATATTCCTACAGTGCCTTTGTGTGCTTTCTCTCTCAACTCCAGAATTTTCTGTTTAGGATAAAATGTCCTTCAGAATTAATCGACTCCACTGATTTCTGTTTAACATAAAAACATCACAGAAACACACCACTATCGTACGGTTTATTAATGTAGCTCTGCTGCACCATCCGTCCGTTTTTCCTCCTGCTTTACCAGCAGCAGGATGGAGGTGAAAGTTCCTCTCAGTTGTGTCAACACACTCATTAAATAAATTCCCCCCAGTGACCAAAATGGCCGCCGGCTGCCTCATTCGCTTTCCTGACGCGCGTCCAGCGCTGGAGAACACACACTGGCGAGGAATAATCATCCCCCGATGCCTCATTAGCGAGACAGAGGGGTAAAGATGTTCGGCTGGATTGCTGAGAAGAGCAGGGGGAAAAAAAACAACGGCCTCTTGATGTCGATGACGGCCAAACGATCTCAAAATTGCTCAGCGATTAAAGAAGGACAGGCTGAGAGCCCTGCCGTGAGCTGCGTGCTAATTCTCAGCACGCTAACTGACTAGACACACAGACTGCCTCATTGCCTCTGGTCTCCTCCAGCAGAATGCAAAACTCAGACTCTAGGCTAATCCTGTGAACTGATCCTATTCAGCCATGATGGCACTGTTAGCATTTTTCCCAGAAATATCCCTTTATTCCAGATGTTTTCTTTTTAGTGAAAGCTAGCAAGGACACAAATGCTGCTGTCATTCATGTCTTTTTTAGCATCCATTTCTTTATTTACTTTGTAGTGTTATTGGTTAAAGTATTCCTTTAATTGTCTCAGTTTACTCATTGGACTAATCATGCTAACTGCTAACATTCATCCACTTGTATTTTTATACCATTTGTCTGACATTGATATAGGAACACACACCCTAGCTATTAGCGTGATCATGCAAACTGCAACACATACATGAATTCATTTATGGATTTCTTAGCATTTTTTTTCTAAAGTATCTCTTTAATCGGATAAACGAAAAGCTAAACTTCAGGCATCCATGCAATACTACAAGAATTATTTATCTGTGCTATGCTTTTCTTCCTAGCTGAGTTATCGTGCTAACTGCTAGTTTGGCTAGTTTCACGTTTAGCATAATTTGCTAGCATGTGTGCCTCGCTATCCTTTATTTGTTTCAGGGTTTGTTACAATTTTGTCTCTGCTAGATGTTTGCTAACTGCTACTTTTGCTAATTTGTGTTATTAGAGGTAATTTTGCTAGCATTTTAGCTGTTTATTAGACCGTGTTAGTGTAGCGGTGTACCCGGCGTACAGCGCTCGTAATTTACATGAATATAATTAACGAGAGAAGGATGTTGTGTGTCGGTTTGGCCGATAACTCGTGTCTTCATTCGTCGTTCACGTTGCTGAAGTCTTTAGCTGAAATATTAATGATTTTGCTAATGGATGTGTTGTCACTTCACCACACCTCCCTCATTCTCATCTTTTTTTCTACGTATAATTAATGATCTCTGCTGATGACGGGATTTTTCCTCGTCGTACCTGTACAGATGACGGATAGACGCTGAGATTAAATGAGAAACGAGCTGGATGTAATTACAGGTGCTGTCATTAGAGCGGTGACTGATCCCTCAGTGATCACGTTTGAACAGTTATACTTTATACAAGTGTTTATTAAATCAGTGTTTCAGGAGTCCTGCTCCTTCAGTCTTCGTGTTCTGAACATTTCACAGTGACGTCGACACACCAGGTTCAAACTAACGCTCCAAACGAGGCAGGTGTGAAAACGCCTTAATCTCTATTGAAGCAGGAGAGACACTAACGCGTGTGCGGTGACTCATTTCTTCCTCCTTGTTTCATCACCACTGCTGAGTTTATTTTTTTTTTTCCGGAGGTTCATTTCAGAAGAGCCATTGATGCTCAGTGACCTCACGTGACCCCTAACATTCATTTCTAATGAAACAGGAAGCAGAGAGCTGTAATATCTGCACACGGGAAATCGTCAGAGGATGAAGAAAGCGTTTAGTCAGTGTGTGTATCTGCTGCAGTCCAGTGAAGGCTGCGAAAGAGGAAATGATTCGTGACCTTACAGTTGTAGCTATAAAGGAACTAAATAGCGTTTATTTTGTGAAAATCTCGATTTTCTGTGTTTTTCTCGCATCTGCAATGACATGTTGAACTATTTAGTTATAGAACTTTTGGTCATGTTGGTGTTTTTCAGCATTTCTCATTCTGTAACGCTCAACACACAACTCGGCGTTATTCTTAACGTGTTTGACGTAACAGTTTCTGACGCTCTATCGACTGTTCGTGGCTGTTCAGATTGCTTTTAGGTTTTCACGTGCGAGATGTTTTTGAAAATGCTGTTTGTGTGGACAGAGATAATTTAGAAAGTGTTCTTGTGGACACAGTTTATTAAAAAAAAAACTGTTCATGTGCATGGAGACATTTTCGAAAACATTGTATTGGAGATATTTGTTGATGGAGATATTTTTTTTCTGAAAACATTACTCACCCGAAAGCCGTTCATGTGGACGGCAAAAACGTTGTTTATGTGAGTGGAGATATTTTCCAAAACACTTCATGTGGATGGAGACATTTTGCACAACCTTTGTGTGGATGAAGAAAACACTCTTCAAAAATACTCTTCATGTGCACAGAGACTCCAGAATATTATTTGTCTAGACGGAGATATTTTCAAAAACAGAGGAGCAAAAACTATGTACACACACAACATGTGCACAAAATGGCTGCTGTGTGAATCCTGGTGAAAGAGCTTCACATGACTGTCGGCTGCAGAACAAAGTGCCAGTGTAGGTTAATCAGTATGTTCTTTTGTTAAGATTGCATCTTGCATTAGTGGGATGGGTGCCAAAACTTTCGCACATACCACATTTACTGTTTCGTTCTGTTTTAAAGTGTTCACGCTGAGATTTACACTATTAAAAATGGGTGTGTAAACTTTTGCACAACCCTTAGAACATTACTTTGCTGTGTATTTTCAGAACACTTCATTATTTATTTATCTCCACCTTCATACAGTACGTTGTGCACAAGTATTGGCACCCCTCTGCCCAGTCCTTCAGTGTAAATGGAGCAGCTATATTGGTTGTGACATCATAAAATAGATTTGCCTTTTTTCCTCTACAGACTCACAGCTTTATTTAGCACTCGTTTTCAGATGAAGGTTCACAGGAACTTGGCTTTGCTCCGTGTCCTTGTCTCTCTAAGCTTTATCGCTGTAAACGCTCCTCTTATCTCTCCACATGCCGCACGTTCCTCCTCCACGGCAAAGTGCGCACTTGTTATTCTTAATCTGTAAGTGGCCCTGATTTCACCTCGAGCGCTTTATGTAACCACGTGAAGGAGCCTGATCCAGACTTCTTCATATTATTCCAAACATTTCCAAACTGTACAAAGAAATCGGCTTCATGTTTCACAGAAATGGATTAAACTGGGTGTGTTTGTCCAACATAAACGGCATCTCTGAGCCGTGACGTGTCGGGATGAGCGGCGTGTCTGTAGCGTGACATGTCGGGAAGAACGGCGTGTCTGTGCCGTGACCTGTTGGGATAAACAGCGTGTCTGTGCCTTGACGTGTCGGGATAAGCGGCGTGTCTGTAGCGTGACGTGTCGGGATAAGCGGCGCGTCTGTAGCGTGACGTGTCGGGATAAACGGCGCGTCTGAGCGTGACGCGTCGGGATAAGCGGCGCGTCTGTAGCGTGACGCGTCGGGATAAGCGGCGTGTCTGTAGCGTGACGTGTCGGGATAAACGGCGTGTCTGTAGCGTGACGTGTCGGGATAAACGGCGTGTCTGTAGCGTGACGTGTCGGGATAAGCGGCGTGTCTGTAGCGTGACGTGTCGGGATAAACGGCGTGTCTGTAGCGTGACGTGTCGGGATAAA
>CM074966.1:341121-362051 GCA_037577455.1 Pangasius macronema | reverse complement strand
GAGAGGAGAACAGCCAGAGCTGAGAGGAAGGCTGCAGGAGCTCAGGTCAGCACTCTGTACAACCGCCGTGAGCTGAACAACAAACTATTCAGACTTTTCTGAGTGTGTGTGTGTGTGTGTGTGTGACCGTTACAGGTAACACAGGTAACTGACCGTTACAGGTAACACAGATCCCTCGTACTCCAGGTTCACCACCCCGACGCTCACAGAGTTGATCTCACACAGCTGATGTGACAGTGATCTGGCAGCAGGGGGCAGTAATGAGGCCAACACTACACACACACACACACACACACACACACACACACACACACACACACACACACACAACGTTTACACTTGTGAACACAGAATAATTTCTGAACAGGTGTGTGTGTGTGTGTGTGTGTGTGTGTGTGTGTGTTTACCTGAAGCAGGAAGTGCAGAAATCACATGATCAGCTTTTAATGTTGCTCCGTCCTCCTGTTTAATCTGTTCGATAAATGATGAAACATGTGAACGTATATAAGCGATACGGAGAGCACTAACTGAGAAATAACATTTACACAGCAGCATTTTTATCCACATCACCACAAGGGTTTATTACGTTTACTCCTGGTTGCCATGGTTTCCCGAGCAGGGTTTGGTTACGCAGTGATTGAAACTAACTGGTTTAACTCTCACGCTGCTAATGCACTAACACACTCACGGGAGTTTACAGACGTTTCAGTAAACATGTTCACGTTGTGTTATTGCCACTACACCGTGTCGTCTCACCTCCCAGCCGCCCGCCGTGTAGCTCAGAGACCTGACGGGGGCGCTGTGATGGATCTCCGCTCGCTCACGCCCCCTCAGCGCCTCCTGCAGGGCGTCGGGGAGAGTCTGCATCCCGTCCGCCAGAGACCACTGCGCCCACGACTCCGCCCTCGCCCGCCGGGCCAGCGCCGACGTGCCGCCCGTGCCCGCCTTCTCTACAACACCAGCCAAGGTCTTATATCACAACCTCACAGTTTAATTCCTGCTTTTATCCCCGTGTGTGTGTGTGTGTGTGTGTGTGTGTGTGTGAGACTTACACTCTGCAAATTCTATTCACATTTACATAATATTTACATGTTCAATTTATTCAGACTTCCTTATTTATACTTCCTTCTCTCCTTCCTTACATCCTTTCTTAATTACTTCCTTCCTCTCTCACTTCCTTCTTTCCTTCCTCACTTCATTTCTTACTTACTTCCTTATTTATACTTCCTTCCTTCCTTCGTGTACTTCCTTCCTTCCATTCTTCCTCACTTTTAATTCCGTCCTTCCTTCTGTAATTACACTTCCTTCCCTTCTTACATTTCCTTATGTCCTTTCACACTTATACTTCCTTCCCTCCTTCCTTAAGTCCTTCTTTCCTTCCATTCTTCCACATTAATACTTTATTCCTTACTTACCTGTAACTGCACCCTTCCTTTAGTATATATTCTTTCTATCCTCCTTTCTTATATGCATCCTGCCATGCTTCTTTTCTTCTGTACTTTGTTCTGTCCATCATTACTTATACTTCTGTTCCTCCCTCCTTATTCACTTCCTCACTTTTCCTTCCTTCATTCCTTCTTTCTTTACACTTCATTCCTCTGCTTAATGAATGAGATTAATAAAAAGCTTTTTATCTTAAAGGGACTGCTGATGTTTACAACATTACACACTCATTAATATGCGCACGCTAAATCTATTAGGTCATTAATATTCAGAATGAAATTAAATCAGTTCATAATCACAACAAAACACTGCGTCACACAGAACTGGCTCTTTCATTCGTTACGAGGTCGGCATGCAGTAAAAGGGATTATATTAATGTTATTAATTAATGATGATGTAATTATAATAATCACCTCCTCCTCCGAGGAGCATGCCCAGCAGGACGGAGCCCCAGCCCTGTTCGGCTCTGTGCAGCGGCGGGAAACACGAGCGCACGCTCAGCTTCCTGCTGTCCCCCGCAAACACGCCACGACACAGGCAGTCCATCGCTATGTCTGCTAACTACACACACACACACACACACACACACACACACACACACACACACAGTGTCACACTGCAGCCTTCTGTGTAGCTTTAAACTCTCTGGTGCTGATTCTATAGATTTTGGCTCAAATTTAAGGCTTTTTTTTATTTTTTTTTTAAACAGACTCGCATGACTTTCTAACCCGTATTTGGGGGCGTGGCTAAACATGAGCTAATGTTTGTGATGTCACTAAATTAGTAATGACATCTTTGGACCAATCACGTCGCAGATTTAAGGTTGACCGTGTGGTGCATGGAAATTTTTACCCGCTGAACCAGTGTGCTAAAATGACTAGCTATCTGTCTTATTGGTGATGAAGAGATGGTGGTTGCCATGGTAACGATGACATATTCTGACAGATCTGCCTTCTGTTGATGATGAATCAGTGAGAAAAGGATGAAGATGTAACAAATCGAAACTCAGCAAAAACAGAAAAACACAACAGACGGTCTCCTAATTTGCATACTCATGCATATTCATGATTCCTGACTGGACGTCATTAATGGCCTCAGATTCACCTCAGAGCTGAATCTCCTGGACACGAACGAGTGCACGGACTCGTCCTCCTGCTTCCCCTTCCTCACCAGGACCTCCTTCATCACACTGAGGATGATGGGACTGGAAAATGGAGGCAACGTTTTCACCACTCCACTGAGAAAAAGAGAGAGAGAGAGAGAGAGAGAGAGAGAGCAGGAGGAAGCTCATCACTCATCTTCATCATCATGTACTCCAGAGTGATTTGTGTGTAAACGTGTGTAATGAACTCGAACCTGAGGCTGGAGGGCAGTTTATGTAACTCTCCATTCACGTACAGGAAACGGTTCTTGGAGGCCACGTGATCATGAGGAACCGGCAGGATCTCACGCTCCAGACCCAAATCAGACAGCTGCAGGAGACACGGCAGAACCAGTGACTGTATACGTGAGCGGACGTCGTAACTGGGGTTTAAAGTGAAGCCAGAATGTCTCTGAGGCCCCCTAGTGGCTGGCTGCGGTACAGTTTTTAACCCCGCCCCTTCCTGTGTTAGTGAATGGGAAAAGAGCCAAACTTCCATTTTAAGTTTAATTTCTACAAATTACAAACTTTTGGGAATAGTGTTCTGTCATTTTTAAAAGTTCTGCTGACCTGATATCTCCGCTAATATTTCTCCTTGTGATAAATACGTTTCAGGCCAGAAGCAAAGCCGTGTCCTGTTCCGCAGTAACACAGCGGCGAACTCCTTACAGCATTTCTCACAGGTTGCTCATTCTGATGTCCAAGCTGTAGCTCGCTGTACCGATATTATAACTAGCAAAGCAAGTCAGCTAACACTAGCTATGTTTCATAATAATTTATGACTGTATGAGGGACCTTATTATTATTATTATTATTATTATTTTATGAGCTTAGCGAACTCTCAAGATATCAGAAGGCAGAATTCTGAGAACAGCGCTGTGTGAGTGTAAGACTCTTCTCATGCACCTTTAAAAATATAAACCTGCTTTCTGCTTTCGTTACGGTGTATGCTTTGGATAAGAAAACTTAGGTCTCTTCATAAGATACATTCAGCAGGCTGTCTCTTTCTCTCTCTCTCTCTCACACACACACACACACACACACACACACACACACACACACACACAAAACTATAATAATACCATGTGTAGTGTGTTTCTCCCCACCGCTCCGGCCGGACGGACTCCTCTCGGCCCATGTTCAAATACAGCTCCATCCTCCCTACGAGTCGTGTTTATCCACCCTCCAAACCTCCCCGTCGCCTCCAACAGCACCACCTGCAGGAGCACACAGTGAACAACACACATATAATAATAATAACAATAACAATAATAATAATAATAATAATAATAATAACATTTACCTTGGAGACATTGGAGGTTTTGCTGAGGTAATAGCAGGCTGAAAGACCGCCGATCCCCCCTCCGAGAACAGCCACACACTTCTGCATTCACACACACTTCTACACACACACACACACACACACACACACACACCTTCATCATCAACACATGGCATGACGAGCATCAGATTTATGTTCTTTTGTGAAAATCAAATCCCACAACAGACTCTGTGAAAAATGCGTCACTGGGAGATTTCTGCAAAAATCTACAGTTACAAAATAAAACTGGTGGCTGAGACGTTTTCCTCAGAACTGTGCAGTGCAGATAGATAGATAGATAGATAGATAGATAGATAGATAGATAGATAGACAGATAGATAGATAGACAGATAGATAAAGACAGTAAACAGTATATACTCGGCTAATCCAACAGGTTTTAAGGAGGGAGATTATATTTATGTAGTGTAGTTTACTTCATACTGCATTTCATTTTCTCCATCCAGGTTTATTAAGCGCTGTATAAATGCCAGAAATGTTAATGCTGATGATTATTATTATTTTAATTTATAGAAATAATAACTGATCTTACCAGCGTTTGTGGTCATAAATCAGATCATAAAAGCAAAAACCTCCAGCCTGAAAAATCTTCACCTGGACAGAGAGACAATTTCACACGTTTTCTTTTATGAGAGCAGAGAAATGGTGTAAAATCCTGTTTCTCTGTTGGAGGGTTAATAAGGACTGAAGAGTGCGTGTGTGTGTGTGTGTGTGTGTGTGTGTGTGTGTCAGGGTGGAGTGTGTGATAAGCGAACTGCTTTGTCTTTATCAGGTTCAACATATTGACTAACAAAAGGACGAGTCTGTAATAAAGAAACGCATGTTTGGTGCGTTAAAGGAAGAGTTTCAGCCAAAAATGAAAAGTCAGCCGTGTCTCTTAACCTCAACGTTCACACACTGAACACGTCTCAGGTCTCCATCGCGAATAATCACGGACACGCTGGAGGTGTTCGACGGTCACACTGCCGGAAAAAACTACTGCAGCNACTGCAGCGGATGTCTTTGTGTTTATAAGTAATAAACACTGTGCGTGTGCTGCTGTTGTAGTAAATTAATCAACACCGGGGTGGTGTGATGAAGCCAAGTTACTGTTACACCCTGAAGTTGATTATTTTCCCATAACAGCATGTCCATAAGTGTTTTATTCCTCTTACACCACAGTGACTTACTAACGATTACAATTAATTATTTAAGAGAGACATGTCATACTGTTTATCCTTTTATAGTTGTCGCTTACGTTATAGCAGCTATAAACAGTCGTTCCCTCGCCAGCCGCTCTTTATTCTCTCTCTTCATTCTCTCTCTTTATTCTCTCTCAAGTTAACAAGACAAAAAAAAAACTCGTCATGTTACCATGAAACCGCAAAAAAGCGTAAACTCCTAAAACTTAAAGTTACAGCTGAGCCTCTGACTGTTACAAAGCACTGACACTGGAGACTCCTTCCATCCATGCTACATTAACACATTTCTCCTTACAGAACACGAGCACGAGCTGTTACTATAGCAACGATAATGTATTATAATATAAACCTGTGATCTATAATACAGAATTCAGCAGCAGTGGTGTGTGAGTTACATTAAAGTATTAAATGCGGTAATTAGCTGAAGTGTGTATTCTAGGGAAAGTCAGTGAAAGCGTTTATGAAGCACGAAGAAAACTCCAGCCTTTAGCAACATTTCTGAACATTTAGTCACTTTCTATAAATATCTATTGAAGTTTGGAACAATTACAGCATTTAATAATCATCTTTATTCCGCTGTCAAAGAGAAAAACAAAGAGCGCTCGTACTTGCGTTTAAAACCAGGCACTTCCGCTTCTCTCGCGCGGCTGTAGTTGAGCGGTGAGTGTGCTCCAGCGCCACCTGCCGGTTTGGAGGAAACGCAAGACGCCAGTTATTAGTTAATTTTCCGTTTCTTACGTGTTATGTTTATATTCAGATTTATTTAATAAAAACCCTTAGCGTTTTATTTTGATCACAGTGTTGCTGTTTAACACAGTAAAACGTATAATCAGTGTCAGTGCTTCATAAAGTTTCCAGCTCAGGAAAGTCTTCAGGACAGATGAGATTAGAGAGAGAGAGAGAGAGAGATAGACAGATAGATAGATAGAGAGAGAGAGAGAGAGAGAGAGAGAGAGAGAGAGAGAGAGAGAGAGAGAGTTTATAGCAGGAATTAACTTGTCTCTCAAATGTTCCACAACCTTAAATATAAGTATAAACAGATAAAAAGTGTGACATGTTTATTAATAAATGATATTCCGTATAAGCGGAATAACACACTCCGGACCGTATGATACAGGATAGGACAAACACCACTTCAGCAGTCAAATTAGCAAACGAGCTAACGATTTTTAATGATCAACACAAGGCTAATAATTTTCATGTAGGTATTCGTGAGTATTGTAGGATTCTTGTAGGATGTTTAGAGAAATGTAGAATAAACAAGATTATGACTGAGCTATAAGAACACTCAACACCTCAAGGATGGACGTGTTGTGCATGTTGAGATGCTTTTCTGCTCTCCATGGTTGCACAGAGTGCTTATTTGAGTTACTATATATTTCCCGTCAGCTCAGACCAGTCTGGACATTCTCCTCTCCAGTATGTTTTTCCTTTTTCGCACCATTCTGTGAAAATTCTAGAGACTGTTGTGGGTGAAAATCCCAGGAGATCAGCAGTTTCCGGAAAACTCAAACCAGATATTCATCTGGAACCAACAACCATGCCACGGAGTCACAGAGATCACACTTTTTTGTCATTCTGATGTTTGATGCGAACATTAACTGAAGCCCTTGACCTGCAGCTGCATGATTTTTACATTGCACTGCTGCCACATGATTGGCTGAATAGATAACTGCATAAATGAGCAGGTGTACAGGTGATCCTAATAAAGTGGATGGTGTGTGTGTGTGCGTGTGTATTAGAGCTACTGGGTTGAAAAATTCCACCTTTTCAATCTAATTTTAGTTTAATTGAAGTGACCTAGTGCTTCACACCACAGTCCAATTAATCAATAATGAAATTCATTACTGTTTATAGACTTTAATTTAGTGTCCTTTTGGGGGCACTGATAAACAAGGAAACCTTTTTTGATTTGTTCAATTGTTTGTTTATGCACAATGTACATATGTATTTTTTGTAGAAAGGTGCAAAACTTCAAGTCAACTTTGAATGCTTTATTTTATGAAAACAAGAATACATGATCGGATAGATGCCACGTCAGCAAACACAATGAGAAGAGCAGAGGAGAAGAAAAGGAAAGAATGAAACTGGTTTAGAAAAAAAAAAAAGTGATTAGACTTCAGATAATGGGGTCAGTTTCAGTTTTCATTGGGTGGCTTTTCATGCTTGACTGGACATACAAAGCACACCTTATAATCCAAACACTCCTTGCCTTTTGGCTGCTGAGGATTCACGCAGGCAAAACCCTTCACTGTGTCATAGCTGAGAGAGAAACGGTCTTCATTAGCATTCTTATCGATACAGAAATTATTTGTATCAGAATCTGATCCATACCACCAGTTATAGCTAGGAATTCTGGGAAAAAAACCTCCCAGGAAACAGAGGCACAGGAGCTCCCAGGAGTGCAGCCGTTTCAGTGAAGTGAAGGAATTGATTACAGGGAGTTTTTAAAAACACCCCACCCCACTTAAATATAACCGATTTAGAGCAGACCAATACCCCAGAGGCACTCCATGGAAAATTAACCCCATCAGACAAGCAGCAGGACTGGATTTTTATTTTAGTTATTTATTTATTTTAAATTCAGTTTCTCATTACAGGGCATACAAATTGCTCATGGGATTACTCTTCAAAACCAAGTTCATTCTGTACATGTTCAATACATGAGTCAAGGGACACATGAAGCAATAGGAATCAACATTGCAATAACATGGCTGAAGAAATGAAGGGCAACACGTTGATCTCAGGGCCAAGGACATGGGCACCCAAAACGCACCATATAATCCAGGCATCTTCCCCTTCCCTGCTGAGAATTCACACAGGCGAAGCCATACACCACGTCATAGCTGAGAGAAAGAAAGATTCCATAAAGACCAAAACCACCTCAACTCCATCCAACTCAACATTCAGAACATGGTCTATAAAAACCATTAAACAGTTCTAAAGGTAGTCTAGAAACAGCTATAATGGTTGCATCAGTGTACAAGAACAAACACTGTACAAATAAAACCATTACAGTAAAATCCTGAATGACAGGGCAGTGTCTTGAATAAGAAAACTAACCACAAGCTTAAAACAGTAACTTAAAGGGAAACTCACTGTGAAAAGACTTGTCCAGTTTGTGAGGCTGGAGTACCAGAGACAGTCTTAGCATCAACAGTTAAAGGCTTGGGACAGATCTTCCCTGGATATTCTACCCTCAGTCGGTCAAGTGTTTCATAGTCTCCTAATCCACTAGGATTATCACGGTCAAACCACTGAGTATAACAAACTGTGGAAGAGAAACAATTATGAAGTCCATATAATTAAAGAAAGCTGTACAGTATTAGTTGTATTATAAGGATTTGCTTCCCCACTGTGTAAAGTAGACCATTAGTCTCTAGAATGTGATCTAATGCATCAGATGGGGGACTTAATACTAACCCCCCCCCCCCAAAAAAAAAAAAAACCAAACTCACTTTTCGGTGGAAATGTCTTTAGCTTTAGAGAGACGACTCCTGCAATGTAGATAAAACTTACCAAAATTGTAACTCCCCCAAAAGGACTCTTGGTATGAATAAAAAGTAATAGATTTGACTAACCCATTGTGATCAAGAACACACCAAAAAGCTAGAATTAAAAAAAGGCAGAGATTACAGTTTGAGGATTTAAATGTAAAGGGATTGCTGGCTCTCTCAACCCAAACATAACTAGAACAATTAAAACACAATGAGGATTAAGATGGAGAATATCAGCCACAGAAAAAATCCTCACCAACTCCTTCATGCTGCCTGCAATCTTCACTCCAGAACTAACAGAACAAAGAACCCAAGTTTAAAAGGATGAGATTTACTAAATATAACTATTGATCAAGATTAGAATTACTCACCAGGACCTCACAGCTGCCCAGACGACACGTCCTGAAGGCCCATGAGGCTTCTTTTAACAGGAGTCGTCTATAAACTCGAACATTTTGATTGGTTCCCAATCTCCACTGAAATAATGAGCAGCTGCAGCTAATTGGTTTGCTTATTAATCAGGGTGCTAATTAAAGCAGAGCTGCGGCTTTAAGCTTGTTTACAGAGACATCTAGTGGACAAAAGCGACTATTGTAGGTGGGGAACGTACCAATGATGCTTTGTTGACTATTTTGTCCACTAGATGTCGCTCTTTAGACATGTTTATAGCCGTAGTTCTGATTTTTCATACTGGATATGCAGTGCCGATTACAGACAGACGGATATTATTGAATGAATAAACACATAAGTAAGAAATAAATCTGGTTTAAACTAGATTTGAACTTTTTTTTTCAAAGTGTAGAAAACACTAATTAGCTGTATATCCGGTGCTACAGCCTAAATACCCGGATGAGACGACGGGCTCTGATTTATCCAGACGAACCTGCGTTGCTTTCTGGGACTTGTAGTTTGCGAAAAGGACTAAAAAAGTCTTGAGTCTGTATAATATTCGAATATAGATGACACGCTCAAATATATTCTTAGACAATCCAGACCCTTAAAAAAACAACAACGTTACAACATATTAAATTGACATTTTTATACATCTATTATCATTTATTCGTGTCATCAGGAATTCACTTCCTACTTCTGCCTGACGCCATCACGTTGCCTGCGTCATTGCATCGCGAGATAGACGAGACAAACTCGCGCATGCGCAGAGTCGTTTTTTTTTTTTTTTTTTGTGCACGGTTAGTTTTGATGGTGTAGCGTCTCGCTGTGAGAGGAAACAATGGCGACTGCGGGAACTGCGGCGACTGCGGCGGGCGGCTCGGGCTCGGGAGGATCAGCTGCCGGTCAGGCGGGACTCGGTGCTTTGGTGGGCAGAAAAAAGGATGGAGGACCGTCGGCTAAATTTTGGGAGAGCTCTGAGACGGTTTCTCAACTCGAGACGGTTCGGCTGTGGATCGGAAAACACTACAAAAAGGTTAGCTGGATAATGCTAGTGCTAGTGCTAGACTAGCTAGCTGCTGTATGTGTGTGTGGGGCGGCGGCGTCTCAAATGGACTTCTAGTGCACTAGATAGTGTGCGTGATTCATTATCTCTGTGCCCTCTGTAGTGCACTTGTGCCCGTTGTGTGGAGCGGTTTGGGTTTCGGCCCTGGATAACCGCGCTATCACACATCTGCTAAACAGCGTATTCCTGTCCTGAGCTGTGAAAATACAGTTTAACTGGCCGTAAACAATTTATATAAATAGTTAGTTAAAAAAAAAAAGTTAAACTCAATAGTTAATGTACGTGCTCAACCAAACTATTTAGGTGTTAGTTAACCAGTGTTGATGGTTCATTTATTAAAGCTTTTTGGTTTAGTTTTTTTTGTTGTTGTTGTTTTAAATCAGTTATGCTGTATGTTATATGCATATGTTCTGTTTTTTAATTTTAATAAAAGTCTGTAAAGCTGATTTCTCTACACTGGACAGCTAGCAGCAGAATTCGCTAGCCTAGCTAAGTTCTGCTTATTAAACCTTTAGTCTTTATTTTACACGAAAGTTCATATTTCATCTTGTTCTAAGAAATACTGAACTCCAACAAATAAAATAATATTTATAATTCTAATTATTTTATGCCGTGAACTTGTGAAATGATTGTACTTTTCAGTCAGTGGAGTGAAATTAGCACATTGCTAACAACAACTAGGCTTTATCCATCAGCGTTCCTACAGAAGCCCGCCTCCTGAGTCGCGATTGGCTGCTGGTATCCCTCTTCTGCGCTACGATTGGTTGGTTCGCTAACATTGATATAGCAATAGCCAATCAGCATTTTGTATGTTTGCGATACTAGCTAATCCTAGGTGAGGAGGCGGGATTATTATTATTTTGAATATGGAAAATAACCGTAGCCACTTGTTTTATTCCGTCATGTGTGTGCAAAAGTTTACACCCCCTTCCTTTTTTTGTGTGTTAAATCACAATTTTAACAGAAAAGAAAGAAAACAAAGAAGGAGACTGTAAATGTTTTGCACCCTTCAGATGATCCACTACTGTTAGGTCTTGATGCAGTTCATGTTTGTTTTAATGCATTTATTTTTTTATACAGTTGTATATACATATATAAAGCCATATAAATTAGCCTACACTGACTTTTTGTCTTTTTGTCTTTTGCAGTATGTCCAGGCCGACTCTCCGTCCTGTAAATCGTTAGCAGGACTGGTGGTTCAGCTTCTCCAGTTCCAGGAGGACGCGTTCGGACGCAGAGTGAGCAACCCGGCCCTCACCAAGCTGCCCGTAAGTCCACACACCCGGCTCTCTTTCAGCCCCGTGGCACTGATCACCTCAACCCTGTCCATGCTGAAATCTGTCTGTAGACGTCGTTGCACAAGGAGAACTTGTGAATAATTCCATCCGATTTTGAAATATCGTTATGGTTCAGGGCATCTGTACGCTGTCCGTGCCGTCATTAGGCGTGTAAATCGCAGCGATATCAGCAACACGATCTGATCTCGATTCTTTCAGCCATCCATTCGATATTCGCCGATACCTCAGTGACCGCCATGATGCCATTTCAGTTTGATCGATATTAAACGATGTGTCTGTTCCACACAGTCAGTAACACGTCTATTAACTCACACGTGCAACCAAAATATATTTAGAAAAATTTGCTGCTTTTTCCTGCTATGAAATGCTTCATATTTCGTGGGGACCTGTGGCTGGAATTAGAGTGTCCTAAATAAAGGTCCATCTTAAAACTCATACATGTGCATTAATCATATACGCTTACGTCAGATCGTTGATCATTTGCTCGATGGATCGTTACGCCCCTGACTGTGATCATATCGCTTTGTGTTGCACTCGCACGAGAGAAGCCGTGGTGCGTTCGCCAGCGCCCGCGTGCTGTAGGAATGTACCGTGGAAAAGAACGGGTGTGTGTGAGAGTTTGCTGCGGCGCTGACACGTGATGGTCCGTCTTGTGTCTTCAGGCAAAAAGCTTCTTGGACTTCAAAGCTGGAGGAGCTCTGTGTCACATCCTGGGATCTGCTTACAAGTTTAAAAGTGAGCAGGGATGGTGAGTAACGGTTTAAGATGATGAACGTGTGCTGAGTTTTAGTTTTTTTTATCTGTTACTTATTCTCTCTCTCTCTCTGTGTGTGTGTGTGTGTGTGTGTGTGATCACTCAGGCGACGGTTCGATCTGCAGAATCCATCCCGGATGGACAGAAACGTCGAGATGTTCATGAATATTGAGAAAACTCTCGCGCAGGTAAGATGCACACCTGAGATCTTCACAGTCGTCGTGAAAAAGTGTTATTCTTAAACTTCCTTGGACTCATTTATTTGTAAATTGCTTGTCGTAGTGGGCGTATAATGTGATGTGTTGTAGGTAACAGTAAGGCTGTGAACTTTAACATCTCATTCGTTAATAAAAATAAAAACAGAGTGTGTGTGTGTGTGTGTGTGTGTCCTCCGTAACGTCACGCCCTGCAGAATAACTGTCTGACTCGACCAAACGTGTACATCGCATCCGACATGGACCACAAACAGGCCGGCAAACTGAAGGACATCATCAAGAGACATCAGGTCAGAGACGCGATCTCGTTTCTCAGCGTGTGTTCTGTACGCGACCGTTAAAGCCTGGTTCTGCTTCTGGTTCTGCTTCTGGTTCTGCTTCTGGTTCTGCTTCTGGTTGTTCACGTTT
This sequence comes from Pangasius macronema, assembly GCA_037577455.1. Classification (NCBI taxonomy): domain Eukaryota; kingdom Metazoa; phylum Chordata; class Actinopteri; order Siluriformes; family Pangasiidae; genus Pangasius; species Pangasius macronema. The sequence continues at coordinate 349,319 of CM074966.1, read as the reverse complement.
TCTTTGTTCATTAGGGCTCCATCACTGAGGACAAATCCAAAGCCACACATCTCATCTGTCCATCTCCAGCTCAGACGGAGGAAGGTCGGCTCACACACACACTACACACACACACACACACACACACACACACACACACACTGTTTGTGTATCATCAGTGTTTATTGCTAATAAATTTTCACACAGTTATAATGTACTCTTAAAAATATCACAGTTTCATGGTATAAAACAGTTTGTCTTTTTTTATGTATAAAACACAAGCAGGTTTATAAATTAAAGGGAAAATTTAACTCTGAAATAATAAAGAATAAATCCAGTAATTATAAGGTATTTGGCAGGAAAGCTTTTCCATAAGATCCTGCACGTCTGTGTTACAGTGTTTACAGCAGCGGGGAAATCCACTTCCTTAATGCTGATATTTTCCAGAAAGACTTTTCTTGTATGTTGTCGTTATTTATCACGGTGTTGTCGTTATAAGCTGAAAGACAAAGCAGCTGTGAGGAAAGACGACGCGCTGAATCAAATAAATAAATCAATAAATAAATAAACAAACAAACTCTAGCTGGCGTGGCGGTGAGCTGCGCTGATAAGCCAGAAGTGCAGTGTTGTTTGGTTTAGTTGTGTTCTGCAGTGGTGTGCGCGTACGCGTGTGTGTGTGTGCGTGCGTGTGTGTGTGTGTGTGTGTGTGTGTGCGTGCGTGTGAGTGTGTGAGTCAGGAACAGCAGGCAGCAGTGTAACGTGTTTACAGCAGGAGCGGATTAAACACAGCTGCAGGGTTTCAGTGCAGTTGCGCCCCTGTGGTGAGAGACGCGGCGCTGCGGTGGGTTTGGGACGAGTCCCCGGATATAACGAGAAATAAAGAAATACAAAACACAGGAATCTGTATTTTTAAACATTCAGCAGTAACGAAACGGTCCGATCGTCTGACCGTGACTGACCGTGAAACTGTAAGAGAGCTTTAATTATTACAGCTGATTTATTCACTGATGAAGTGTGTGTGTGTGTGTGTGTGTGTGTGTGTGTGTGTGTGTGTGTGTGTGTGTGTTCCAGAGGAGTGGCTGCGTCCCGTCATGCGCAAAGACAAACAGGTGCTGGTTCACTGGGGGAATTATCCCGACAGGTGTGTAACACACACACACACACACACACAGCGCATTGAAGGCCACACAAAGGCTGTTTGAGAGTAAATAAATTCTAGGGACAGTCTGCAGTCTGAGGAACTTTTACAGTTTTAGTCGTTAGCGCTTACGGTTTCTGACCCCTTGCTACGCTGATGCCTGGCGGAGACGCCTGAAAACGACTACTGAATTTTCAGTTAAACAGCCTTGAACCCGAGCGCAGTGCGGCGGGAATGAGTGCGAAAACCCGGGACTGAGTTCACCTCTTAGCGCTTCCGCTTCCATTGTCCCCATCGGTGGGTTTTTTGGTTAAATCCCTGAAATCCGGTCTGTAGTTAAAACAAGCTGAAGACATTTCCACGTTTTATTCTACGAAGTGAAACAGATCAGTAATATGCCACTCGGGATTTTTATTTAAGCTATTAACTTCCGGGTGGGAATACAAAAATACGGCATCCCTGCTGCGCTCTATAATTCACCTGGTAGAAGAGCCGATTCACTGAAGGGGAAAGGACGCAGGGCGTGAAAGGCACGCGCTGTCTCTAGGTGAACTTTGACCTGTGGCTTGACCAGCCTCAGTCATGTGAGACAGTTGGAGACAAAAGAGAAGAAAAGATGCTAATTATGAAGTCCAGGCTCACGCATCACGTTTTTTCCTGCTGTTTAACGTAAGTTTGTAGCAAAAATAAATAAATAAAAAGTGTTTTTCAGTGCTGTTTTGGGTTTATTGTGTGTGCAGCTACGACACCTGGGTTTCCACTAGTGACGTGGACGGTGAAGTCGAGGATCCTCCGAGCTCAGAGAAACCGTGGAGGGTGAGAAGATCACAATAATAACAACAACAATAATAATAATAATAATAATGATGATGATGATGATGATCCTGCGGACCCAACCCTCCTCCCTCCATCCTGTGCTTCCCTTAACATCTGTTTATTTTTTTATTTAGAGTTTCTGTAGCTTTAAAACATTCTGATGTCAGAACTGAGTCTTTTACTGTGTGCTCTGCTTCACTAATATAACCTAAAGGACTACGTTAGTGTTTTATTACGCCTGGACAATATGTCGAAATTATCGAAACGTCTCAGGTGTAGATATCGTGATATGCGTATCGCAGTCTTGTGATGAGCGAATGGTTTTAATCCTTCAGTAACCAGAGTTTTAGCTGATAATGCTCGATTTTCCTCAAAAGAACATGAAACGTATGTTGGTGTTATTTTCAGTTTTTAAATATATATAAATATAGTTTGAGTTGATTATCGTCTTCGCATTGTATCGCATAATACATTATTTAACAAGTTATCGCATATCTGATTTTTCTTCTGTATGGTGCAGCCCTGCCTCTGACTCTCTACTGCGTCACAGCGAGATCACGACGTTCTGATATAAGTTCAGATGCCCGGTTTTCATAAACCAGGCGGATTCCTGCCCACGTGAATAAAGCCCTGTGACAGTAAACCAGTGGAGTAAATGTGCACGGGGCTGAGCTGCGCTGTGATTTTATTTCGGCCCGAACACACACGTTCATGACTCTATGCAGAAGCCACCTTGCATAAAGCCCTTAAGGAAAGCGAGGTGGCTCAGACGGCATTAAAGGAGCCGTTATCGCTGCAGTTAGAGGTATAAAGCGTTACTTTATATTCACATACGCACGACATCGTCAGCTTTTACTCTTCTGTAAATAACCGCTAGCTTCAGCGTCGCCGGGCTCCTGAGGATCTAAAGACGCACGCGACACTGACACCCGGGTCCGTCAGAAACTCGCTCGTCCCGCCGCCGTGTTATTGCTGACCGCATGCGAGAGTTTGATCACTGAGGACACGTGAAGAAGATCCCTGAGAAACGAATGATGCGTCTATTGACTAAACGTCACTGTGGAAGAAAAATGCGTTAGCGTGATGAGACAGTCGATCATAAATGGTGTCCTTTGAGGATTGTTATAATTAAAGATGCATTACATGGATTTAAAACATCATCTGAACTTTGATCGATTTGTCTTTTTTTGGATGTTACCTGCTCCAGGTGCACGCCAAGTGGGTCCTGGACACGGACGCGTTTAACGAGTGGATGAACGAGGAAGATTACGAAGTGGACGAGAACAGGAAGCCAGTGAACTTCCGCCAGCGCATCTTCCCTAAAGAGGAGGAGGTAAGCTAACACAGCCGGATGCGCTCGACTGCTCAGGTCTGCGTACCTGCGTGTGTGTAATACGCTACGCTTTCCTGCGTTATGTGCTTGCAGAAAGCGTAATGCATTCTGGGTAATCTGTGAATTAATTATATAGCACATTTATTTATTTCTTTTTTTTTTTTCAAATTGCTAACACTGAGCCGGCCGTGATTCAACCAGAGTGTGTTATAGCAGTGTTGGAACGCTGTGTGTGTGTGTGTGTGTGTGTGTTTGATGTGTCTAGTAATCGACCGCTCAGTCCTGTGTCATCCATCTGTATCACCACCACACACTCCACCCTTCCTCATCCTCCTTCTTCTCCTCTTCCTCCTCGTCTTTTCGCCCTGCTGTGTGTGAGACCGTTCCATTCTCTCGTTCATTCTCGCATTCTCTCGCTCTTTCTCTCATCCCTCATCCCCGTTGCCGTGGTTACTGATCAGTCTTCCCGTACACCTGATCGTAAGGAGCGAAAGTCTCTGGCCGGAGGGAAGAAGAGGCGGCGCTCCCCGTCCCCCCCGAGCACCCCCGCAGAGTCCCGCAAGAAGGGCAACAAGAAAGGGTACTCACACACACACACACACACACACACACACACAGGGTTAAGAGTGTGTTCAGAATCGTTCTCACACTCGTCTCTTCTCTGCGGTTTCAGGAACTCCGGGCCGCACTGGAAGCGCCGAGGTCATCGTGATGATGATGAGCAGGATGAAGATCTCACCAAGGACATGGAGGATCCATCTCCTGTTCCAGGAATGGAGGAGGTTTCTCTGCCCAAAAATGGTTCGCACGCACGCGCACACACACACGTGCACACACACACACGTGCACACACGCACACACCACACACACACACACACACACAATCTTACTTCATAATTTAGGTCTAAAAATGTTCGTTTCCATTAAAAGCTCAGTCACTTGCAGGCTGCAGTAAAGTTAAGGACGTAGTAAGTTGCTGCTGATTTGATGCTGATGATTTTCTTTTCCTGCAGTGAATCAGAAGAAGGACAGCGAGAACGCGCCGGTTAAAGGAGGAACCATGGCCGATCTGGGTAAGAGCGCCCCCTGTCCGCACACAGGTGGAAATACATCACAGTGGCTGTGTGTCTGTGTTTACATAAAATAATCAATACCTCATTAATGACCATAAACAATAATCTGATTTTCTGTAATAAGGAATAATCTTAAAGCTCTCTCTCACTCACACACACACACACACTCTCTCTCTCTCTCTCTCACACACACACACACACTCACTCTCTCTCTCTCACACATACACTCACTCTCTTTCTCTCTCTGTCTTTCTCTCTCAGATGAACAGGAAGACGGCTCTGTGGGCTCTGGGGGGAAGGTACGAGATTTTATCGTGTGTGTGTGTGAGAGAGAGAGAGAGAGAGAGAGAGAGGTGGTGTAGTGAAAAACTGTACTACTTTCGTCAGCAATGAATGATACAAATGTGTGTGTGTGTGTGTGTGTGTGTGTGTGTGTGTGTGTGACAGGACGATGATGAACAGGGCAAAATGGAGGTGAACCGTCTCATGGACTCTGGCGAGGATAACGTGACCGAGCAAACGCATCACATCATCATCCCCAGCTACTCCGCCTGGTTCGACTACAACTCGTAAGAGCTTCTGTCTCACACATCCTGTGTGTGTGTGTGTGTGTGTGTGTGTGTGTGTGTGTATCGTGATCGATATCACGTAGTGTAGAAGTACGTTAGAGAATCGTGATATGATCGTATCGTCCAGCCCTGGCTCTGTTTCTGATATAAACTCTATTAGATATGATTGAACTGAAGCTGCAGCGGGTGAGGAGCGCCCCCTACTGGCCAGGACCGCGTGATTCCCTCCAGTGATGGCTTACTCTGATAATCGCAGCTGCTTTTCAGACTGGTTTCATTTTATTTCATTTTTTGGGGAGCTGAAGTGTGTATCCTGATTGTGTGTGTGTGTGTGTGTGTGTGTGTGTGTGTGTGTGTGTGTCTGTGTGTGTGTGTGTCCAGGATTCATGAAATAGAGAGACGAGCCCTTCCCGAGTTCTTCAATGGAAAAAACAAATCTAAATCCCCGGAGATGTAAGTTTTGTTTTCGTTTCATTTTGTTCATCTTGTAATTTGAGCGTGTGTTAGTTTTCCCTTTAAACCTCCTCTCAGGTAAACGCTGTACCTGTCCACTAAACTGTACCCAGGTGTGTCTCTTATTATAGTCATTAATATAGTTTCCTAAAATCCAGACAAGAAATGCCACATCATAAAAAGCCTGTCTTTATTTATGTATTTGTTTATTGTGCTTTTTAAGTGCATTATGTATTATTCCTAAACTACATGCCGTGTTTCTGTCTAATGTCTTGTTTGTTTGTTTGTTTGTTTGTTTGTTTAGATATCTAGCGTATCGTAACTTCATGATCGATACGTATCGGCTGAACCCTCAGGAATACCTCACCTCCACTTCCTGCAGACGCAACCTCACTGGAGACGTGTGTGCTGTCATGAGGTACTCACACACACACACACACACACACTCTGTGGTTGTATGTGAGGAACAAATTAATATCATGTGCATTTTATTAATGTCTGTTATTAATCTATTCTGTAACGTTTTGTCTCTGTGTGTGTGTGTGTGTGTGTGTGTGTGTGTGGCAGGGTGCACGCGTTTCTGGAGCAGTGGGGTCTCATTAACTATCAGGTGGATGCAGAGAGCAGGCCGATGCCGATGGGACCTCCACCCACCCCACACTTTAACGTCCTGGCTGATACGCCATCGGGCCTCGTCCCTCTACACCATCGCCCCCCGCAGGTCAGCGTGCGCACACGCAGCTCCTTCCTGCTGCAACTCGCCTAAGCTTTTACGTTATATGATGTTCCCCTAACAGACAGTGACAGGTGACTCGCATCAGGTCCAAATGAATGAAACTGCCCTCCACCTTTTCCTTAGCTGAAGCCCTGACTGACCTTCCTGCGACCTCACCTGACCTGCTGCATGTTAAATTGGCGAATAAACATCGAGGAATTCCTTCTCGTTTTTAAATGTCGTTTATGTTCCTGTGTGTCAGGTTCCCTCAGCTCAGCAGATGCTCAGCTTCCCGGAGAAAAGCAAAGAAAAACCGACAGACCTGCAGAACTTTGGCCTCAGGACAGATATGTACTCCAAGAAGAACCCTAAGGTGAGCGTGAACACCTGAGCACGTGGATGAGCATCACTCTGGTGTCAAGGCCACAGTCTGGAAAATCAAATCAAAATGCATCCTGGCCAGCACAGCTACTGGAGGTTTAACGATGTGTGTGTGTGTGTGTGTGTGTGTGTGTTTTCCAGAGTAAAGGAGGTAGCGGAACACGAGAATGGACCGAGCAGGAAACTCTGCTGCTGTTAGAGGTGACGTTGTTAAAGTCTTACTGCCCAGTTTCTCTACAGTGTGTGTTCTCGTTGGTCTTTTGGGCCTGTTTGCGTAATCGTTTCTTTTTTTTAAGTAATAATGAATTATTTTCTGTGTGCTCCAGGCTCTGGAGATGTACAAGGACGACTGGAACAAGGTTTCGGAGCATGTTGGCAGCCGGACGCAGGATGAGTGTATCCTTCACTTCCTGCGGCTGCCCATCGAGGACCCGTACCTGGAGAGTTCGGAGGCGTCTCTCGGACCCCTCGCCTATCAGCCCGTCCCCTTCAGCCAATCAGGAAACCCCGTCATGAGCACCGTGGCCTTCCTCGCATCCGTGGTGGACCCCAGAGTGGCTGCGGCTGCCGCTAAGGCTGCTCTCGGTGTGTGTGTGTGTGTGTGTGTGTGTGTGTGTTGCTAGGTTTCCTGTGTGTGCAGAAATGTGCCAAAATAATACACAGCCATAGTACAGCCACATATATACTGTACATCTACTAACATACAGTGAATAATATAATTACTAAAATATATAGTTAATCTAAAGTGCAGGTCTGTCGGTACTCTTTAACATCCAAACCACTCACTGTATCAAAGAGCATGTCAGAGTGTTATTTACATCATTTTGTTACCATGGTTACCTACTGTTTAGTAAGATAACATGATTATTAAGTATGCTAGGAGAAAGGTTCAAGGTGACTAAACGCCTAGCTAACAGTACATACTCCTGTGGTGTGTGTGTGTGTGTGTGTGTGTGTGTGTGTGTAGAGGAGTTCTCTCGTGTGAGGGAGGAGGTTCCAGCCGAGCTGGTTGAGGCTCATGTGAAGAAAGTTCAGGAGGCAGCGAGGAGCACGGGGAAAGTGGACCCCTGCTACGGCCTGGAGAGCAGCGGCATCGCGGGAACGGCGCCGGATGAGCCGGAGAAAACCGGTACGATTGTTATTCACTCACTGAACACAGTACGTATGATAGCACCACAGCATGCACGGTGATGTATGAGCTATAGCTATAGCTTCACGCTCCAGAGGTGTTGGAGGAAGAGTTGAGGAATACTGGAGTCCAGGTACTGGTGGTTATATTGGTAATCTGGCGCTGCTCTGTTATACCAGTCGTCACCACCAGAGGGCATCATCTGTACAAGTAACGCTGTACAGGAGCAGTTCATTCACCTGATTGAACCTTGGTGGTGTAAAAATGTGCCCAAGTGATGATACGATCAGATATGTTATAAAGCTTTACACTTACAGATACCACAAGTGTAATAAAAAAATTAAAAAAGAGGTTATTCCGGATGTGTGATGACCCTGCCTAGCGATAGGTTAAACTAGGTAGATAAATAGATTAACGATACGGCGTATTGTGTTGTATAGTTTGATACGAGGCTCTCGATTCGACTCTTCTGCATATCGATCAATACGTTCAGCAGGCTGCGTGATAAAGTCATCGTAATGAGCCTTTGACGCATTAGTCTGCGCAGACGTCACGCTTTGGAATTGTGTGGAAAAGCAGGAAGCAACGCGCAGACATACACGCGCAGACATA
>CM074966.1:335763-341021 GCA_037577455.1 Pangasius macronema | reverse complement strand
TAGTCTGCGCAGACGTCACGCTTTGGAATTGTGTGGAAAAGCAGGAAGCAACGCGCAGACATACACGCGCAGACATACACGCGCAGACATATACACGCGCAGACTCATACACGCGCAGACTCATACACGCGCAGACTCATACATGCGCAGACTTATACACGCGCAGACATATACACGCGCAGACTCGTACACGCGCAGACTCGTACACGCGCAGACTCGTACACGCGCAGACGTATACATGTGCAGACTTATACACGCGCAGACATGTACACGCGCAGACTCGTACACGCGCAGACTTATACACGCGCGGACGTACACACGCAGATGTGCACAGCATTTCCTGGCTAAATGGATCAGTCATTAAATTATAATTGAAAATTGAAATTTATGACATACACAGGGCATGGTTATTTTTTGTAGAGAGAGAGAGAGATAATGAGTGAGAGATAGTGAGAGAGATAATGAGTGAGATGGTGAGAGAGAGAGAGATAATGAGTGAGAGAGAGAAAGAGAGATGGTAAGTGAGAGAGAGATATAGTGTGAGAGATGGTGAGAGAGATATAGTGAGAGAAAGATAGTGAGTGAGAGAGCAATAATGAGCAAGAGAGAGAGACATGGTGAGAGAGAGAGAGAGAAAAAGATGGTGTGAAAGAGAGAAAGATAATGAGTGAGAGAGAGATAATGAGAGATGGTGAGAGATAATGAGTGAGAGAGAGAGAGAGAGAAAGATAGAGAGAGAGAGAGAGAGATAATGAGGTGTATTTGATGAGAGATTTAAAAAGGGACCTGCGTGAGACGTGACATTTAATGATGATTTTTTGGCTGTGTTTGTTCCTCAGAAGCCACAGAACCGGAGAAGATGGAAACGGATTCAGAGTCCCAGCAGGGAGAGAAGGTGAGCGCGGTCACGTCACAGATATCGGAATACAACACGGCCGATTAACGCTCGTCCAGCGCACTCGAGCGAGTGCAGGGTCGTGTGTGTTAATAAACGTTAGTACGTCAGAGACTCTGATCAGAAGCAGCTCGAGGCGTTTTATTCGCACTGAGCCTTTCGAGTTGTTTCGGTGTTGAACCGTGTTGAAGTATCGCGGTATGATCTGTGTCCCAGCCGGAGTCTAAGGACGAGACGGAGAAAGCGAGCGAGGCAGCAGAGAAACCAGCGGAGGGAGAGAAAGTGAAGAGTGAGACAGCGGAGAAACCCGAGGGTGAGGAAGAGGAGGGTGACGGCAGAGAGACGAATGAGGCGAGCGCTGCTGACGGTAATCTGAGCTAGTATTCAAGAATTTCACACATTTTTAAACGGTGCTTAAAGAAACGACAGAATGAAGCGAGGAAGTGGCTCAGTTCCCTCTGACGCGCCGGGTGAAGGATGTGGATGTACCCTGATGACACTGTGTGATTGGCTGTCCCTCTTTTAATGACTTCAGAGAAAGAGAAGGAGGAGGCGATGGAGGTGACGGAGGGAGGAAAGGAGGGAGAGGAGATGATGATGGAGGAGGAGGGCAAGAAGAAGCTGGAGCTGGATATCGGCGAGGGAAACATCGCCACTGCTGCGGCCGCTGCTCTCGCCTCCGCTGCCACCAAGGCTAAGGTAAAGCGCGCACACACACACACACACACACACACACACAGAGCAGTTCACAAACAGCAAAAACAAAACCTAAAAACCCAGATAGGATTCAACATCTGTTAACGCATCCTGCAAAAAAAAATAGAACATCAGTGCAACAGCTGGATTTGAACGTGGTTCAACAGACAGTGCGTTTGTGCTTGTTTCGGTTCCCCGTGTTGGAGTAATGAGTTGTTAGTGCCGTAGAAACACTTCGTGAGGCCGGGTGTAGTTCCTGACCCATCCTCACACTGAGGTTCTCTCGTTCTCAGCCTGTAGAAAGTGCGAGCGTAAGTCGGGACGTGTTCCTCTAGTTTACGTCTCGCTCGTGAGCAGGTTAGTGCCGAGAATACGGAGGTATTTATAATCTTACCCGTTTGTAAGTGTATGTCGTGCGCTCTTTCAGCACTTGGCTGCAGTGGAGGAGAGGAAGATCAAGTCTCTAGTGGCGCTGCTGGTGGAGACGCAGATGAAGAAGTTGGAGATTAAACTACGTCACTTCGAGGAGCTGGAGACCATCATGGACCGAGAGAAAGAGGCTGTGAGGCTCAAACATCATCTCCACTCACTTTTATAACCTTATAATGTTTAAATATGATGGTTAAATGCTCTCTCTCTCTCTCTCTCTCTCTCGCTCTCTCTGACTTGCTCTCTTGCGCCCCCTGCAGCTGGAGTTGCAGAGGCAGCAGTTGCTGACGGAGAGGCAGGCGTTCCACATGGAGCAGCTAAAGTATGCGGAGATGAAAGCACGTCAGCAGATGGAGCAACAGGCAGCAGCGGCGGCTGCAGCTCAGCATGGACAGCTAGCCCCGCCCTCTCAACATGGAGCCCCACCCCCAGGACATGGAGCTCCGCCTCCTCCCCACGGTGCACCACCCCCATCTCATATCCCCCCTCCAGGGATGCACCCTGGGGCCGGATATCCCACAATGCACCACCCAATGGGACCCCACCATCCTCCACAGACAGGTCAGCGCGCACACACACACACACACACACACACACACACAATTCAATTCAATTCAGTTTTATTTGTATAGCGCTTTTAACAATGGACATTGTCACAGCATCACAGTAGACTTCAGGTTCAGCTTACCCAGAATGCTCTGTGTGTGTGTGTGTGTGTGTGTGTGTGTGTGTGTGGGCGTGCAGGGCCGATGGTTGGACCAGGGCAGCCCATGCCTGTCCGTATGATGCCCGGCGCCCCCCCTGGTGCGATGCCCGGAGCTCCGCCAGGCGCGATGCCCCCTATGATGGGCCCCAGACACCCCGGGGCCCCGAACGGCATGTGTGAGTGTTTATTACCCTTTACACCACGGCGCTGCTGAATTCTGCTTCCTGATTGGTCAGGTGTTGATTAATCTTCTGTTACAGCAGCTCTGACAGTAGCGCAGGTTTATTTATCATTAATGCGCTCGTTCTAATGCGTTATTGTTTCTATAGCAACAGCCCGTTCAGAGAGTTTATTTAACCTTTCATTTAACATTCAGTTTATCAGTAACATGATCAGCTGCTTTCTATCGTTTTATTAACTGTGACAGAGGAAAAGAGGCTGGTGCCTCACAGGAAGTGATGTAATAATGTGTGTAAACATGAATTTCAGGATCCTAACAATAATTTATTTCACCCCTACAGACCCTGGGCCCCTTCCTCCTCCTCCTCCTCCTTCTTCTGCACAGCCTGATGGGATACCGCCGGCTCCAGCGACCTCACTTCCTGTCCGCCCACCTGAAAACTAACACACACACACACACACACACACACACACACACACACACAGAGACACTCACACTCGTACGTGTTTCTTCTTTAACGCAGCTCCTGATAGATCTGCTCTCACACCTTTACTGTCTACACACACACACACACACACACACACACACACACACACAGGCTCTCTCTCTTACTTTATTTGCCTGTGTGGGGCAATAATGTGAGTGGTGTGTGTGTGTGCGCGTGTCACACACACACACATACACAGACCTTGCGCTACTGATACACACTTAACACTGTTAACTCTGGGCTGGGAAACAGCTTCTACCCCTGCTGTGTGTGTGTGTGTGTGTGTGTGTGTGTGTGTGTGTGGCAGTCAAGTCGAGCTTCCTTTCTTCCTTATCTCTTAGAATCTACCTCTCTGCTGGACCGTGTGTGTGTGTGTGTGTGTGTGTGTGTGTGTGTGTGTGTGTGTGGCCTTTAAAGCTCCTGAGCTCCTAATATAGTTCTGCTATGCTACCTCTGTCTCTACTACCTCTCCCCCCTTTCTCTCTCTCTCTCTCTCTCTCTCTCTCTCTTTCTCTTTCTATCTGTCTTTTTCTCCCTCTAATCTCTTTTTGTTTTCCCCCTTAGTTTCTCTCTATTGCTGTCATCTGTATTTCTTTGTTTTCCTCTCTCCTTTATCTTAATTTTCTCTCTCTCTCTCTCTCTCTCTCTCTCTCTCTCTCTCTCTCTGCCCGTGTGACTGCTGCGTTACTGCTGTGTGGAGGTTGATTTTATCCTCCTTTTCCTCAGGTGATCACGTTTCCCACGTTACACTACTCTCTCTCTCTCGCGCGTGCACACACACACACACACACACACACACACACACACACACACACACACACACACACACACACACACACACACACACTTGTGTAGAGCTTCCACACTGTACTGTTCTTTTAGACAGGAGCTGTGTGTCTCTCTCTCTCTCTCTCTCTCTGTATCTCTGCTTTATGGTAATGTATGAGTTTAAGCTTGAGGATGATGATGATGATGATGATGATGTATTTTTAAGAGAATAAACTTTGTGTAGACGCGTCTGTTCCTGGCACATTGAGCTTTTTAAAGTGTAAGTGGTACTGAAACCCTGAAATAAACTGCTGTGGCCCTTTTTATATGCACACGTCTGTACTTTATCTTCCTGTCTGAGAACACACACCTGCTCACCACTTCCCCGAGTCCTCTAACACCTTTGTCTGTGATGGAGATCACCGTGACGTCACCGCTCATCTGCGCTCATCACCGCTCACCGTCGCTCACCGTCGCTCACCCGCGCTCATCACCGCTCACCCGCGCTCATCTGCACTCATCACCGCTCACCCGCGCTCATCTGCGCTCATCACCACTCATCACCGCTCACCCGCACTCATCACCGCTCATCACCGCTCACCTGCGCTCATCACCGCTCACCCGCGCTCATCACCGCTCATCATCGCTCACCTGCGCTCATCATCGCTCACCTGCGCTCATCATCGCTCACCTGCGCTCATCGCCGCTCACCTGCGCTCGAGGTTGTGTTTGAGAACGCATGGCTGTAGGTTTTGTGAAGTTAATAGTTAACCGAAGGAAGATGGATCGTGAGCCTCGTTTATTGAGCAGGATATGAATGGATCTGTTTGTGAATCGTTCCTACGAGCGTTTACCCAAAAAGTCGCTTTTCATGTAAATCCCATCCATTCCGAAAGCGTTGGTGTCCGGCTCGTGCAAATGAAACCTTTATACTGCAAACAAGTAGAACTTGATGCCAATGCTGTTGATTGGGACGCCTCCGAGATTTGACCTTGCTGTGACCTTGGTGTTTGGATCATTTCTTAAGGCTAATCGGTTCTGCTGGTTACGATGGTAATTCTATATAAATCCTCCAAATATTCATCCGAACATTCTT
>CM074966.1:315763-328263 GCA_037577455.1 Pangasius macronema | reverse complement strand
CCCGCGTGCTGCCAAAACTCCACCCGCGGGAGAAACCGTGGGAGTAGACCCACACACACACACACACACACACACACACACACACACACACACACACACACACTCACTCACACACACACTCTCTCTCTCTCTCTCTCTCTCTCTCTACATTCCTAGAAGCTAACGGCGCGAGCGCGTGGGTTCTGTGTTGAGGATCCAGCGGTTGCGCCGCGCTCGTGCTCGTGCTCGCTCGTGTCCGTGTCCGTGTTCGTGCACGCGCGTGGGAGAACTCACTCTGGGTATTTTTTTTTCTCTGCGTCTTGCACGAGGACTTATCGGTGCGGCGATGGAACCCGTAATAACGCGGCAAATACCATCACAGTGTTAATTAAGGAGGAGCGAAAGAAGAAGAAGGAGAAGAAGAAGAAGAAGGAGAAGCTGAGCGAGAAGAAATGAAGACGCGCAGAGTGGAGGACAGAACAGAGTGAGTGGATCAGCGCGCGCTCACAGAACCTCTACAGCGAGCGGGTGTGAGAAGAGAAAGATAAAAACACTGAGTGATATTAGAGAAGTGTTTATTCAGAGTGTTTATTTTACTGCGCGGATGAAGAGGAACATGGGGCTCTGTGCAGGATGCTGGATCTCGCTCATGTCTGCGCTCCTCGCGCTGCTCCTCATCCCGCTGCAGGCACAGGGTAAGAATCTGTCTCCCTTTCACTTCCAAACACTAACGGCTAATCTGACATGCACAGGGAGTGAGACACAGGGAGTGAGACACAGGGAGTGAGACACAGGGAGTGAGACATGCAGGGAGTGAGATACTCAGGGAGTGAGATACTCAGGGAGTGAGATATGCAGGGAGTGAGACACAGGGAGTGAGACACAGGGAGTGAGATACTCAGGGAGTGAGATACTCAGGGAGTGAGACAGTGACCTCGACCCCACGCTGTAAAATAGGACAGTCGGTCAGGAGGAATGCTGATGCTGCTCTGCTGGGAGAGGAGGTGAGGAGTGGAACCAGGACTGAGGAGGACGAGGAGGAAGATTAGAGATCCAGAAATCAGAATAAACTGAAATCCTGCACTGACTTCACACTGCAGCTCCGACGGCGTGCGACGGGTTTGATGTGATTCTCGTGTTTTTCACACGCATCGATTAAAAAGATGATCAATAAATCATGCAGAGTCCAGGGTTCTGTGACAGATCAGACATCAGGAGAGCGGATGGAGAGATGGAAAGATGGAGGGAGGGATGGGGAGATGGAGAGAGGGATGGAGAGATGGAGGGAGGAATGGGGAGCTGGAGGGAGGGATGGAGAGATGGAGGGAGGGATGGGGAGATGGAGGCAGGGATGGAGAGATGGAGGGAGGGATGGGGAGATGGAGGCAGGGATGGAGAGATGGAGGGAGGGATGGAGAGATGGAGGGAGGGATGGGGAGTGGACCCTAATGAAGCGCTGCACAAAGCGCCGCTTTCTCACATTCCGACACACCGTCCAGCTTCTACACCAGCTCGCAGATCTTCTCCCTCAGAGCCGCTCCACTGCCCTGCTGTCTGCTTCTACAGTCCCACTTTGTGCTCTCGAAGATCAGCTGTGTTCTAAAATCTTTTGTGTGTGTGTGTGTGTGTGTGTGTGTGTGTGTGTGTGTGTTATCTGGGTTCTAGAATCTTCTCTGGGTTCTAGAACGGCGGCGTGTTTGCATTCTGTCTCCTGGCTGCTTCTGGTCTAGTGTTAGCTCTGTTTCTACACTGTGCTCGAGCCACGATGCACGTGTGTTCTGTTTTTGTGGGTTTTTGTTCTAGAAGGCCATCAGTGATCTAAAATATTATTTGTGTTCTAGAATGCGAACATATTTCTGCTCTAGAACCAATGTTTCTAGGTTCTAGTCTATCACTTTGATGACTCGAGTGACTCTTGATGAGTTTCACTCTGACCTGTGAGGAAGAAGCTCCTGCGTGTCTGGGTTAGACGTTACGTTCTCCTGCTTCCACAGTGGTTCCCTACAAAGGGCGTAGTGCACTACATACTACACTACATAGTGCACTACATAGTGCATTCACACTGCAGTGAAGCGTTCTTTACTCCACATCCCGTTCCGGAGAAAACCCGGTGCAGGGGATTGTGGGAGCGCGAGCGGTACCGAGCAGAACCGAATACAGCGGTACCGTAATGCCAGTTCTAGCAGTTGCATTTGTGAATATGTCGTTTGTGCGTTAACCTGCTGCTGCAGTGCATTGTGGGATATCATGAGAGCGCTACGCTTTCAGGCAGCCTATAAACCTAGTGCACTAAGTAGGGAACAGGGTGCAGTTCCCTTATTAGTGCAGTCCTGCATAACGGGGTTCTTTAGACACGCAGTGATTCTTCACTGATGGCTAATCAGCGGCTGCAGCGCTAACAGAAAAACCACGATGACGTCACACCTCATCGGCTTTAACCACGCTCTAGAACGGAACACCAGGCGCTCGTGCGGCTAGCGCACCAATCAGAGCACTTCTCCCCCCTCCCCTCCCCTCCCCCCCCATCGCCAGTCCGTGTCCATGGCAACCGAGGGCCGCTGCTCTCTCCGGATGGGAGGGATAATTAATGATCTGTGGGAAAAGCTCCGTCTTTTTTTTTTTTTTTTTTTTTCAGGAATAAATTCGCATCGTCTTTAAAGTGAAATGACACAAAACGTCCTTCTACGTCATTTTAAGTTGAATCTTCTAACATCTTTTCCACGTGTATCCGTGTTTTATTCCAGAGGGAAGGCTTTCACCGACCCCCCCCCAGCTCTCCGCAGTGGTTTAGTCCTTTGTTGAAGGCTTTTTGATGGAGACAAAAGAGAAAAGGATGCTCAGGATTTTCACTGTCACTGCCTTTTATTTCAGCACATCCTTTTATCTCGCGTGTTTATTGTCTTGCAGTCGATGTGCTGCTGCAGTAAAGCAGACTGAAACGAGCTCGGGTTTATTAATGAGTGATAAATTAAGCTGAAATGAAATCTTAATGCCATCTGCTGATAAGGTTCAGCTCCATGTCACAGCGTCTCTGTGGTGTTGATCTCGAGCAGAGATACAGGTCGTGTGTAGATGTTTCTACAGATGTTTTGGATTCGCATTAGTTTCTGTTGTGTAGTGATCATATGTGCAGAATCTGTTAGTGGAGCGACCACAAGAATGTCAGTGTGCAGTTTTCCCTCAGCCTCGACACGTTTGCTGTTTATTTGCTGTGACTGTGACTGTAGACGTCACCTCTTTATAGTCAGAACACGACGACGGACCCTCACCTGTCTGCCTCACCTGTCTGTCTCACCTGTCTGCCTCACCTGTCTCACCTGTCTGCCTCACTTGTCTGCCTCACCTGTTTGCCTCACCTGTCTCACCTGTCTGCCTCACCTGTCTCACCTGTCTGCCTCACCTGTCTGCCTCACCTGTCTCACCTGTCTGCCTCACTTGTCTGCCTCACCTGTTTGCCTCACCTGTCTCACTTGCCTCACCTGTCTCACCAGACTCACCTGTCTGTCTCATCTGTCTCACCTGTCTGACCCTTACAGATGTTTAGGAACCTGTTCGGCATCTGGTTTCTTCTCTCGAACCTCACACACACTCACTTGCTTAGTGCACGTCACTGAGAGCACAGATTGTGAGTCATTGTGAGGGCTTCAGGCCAGAGTAACACATCTGGAGGAAGGAAGCTGTGAGCGCTTTACAGAGCAGTTTGCAGGCGCTGGCGTGAGTGTTGCTATGGAAACGCTTGCTTTAGTGATGCTGGCTTTCTTTTTGGACTCGACTTGAAAGAACACGACACTGCTGTGTGTGTGTGTGTGTGTGTGTGGTGTCATGAGATGTCATGAGGAGATGTCATGACGTGGACAAACTCAGGACACACAGGCGGTTCTAATGAGTGTTTTATGGGTGCGTGGCTTTCAGCGGAACACTAAAGGGTGGGGCTGAATTTGTCCGTTCCGCCAAAATCACTGACTATACCATTAAAGTGTGTGTGTGTGTGTGTGTGTGTGTGTGTGTGTGTGTGTGTGTGTGTGTGTGTGTGTGTGAGTATGTGTCTCTCTGTACATACTCACTCTCTTTGAGCCAGTTCCCATGGCAACACATTTCTCCGCCAGCACAGCACCTGTTGATCAGTGAGGCGAGGATGAGAATGCGACTATTCACACACACACACACACACACACACACACACACACACACACACACACACACACACACACACACACACACAAAGAGAGNCACACACACACACACACACACACACACACACACACACACACACACACACACACACACACACACACACACACAAAGATTAATTAAACAGTGTTAATATTGTTTCAACCACTTTAGTAGATTTGCATTCCTCAGTCACAGGTGTGTATGGATGGCCAGTTAAAATGTGTGTGTGTGTGTGTGTGTGTGTGTGTGTGTGTGTGTGTGTGTGTGTGGCTTGTTGCCTTATCAAGCAGAAGCGTGTGATTTTTAAGAAACTTTGTTTCAGTGCCGTGAAGGTTATGAGGCTAACGGAGCTTCAGCTTGTCTTCTGTGTCGAATCTTATAAAACTCTGCTTTCAGAAAAGGTTCCAAGTAGAACACAATTCAGCTTTAGGAACCTAAGAACAGCTAACCTACATCTAAAGTACCCTTGAGAAGAGCGTGCAAAGGTGTCTCGAGTAGCGCTAATGCTGTGTAGAAGGCGTAATTTCCAGATGTTATTATTGTAATGAGGAGAAAGTAGAGCTTCTACATTATTCTGGAAAAATATTCCAGACTCGAGCTACAACTAGCAGTCACCTAAAAACCTTACGCGTTGTTCGATATTAATCAGTCCTGACTCGTGTTTCAGTCTGGTTTCTGAGTGAAACGGCTCGTTAGACCTCGGTCAGAACTCAGCAATCCAGTTTTAATCCATTTTAATCCAATTTACGCTAACTAGCTTTTACAGCCTGCTAGCAACACTCATCGCACTCATCACACTCATCACACTCATCACGCTCCTCCCACTCATCGCACTCATCGCACTCATCACGCTCATCGCACTCATCACGCTCCTCCCACTCATCGCGCTCATCGCGCTCATCACGCTCATCGCGCTCATCGCGCTCATCACGCTCATCGCGCTCCTCCCACTCATCGCACTCATCGCACTCATCACGCTCCTCCCACTCATCGCACTCATCACGCTCATCGCACTCATCACGCTCATCGCGCTCATCGCGCTCATCGCACTCATCACGCTCATCACACTCATCGCACTCATAACACTCATCACGCTCATCGCACTCATCACGCTCCTCCCACTCATCACACTCATCGCACTCATCACGCTCATCGCACTCATCACACTCATCGCACTCATCGCACTCATCATGCTCCTCCCACTCATCACACTCATCGCACTCATCACGCTCCTCCCACTCATCACGCTCCTCCCACTCATCACGCTCCTCCCACTCATCGCACTCATCACGCTCATCGCACTCATCACACTCATCACGCTCCTCCCACTCATCGCACTCATCACGCTCATCACGCTCATCGCGCTCCTCCCGCTCATCACGCTCCTCCCACTCATCACACTCATCACGCTCCTCCCACTCACCAGCGCCCCCTACAGGATATATTCCTGATCATATTTCTTTTCTATCTTCAGAAATGAAGCATCCTTATTTCCGTTCCTGTCTCTCATTCATTGTCACAACATCACTTTGCTCCTAATTTGCATAAACTTCTCTCAGCTCCGCCTCCTGTCACTGTAAATCACTGAAAAGAAAACACTATTATTCTGCCGCATCAAAGTGGCATTTTAGTGTCGAGTTGCCTTCGTGCCTAACCCTCGCTCCTCTCACTGTTACACGCCGTTTCATCGGAAGCCATGAATTTCGATGCCGTAATGAAGACGAGGATCACAGTTGGAACTGAGCACATCGGTATTTTCTGTAACTCTGACCTATTGTTGTTTGGTCTAAGTGTGTGTGTGTGTGTGTGTGTGTGTGTGTGTTGTAAGGAATTAGGGGTACGCCTCTGTCGCATATCAAAGTCTGACCCTCTGAGAGAAATCGGACACACAATGACGCCTTTGTGTCGCCTCTCAGAGCGCGCTAACGTGAGGCCCCTACTTTTTCACGCCTTTGTGTTCAGCTCTGTGTGGGAGTCGCTGAATTAGACTGGAGGAGTGAGATGGTGGCTCCTGAGCTGCCTGCTAAACTCACTATAGACCGTTTCAAACGAATGTTCATGAGCACAGGAAGTGACATCACTGTTCCTAGAATATATCCAGTTGGTGGTAATCATGATGTAAAAGACTGGTGAAGAACCGTACCCTGTGCATCACTGGCCCCGAACAAACTCGCTTCCAGAAGAAAGTGTATTGATTTGAAATGAGACGGCTGCATACGCGCTCCACGATCTGTAGCTCACATTCTGATCTCAGCTTATATGAAATATTACATATTTAAAAGCAGCACTGGGTTCCTTCTATCTCTTGTTTATAGAAAATACATCACCAGGGCATATCAATTAACCTCGTTAATGATTAACGTAAATGAACATTTACACACTCGCCTCAGAAACGATGCGTGTCTAAATAATGGCTCAGTGATGATCGTCTGAATCTGAATCACTCTGAATGTACAAGCCCCGCCTTCAGACTTTAGGCCACACCCCTTACCTGAGTCTGATGCTGGTGTTGAGTGACACCACACTCTGTGACCTCCTTTTGTGTTTATAGAGGACATCTCCAACCGGTTGCGTATTTCTGACACAGATCGGATATGGGTGCGCACGTGTGAACAGCTTGGATCACATTTTTCCACATCAGAAATGGGCCACGATCAAACGAAGTTCTGTATGGTCATTTGCCTCACATCTAAACACTCAAATCTGATTTTCCTGTTAATTCTGAAGTTATTGCGATGGCTCGGCCAAAATTCATCATTTTGCACTCTAACGTTTAACATTACGGCAAATTACAAAGAAGCTAAAGACCATAATGATCACCACGGAAACCACAGATTCACTCTTTTCTATAGCCACGGTGATGCTGCTGGGAAAAAGTTTCTGTTTTCAGCTGAGCTAATTTTGGCGATGGAATGATATAAACATGGGAATGGGATATAGCTCAGGTCTTACGTATGTGTAAACAGACGGGACAGAAAAATCTGATCTGTGCCAAGAAATCAGAACCGTGCTTCAAGGCCCACAATATTCGGCAAATAAAGAAAATGTGTGTCAGAAACCACAGGAAACCGGTGTGAGGACTTCACAAGGCTAAAACGTCTCAGATCCTGTAAATAAAACATTAAATAATTAGCACTAGGTTTTATTCTTCTCCTTTATCTCCTCTCAGTTAGTCACAGCTCGTTTCCTCATAACGGGGCCATTAGCATACGGTTCTCGCTGAGTTAATTAGCCTGAGTGGGGAGTAAGTAAAGGCACGCTGGAGTAAATTCCTCCGAGATCGCATTTTATTAGATGTGTCACTGAAATATTATATCCATGATTCACGGTCTATAATGAAAACCAGAGCAAAATCTTCTGGACATTTTTGGTCCTTCTGGAGACAGAGAACTTCCCACTGTCACATGCTGTTCATCTGCTTTTAATTTAAAGGAGCAGAATGAGACGGACACATTCCTGATTCAGACGCTCACGGTTTGTTGGAGCTGTCAGAGAAGGCTGAGGCGTTAGCTGATAGCGCGAGTCTCTCACACACACACACACACACACACACACACACACACACACACAAAGATCTCTGGATTTGTGTTTTCTTTTTTCCATGTCAGTATAGTGCGGTCTCAGACAATGCATCTAGCAGGCGAGGAGAACGTCAGTCTGGTGAATGAATTAACGCAGTCGTCTTCCCCGATGCCTTCATTGCACCAAAATATCCTCAGCGTGACAGCAGTTTCCATGTACATGTGCCTAATGTGCTAAAAAAACTCGATTCAGATGTAGCCTGTCGCTTGTTGCGGTCTCTGAAATCGTGGCTTCTTGTCGTACACGTACGTAGAAAATGAGTCTCCAGTTCTAATGTAAACACACGATTTGAATTTTAGGGCACAATGAACTTTTATTTCCATAATCTAAAAATTGCAACAATTCATAATGGGAAAGAGTTAGCATGATTCTATAATGCATGATTCTGTAATGCTAACTGCCGCTAGCTCTGTCTGCAGAATTTTTTTGTGCTATTATAATTGCAGCACATGTTGATAGGAATTAGCATGATCTCATCACATGGTGCTAGTTCTCCCTTATTTCATCTGCAGCATTGTTTGAGTTTTGTACTACTGTATTTTCATAAGTTTCTTTTTGAGTTGCATTCCATGATTACGACTAATTTCCACTTACGTCCCCTCCACAGCTAACTCTGTGTTGGGAAACATGACCGAGTCAGCAAGCCCTTCAAACTCGACCTCCGTGCCAGCGGAAAGTGACGGAGTGAAGCTGGATGATGAGATGGCCAAACCAGTCAGCAACATGTTCCTCATCCTCCGTTCTGGACGCAAGCCCAGAGATGGAGGGGAGCTCGGAAGTGGACTTCAGGAAGATGACCATCCTCTTGCTTCCACTCCAACCCCTAAAGAGATGACAACTGAGGACTTAAAAATTAGCCCTGATTCTGCGGAGACTGACCATCTTCTGCTTGAAGTGATAAAAAAGGATCTTCTTCCAAGTGCATCCACTAAGAGCCCCTGGCACGGCACTGACGAGAAAATGGAGTCTACAGTGTTCGATTTGGATGAGAATCAAGACTCGGTCCTGGACCGACAGGAGCCTCCAACTACAATGACCCCGTTCCCTTCCCATTCCCCGTCTCACACAGAATTCCTCACGGTGGATTTCTTTGACACCAGATCCCATGTTAATGAGCTCGTCCCGCCGTCTCCTACCGCCCATGAGCTTCAGGGTCACGAACCCACCGCTTGGGCGATGCCCAACAATTACGACTACCTCACTCCGTATGACCAAACTGTCTCTCCCACCTCGGAAGAAGCCATCGACAAACCTGATGAGTACGAGGATGATCTGACCACCACGCCTCCACCACCTCCACCCAGGACCTTCCATCCTCGCTTCCCAAATCCCTTTATCCCTGCTCGGGAAGAAGAACCACCCAGTAACCGTAATAAAGTGGGCAAGAGCAGCACTGCCGAGTGCTGGACGGGCTCCATGCTCGTCAATGGGACCTGCAAGTCTCAATGCGATATGATGCCGAATTATTGTTTCAACGGGGGCCAGTGCTTTGTGCTGGAAGGATCTGGAGTCTTCTGCAGGTAAGCAGAACACACTCAGAAGTCTTTCAGACTAAAATCTAAGATCATTATCCACATTATGATTATACCGGGTGTGATGGACTTTTGGACTGATTTTGTAGGTTTTTGATAAATTTAGGGAACACCTTCTAATGACAAGAGCACGATAAAACACAAAAACATATCTCTTCGTGTCACCAATGGCAACAACAAAACGAAACATTTGAGACCTTTGAGAACTTTATGTCCCTTTGAGAACTGTATGTGTTTAGGTTGTGGTAGTTTTTCAAATTGACCTTGTTGGCATTGTCCTGACACATCTAAATGAGCTTGTCCTCCATTGAGGATCTCCACAGCAGCTGTCCAGGATTTTATTTGTCTACCTCCTGCATTAGTAGAGGACGTGGTGGTGAACCAGGTAGTGCTGATGCTTCATGGGTCTGGGGTTCAGGTCTGAGCTCTGGGTACAGGCGGGTAGGTGGATTAGTGACTCTGGATTGCCGTTAGATGTGAATAAGTTTGTGGGTGCAGACTACACCTTCAAATAAATTACACTGTGGAACTGGAAAACAGAGAGAACTTGGGCTAGCGAGCCACTGAAGACTCTTAGGTAGAACTTAGGGGAGTAGGGGGGAGATAGAGAACTGGTGGCTACAGAAACATCACCTCAAATATGAGAAAGAGAAAGATGGGAAGAAGGTGGAGCTTCAGGTGTAGTCTTTCTCCCAAACGTCAGACATTACTATCCCATTTTGTATGTTTATGATGGATATGATGCATCCCCTCCATGGTGTATTCCTGCCTTACACCCAGTGTCCCCAGGATTATTTCCTTGGTTCCTTGGTTCAGATCTGAGTAACTGACCATCAGGAATATGTCCATGTGAGAGTCCAAGAGGAAATCAAATTCATCTGCTGTCATGTCACAATATAAAATAATGCTTTTATAAGAATGTGACTCAGAAGAATTACTTGCAAAAATAAAAAATAATGACACAATTCCTGGCTATACCTCCAGTTCCCTTTGCAGAACAGACAATCCTCACTGCACTCTTCCCTAACCAACCGCTCCTCCATACTTCTCTCTTATTTCTCTTTCTTCTTGTCAAAGTCTTGCTAGACAGCTTTGATGTTTATTTTCGGGGATCAGGCACGCTCTTTAATCTGTGATTAACGATGGTGTACTGTGTAGTGTGTACACTGCTACATCCACCAAACAACTGATCACAAGCGATTAGAGTTATGTAGTGTGAGCGGTTCAGCGATTCTGAGATTTTGAAAGTTGTCTCGTGTACACTCAGCTTAACTCGCTCCGTCTGGATTGGAACTTGATCAGGAGTTCTTCACAGACTTTTTCAGGTTTTCTTTTGCCAAATGTTAAGTTCGAGTGCCGCCCCACCCACTGGTTCCTGACGTCACTGGTTCAGTGGTTCCAGAGCAGCAGGTTTATGGGACTGGAATGTTCTTTGGAGGTGGGAAATCCAGCCTGACTCGAGATTAGGCGATGTGTTGGTGGAAAAGCTGTATGACCGAGGAAACCTCCTAACCTGAGAATATGTGTATAGGATTAGGCAAGAAGCAGTCTTCTCAGACGTTTTTCAAGCAGATTATGGTCATTACATGATGGGCGTGGGCTCACCAGAGGGCAGGACCAGCGTTGTCATGGACAGAATAAAGTATCCAAATGTTTTGCTGGATGCTTTATAGGGAAACTTTATTAGGAAACTTAACCTCGATGCCAGAGCCGTTTGAGCTCTGCTGTTTAGCTCAAAGCATGTGAGCCGCGTTCAGGCTGAGCTGCAGATAAAGTTCATGAGTCTGTTTTGTTTTCATAGTTCTGCAGCCAGTCCTGGTTACAAGAGAAAATCCATAAACATGCTAAGAACTTTAGCATGTCAGGGTTAGGTTCAGGTAAATTTGAAGGACAAATGAATCTAAACTCTTCTTCCATTCATTATCTCTGTGAGATGGAATCAAATGTCCAAAAATGATCTGAAAATTAGCTTTTTCACTTTCGTTATTAAGTCAACAGTTTTGATTGTCGCTCTGACAATCTACCAATCATGCTAAGTCATATTAGCTTTTATGCTTTGCATTGCAGTCATGCTATCCCCTTGACTTTAGCGTCATAGCTACCAGTTCAGCGTTGGTCTTACGGCATTACCATTTTCAGGAAATAGTAATTAGTTCATAAATATACAAATCATATACTATATGAACATCTGAATCACGCCAGATGCTAGGCTATAGGCTGGCTTTTGTTATTAGCATCGTTCATCTCATAGCTCCGTGTACTTTTTATGGATTTGGATTTTTTAATTTATCAGAGCTGCAAAGCATGACAGTGACATAAATAAATGCCCCCCACAGCGTAACAGAGACACAGGGGTTGTTCCTAAAGCAGTATTTAAGGAGTGATTGCATAAGTATTTACTCCTGTCAACACCCTGAGGAAACTGTGAAGCATGGTGGCGGTAGCATGAGTCATGTTGATTTTTTCTTCCAATGTCAACATTCTGGCCTTTTTTCTGTAGATTCATGACATTATGTCCATTTCAGTTCCAGATTGCAGCACTACAAAATGTATAAAAGTTCATGTGGGGTGAAAACTTATGCAACAAGCTGTATATTTAATGAAAGGTATAAAAAGTGTGTTTAGTGTGTGTGTGTGTGTGTGTAGGAGTATTCCTGTGTGCTCAAAGTGCGTCTGTATTGCTGATCCTTTGCAAACACAGCTCTATAGCCGTCTACATTTCAGCCGTCAGTCAGCTACCAATGCCACTGCTAACGCTAACGCTAACGCTAATGTTACTATGCAGTGCATGTGCACGGTTTTCCTTTGACTCTTTTCTTCCATTGACATGCAGATCAGCTGCAGAGACGTGGAAAAGAAACAACAGTGTTCAGGAATGAAAGAGAGAAAAAGAGAGAGTGAGTCACATTCAGTGCTGCGAGCCAGCGTAGAGACGAGCCAAAGACCGAGTGTGTGTGTGTGTGTGTGTGTGTGTGTGTGGGTGTGTGTGCAGTTCCTATAATGACACAGGTAACCAGGGTAACAAAACAAAAATTATCCAAAGCTGTGTTTGTCCGTCTGCTGCAGATAAAGAAGTGTTTTATTGTAAGTCACGACGGCGTTTCAGTCGTCACAGTCATGTGACTCTCAGTAGACGATTTTAGACAAATCGTACGCTTTCCTGTGATCGTACGCTTTCCTGTGATCGTACGCTTTCCTGTGATCGTACGCTTTCCTCAGATCGTACGCTTTCCT
>CM074966.1:312802-315663 GCA_037577455.1 Pangasius macronema | reverse complement strand
ACCCCCCCCTCCCCCTCCTACCCTACACCCCCCCCCACCCCCCACACACACAACCACCCACCCACACACACACACACACACACGCACGCACACACACACACACACACACACACACACAGAGTAACGTTACTCTGTATGATGACATTTCATCACCATCATTATTAGCTGATGAGAATTAAGTTCAGCGTTTGCTTTTGTTGTGTGTGTGTTGTGTGTGTGTATATTTTGTGTGTGTGTTGTGTGTGTGTGTGTGTGTTGTGTGTGTGTGTGTGTGGGAGACCTGAGGCGGCTCTTCTGCGTGCTGATGGAGGTGAGACAGTATCTGTGTACGGTGTAGAAGTAATCCTGGTACGGGATTCCTGACGTGATCACCTCTGAGTCCACCACGTAACACACACCTCGAGAACTGCTCTTATGAAGAGTCTTTTAACACACACACACACACACACACACACACACACACACACACACAGGCACGCATACACACACACACACACACACACACACACACACACACACACACAGAGGCACTCATACACACGCACACACACAGGCATGCATACACACACACACACACACAGAGGCACGCACACACACACACACACACACACACACAGCATGAGTTCATATAGGTTACTAAAGAAAAACTCCAGTGTATTACATCTTAATCTCTTTCCATTATTTCTGTAATGTGTGTGCGTGTGTGTGCGTGTGTGTGTGTGTGTGTGTGTGTGTGTGTGTGTGCGCGTAGGTGTGTGTGTGTGCACCTGTGTTTCCACCACGGGGGCTGTTTTAGGGCCGAGGGGGTTGTTAATTGCGATGGTGTAACTCAAAACCCGAGTGCTGATCCCACTGCTGCTGTCTTTCTGCCACTCCTGTACTGACAGATCTGAGAGAGAGAGAGAGAGAGAGAGAGAATGAGCATGAGACAGAGATAGAGAGATAAATAGATAAATGGAGAAAGACAGAGAGAGACAGAGAACGAGATAGGTAGACAGAGACAGAGAGAGAGATAGACAGATCTCCAGTGAGTGAAAATAACAGATATTTTGCTGTATAGTTCTATTCAAAGTGAAAATTTATCATCATTTAGCTACTGTTCCAAACCTTGGACTCTAAGGGGTGTGGTCAAAGGGATGGGATATAAGGGGCGTGGCCTATGATGCGTGATCTAAAGGATGTTATATAAGGGGTGTGGCCTAAGGGGCGTGGCCTAAGGGATGGGAGCTAAGGGGAAAAAGCTGTGAGAAGTAGGTGAGGTGTTGTTCATGTTTATAAAAGAAAAGCTCTTTAAACCAGAAATTAAAAAGTGTATTAGCGAGTGCTGGCCTGCAGGGGGTGCTATGCTACGCTATGCTATGCTACGCTATGCTATATTATGCTACGCTACGCTACGCTACGCTACACTGTACTGACCGGTGAAGTTGCGCTGGGTGAAGAGGTGCTGCAGGAAGTGTGTGTCAGAGAAGAGCAGCTCGTGCAGTTTGTCCACACTCATCCTCACCACCGTGTTAATGTGGAGCCGACCTCGCAGATCACCACAGAACGACTCCACCTCACCTACACACACACACACACACACACACACACACACACACACGCTTTTAAACAGCTTCTGTATTTATTCATAAAATATTCATGATGTCAGGATCGGATCAGCGTTAGGGATTCCTGGGAAATTCCACTGTATGGTGCCTCGATATTTAATGACATTCAGTGGAAATTTATTGTTTTAATTATAATAATAATTATCATAATATCGTAATATACTAATGTATTTAAATTTATCATCAATTCTTTCATTAATTAATTATTTTATTAATTATTAAATTAATTTTTTTTGAGCCAAAAATGACATCTCACTTCTTTTATTTCAGTATAAACACATATCATTCATTATTTTTATTTTTATTTATTCTATTTATTTAGAATTTTCTTCTCATCATCTTTTATCATCTTTGATTTCTTCAGCTGAAATAATGATAACAAAATGACGATTGTATGAGTAAAATACTAATAAACGAGCGCTTTACATTAAGGTCAGGGTTTTACAAACGTCAAAGAAACTCGCAAACTCCTCTCTCTTTCTTTCTTTCTTTCTTTCTTTCTATTTATTTACTTCACAGATTAATATTAGAAATGTCGAAGATGAATATTGTGTGTTTTTAAAGTCTGATTGGGAGTCAGATCGAGAGAAGCGATGTTTACATTAATAGCGCACGTTATTTTAGTCTTCTCCACTCTAACTTGATTTCCTGTTACATTTACTGTAATGTTTGAATTTTAAAACCACCGAAAGTCTCCTGGAATTTCCAGATTAGCAACCGTGAGGTCAGAGCTTCCGATCTGAGCCGCGGCTCACGACGACAATCACGATAACGGCGGAGCTCGTGGGAGTGTTTAACGTCGCTGTGCACGAAAGCGCTAAACATTATACAGTTCAGCTTGGGAACCTGATGGACACGGATGGACACGCGTCGAGTGTAAACCAGACTCCTCTGCCTCGCATCTCGTCACCCCAAAATGTAGAGGTTAAGGCTTGGGATCGAGAAAATATATAATATCCATGATGTAGGTTAATGCAAAAATAATAAAAATATGAAATATATCGTATGAATAAACCTCAGAAGGCTCAGAAGGCCTGGAGAGCACGAGCTGCTCTTTCATATTTTATATTTTTATTTAAATCATATAATAATGTGTATGAAATATGGTCACTCGGACGCTCACTCTCTTCCTGCGTGTCGGACGAGTTGCTCGGGTCAGTGGGAAGGTCCTCGTCGTTGGTCATCTCCAGCGATGACACGTGAGCCATCGGTGCCACCTGATTGGTCGGTTCTGATTGACCGTCCTGCCCACCT
>CM074966.1:300302-305302 GCA_037577455.1 Pangasius macronema | reverse complement strand
GAGAAAGATGCTAACACACACACACACACACACACACACACACACACACACACACACACACCTGTAAGTGGTCGAGTCCCTGGGTGTGAGAAAGATGCTAACACACACACACACAC
This sequence comes from Pangasius macronema, assembly GCA_037577455.1. Taxonomy (NCBI): domain Eukaryota; kingdom Metazoa; phylum Chordata; class Actinopteri; order Siluriformes; family Pangasiidae; genus Pangasius; species Pangasius macronema. Next base: position 305,186 of record CM074966.1, on the reverse strand, counting down.
ACACACACACACACACACACACCTGTAAGTGGTCGAGTCCCTGGGTGTGAGAACATTAACACTAATATTATTATTATTACTACTGCCAGGAAGATAATAACCGACAGCTAACCACCACGCGGGGCGTCTGCGTCACGTGATCAGAAAAATAAACAGTCACACAGCAGTCAGGATCCTGTGGAGAAGAAAAATATGACTTGCTCTCACACAGATGTGCTTCTCTCCCAGGACATCCACACTAACTGCACCCCTATTCACCTGTGTCAGTGGAGAGTGGGCGGGGCTAATGCTAGGTAAAGTGAGTGTAAGCTCCACCCACACCAATCCCAAGGCTGAGGTCACTCAACCCCTCCTGCACCTCTTAACATAACGGAGTGACCAGGCGAGAGGACGCTGAGGGGAAACGCCGTTCTATAACTGTGTGGTTGCCACACGGAGATTTAATCCTGATCTTCACTGTGACTGTCAATCATTACGTACACGCCCATTACGTACTGCAGAAATATTTCTTGTCTACTGCTGATCATGGTATGTTCTGGAAATTTCTAAAAGTTGTTTTAAAAAGAAAAACCTGAATATTAGACCTGAAACACATGACATCATCAAAGAGCGCTGGCCAATCACAGGCCATGTAGAGACTGTAAGACACGATTACAAATTACAAACACGTCACGACACCAACACACTACTGACTGACAACTCGTGATCGCACACCACCACAGGCCACAGGCTGATTGACAGGAGGTGATGAGTGACATCACAGAGGGTTGACTTGTAGAGGCGGGACTTACGGTGGGTCTCACAGTTCCGCAATGACAGTGAAGAGAGATGCGGCGGTCCTGTTGTCGTGGCTACCGTGCAGCAATGGGCGGAGTCAGAGATCAAGTCAGTTCACACATGGATTCATTTCCCTTTAGACCCAAATCTGGATTCATTTCTGAATATGACTCGTGATTCATTTCCCTTTATACCTAATAAATACGCTTAATCTGAATTTAAACGTGTCTATTTTCACAATCAGGTCAGACTTTCAATCAGAAGACGAAAACCCAATCCCTGATTCTGATCTGTAAAACAGATAAACTTATTATTAGGTGAGACACAGAGAGAGAAGTGTGTCCTGTCCTGGGCGTGTAATTAAGTGAACAAAACGGCTATTGTTTTATAGCAGAAACCTAAGAGAACAAAGAATGTCCAGGAGAATCTGAGCTTTCATACGTGTGTGTGTGTGTGTGTGTGTGTGTGTGTGTGTGTGTAACTGGATCTCGGTGTGAGCAGGAAGCAGACAGACCCTACTCTGAGGGATCTGTGTAAAACAGTAATTGTACCTTACTGAAGTCCACCGTGCTGTTCTCTCTGCTCCCTCCATTCATCCGACTCTCACTGGGTTTAGTGTTCTCCAGACTTCCCGGAGCAGAGTGTGGAGACGCCATGAGACCTGAGAGACAGAAACAGGAATACAGAGAGAGAGAGAGAGAGAGAGGGGGAGAGAGGGAGAGAGAGGAAGAGACGGAGAGAGGGAGAGATGGAGAGAGGGAGAAAGGGAGAGACAGGGAGAGGGAAGGAGAGACAGAGAGACGGAGAGAGACAGAGAGGGGGAGAGACAGAGAGAGGGAGAGACAGAGAGAGGGAGAGACGGGGGGTTAGACGGTGTGTAATTAAGTGTCCCAGCCTGAGAGACAGTGAGAGAGAACCCTAACCCCACTCCCCCTGTTATTACAGTTATTATCCTCATTATTATTGCTATGACTGTTATTACTGCTGATAACTCTGTTATTACTGATACTCCTGATCATAATAATAATAACAATAATAATAATAATAGTAATAGTAATAGTATCAGGTGACATTGAATAACACACATTCATGCTAAAAAAGCCATCATACTGGGAGTTATTATACCTCTGTGTGTGTGTGTGTGTGTGTGTGTGTGTGTGTGTGTGTGTGTGTGTGTGTGAGTGAGAGACAGACAGTGCAGCGCTGGTTATGTTCCACTCTCAGTGTGTGTTAATAATCCCTCAGTGCACTCATCATCATATAAAACACTCATCCCTCAGACGGAGTTAAAAATAAACTCACCTCGAGTAAAACATCAGATAAATCACACACACACCGACACGGGAAAGAAGTGTGTGTATGGACAGATGAAGTCCAGTCACAGACGAGGAGACGTCACACAGCGAGATGCAACAAGACCTGCGTGTGTGTGTGTGTGTGTGTTTTATGTCTGCTGTATCTTATTAACAATTTTTTTAAAAAGTTTTAAACAAACTCAACGTCTTAACGCAGCTTTAGTGTCTCACTGACTCTAATCGGGCAGGAGTGTGTAATAAAGTGCAACACTAACACTAGTGTCACTGATCCATGTGTACCTGTACCCCCCACCTGTACTGAGTATAAACACCACCCAAATCATATCTGTGCCTTTTACACTGACGGACAGGGTGGAGGGGTGCCAATACTTTGTGCAGAGCAATTCATGGACTACAGAGAGTATTCAAGCATGGTAGATGGAGGTGTGTGTGTGTGTGTGTGTGTGTGTGTGTGAAGGAGTGAAATAGAAATAGAGAGACAGAGAGAGAGAGAGAGAGAGAGAGAGAGAGAGAGAGAGAGAGAGAGGAGCCCACAGTGGTGTAGTTATCTGCCCGCTGTGACTGTGTGTACATACACAGTGTGTTGAGACATAAACAAACACGCGCACACACACTGAGAGAGACAGAAAGAGAGAAAGACAGAGAAAGAGAAAGGCGGGAATGCCATACAGATAGAGAGAACAGACTGGCATAGAGACTGAATAAGAATAAGAGATGGACAGAGCGTAAATAACAGAGATATAGACATGGTGAGAGAGAGAGAAGGAAAAAGAATGAAAACAGTCACAGAACGAGTATGAGCGAGAGAAACAGAAAGCATAACACGAAAACGCGAAACGCGAAATACAGAGAGAGAGAGAGAGAGAGAGAGAGAGAAACCCCATGTTAAACACTGGAAGACATTTGCCTTCTGAAGGCGGGGCCAGGAGCAGGACGTTCTGGGCGGGGCCGGGCACCGCCTCCTCCCCCTCATAGTGGTCACAAAACTGAGACTCCTCCTCCTCAGGTGGGAACAGCACTACCTGAGGGATGTCATCTGCCTCTCCACCGCACACGAGCAGCTTAGGCACCTGGGAGGGGGTGGGGCGAGAGGAAGGGGGCGTGGTGTTCATAGAAGGGGCGGGGCTTGACTGTGGCGGCAGGAAGTTGAGCATGAAGGAGCCACGAGAGTCTCGGGATGCCTGGCATGACTGAGGGAGGGAGGAGAGTCTCCTAAGTGACAGGCGGGAGGCAGAAAGCCCCTCCCCTTTAGGGCGGAGCAAAAGAGGAAGACGAGGATGAATAAAAGATGAACAGAATGAAGGAAGAGTAGGCGGAGCTTAGTCATGCACACGAAGGAAAATGCAGTGGAGTGAAAAAATTAATAGTGGTGGGGTTTAGTCATGTGCAGAAACATCACACACACACACACTCTTGTACGTGCACACACACACACACACACGCGTACGTGCACACACTCAAACGTGCACACACACACGCAAATGTGCACACAAACACACTTGTACGCGCACACACAGGCACACACACGTGCAAATGTGAACACGCAAACGTGCACACGCACACACGTTTTTACTAAACTGTGCCCCCTTGCAGGACATGCTCATTTCCTTATGCAGTAAAATTCCAAACACACACACACACACACACACACACACACACACACCCCATTTTTACCTTTTGTGTTTGTTGTTTTTGTGGACAGGAAGTAGATGCTACATGTGATAACAGTGAAGCGAGGCTCTGTGTGGAGTGTTTTGAACAAAGCGGGGGTGTGTGTGTGTGTGTGTGTGTGTCTCACCGTTCCGGTCGAGCAAGTGCGGGTCCGAGTGTTTCTTGCCTATGTCAGCGAAGGAGCGCACGAGCGGGATGCGATTGCTCAGCTTCTTCTCGCTCTGGTGATGATGTCGCTTCAGCATGGCCTCCCGAACCTTCTCCTTCAGAGACTCGTCCAGCTGCTTGGACGCCACCATGCTGTCGATGATCATATCTGAACGAAAAACACGCATCTCAAACACTCCCAGCGGCACACGGGCTAGCCAAGCTACATGCTAACCACGCTAAACGCTAACCTGCGATCTCGTCGATGGTGTTAGCTCTCATGTCGAGCAGCACGGTGCCGTTCATGATGTAGCTGCGGAGCTCGAACAGGCTGTGGAGCGAGAGGGTGGCTACATACGGCTTACTCCACCTCTCACCTCCGTCCTCCACATCCTCCTCAAACTTCAGCCACCTGCGTGCACACACACACACGCATGCACGCACACATATGTGGGTGTGTGATTCTGGTTGTTGTGTATTTGTGTGTGTGCGTGTGTGTGTTTGTGTGTTTGTGTGTACCTGGCCATCTCCTTCCACTCGTACATCTCTCCTTCGAGGAAGTGCAGCTCGTCCAGCTCAGTGAACAGGTCGTGGGGAATGTGCTCTTCATCATCATCCTCAGTACCCAGAATAAACTGAACACGCTGAGAGGGAGTGTCTGAGGAAGAGGAGGAGGAAGGCCAAGGTTACTCCCCATTCCCCTCACTCCCTATTCCCGACTCCTCACTCCCTATTCCCGACTCCTCACTCCCTATTCCCCTCACTCCCCATTCCCCTCACTCCCTATTCCCCACTCCCCATTCCCCTCACTCCCTATTCCCGACTCCTCACTCCCTATTCCCGACTCCTCACTCCCTATTCCCCTCACTCCCCATTCCCCTCACTCCCTATTCCCCACTCCCCATTCCCCTCACTCCCTATTCCCGACTCCTCACTCCCTATTCCCGACTCCTCACTCCCTATTCCCCTCACT
>CM074966.1:272121-285649 GCA_037577455.1 Pangasius macronema | reverse complement strand
CCCCCCCCCCCCCCACTAAAACATGGAACCTTCCAGTATATTGTAATAAAACCACTTCCTTAAATTTACACCCCCCCTCCCCCACTAAAACATGGAACCTTCCAGTATTATATAACAATAATCCAACTCCATCCAACTTCTAATATGTATATAAATATATAGATATATTAAAAACGTACCCCCACCAGAGTGAACACCTCCTGATCCTCTCTCTCTTTCTCCCTCTCCCTCTCTCTCCCTCTCTCCCTCCCTCTCTCTCTCTCCCTCGCTCTGTGCATTACTGCATGCTGTGTCGCTCACCTGCGCCCCCTGGAGGCTGTACACATCACTGCTGCTGCTGCTGCTGCCGCTCGTCCGCTGCATTGCATCAGTGTTTATTTATGTGTATTTCTGTTGTTTATTTGTTTATCCTGTTTATGACGGATGGGTGAATGAATGGTGGATGATTTTTGGGTTCTTTAAATTGTCTCTGTGCCAAAAGGAACGGACGGAACCTAAAGAAACAGGATAAACATCAGCGATGCAACAGGATCAGACGCTAGGCTAACACGCTTGGGTAGAAGTAGAGCTAACTAAGCCAACTGAGCTAACAGCTAACGACAGCATCATTCTCTTTCGTGGGATAACCATGACTGTCCATTTCCTTTTTAATTCTTTTTCACTCTGTAGTGCTACCTGTGGGTATTAGCGCATCATGCTAGCACAATAACAACAACTAAACAGCACACAATAATACCACAGCTATTAAACTCCATTTTGGACACACTGCTCATTTAAACACTAACGTAACCAGTAGCGAGCTTAACACACTCGTCTGCTCACTCGTCTGCTCACTCTTACCTTCCTGTTCTCACATAACATAAGGAAACTAGCCGTGTACAGAAAGCTTAGCACAAACTAGCGCTAGAACTCGTCCAGTGTGACTGAGCTGTCGTCTTAACGTCCTCTTAAAGCTGTCTCACTGTCACAGGAGAAGAGCTAAAGCACGAGCTCCTCTGAGTCCCACTGTCTCTCTCTCTCTCTCTCTCTCTCTCTCTCTCTCTGTCCTTCCTGTCTCTCTCTCTCTCTCTGTGTCCTTCCTGTCTTTCTCTCTCTCTGTCCTTCCTGTCTTTCTCTCTTTCTGTCCTTCCTGTTTCTCTCTCTCTCTCTCTCTCTCTCTCTCTCTCTCTCTCTCTCTCTCTCTGTCTGGTTGAGTATATATGAGGTGTATAATATTTTGCCCCGCCCCCTTTAGAAAACGATGAGCAGATACACCTGGGAGTGTAAGACGAAAGAGGAGCCGAGCTGTGAGGTAAGACTCCGCCCCCAGGCCAGCGAAGCCCCGCCCACGGCGGTACTAGCCGTCCTCTCACGGTGCTGTTTTCCTGTCAATCATCCACTCATAATGAGAAAGAAACACGAAAACACGCAAATGTAACTTTATTATTGTTCAATTTTAAAACACTGGGAAATTGTGAGATGGCGAGACTTTTGTTATTGGTACAGAACCGTAGTCCGGTGACTCGGGTTCGGAGGAGAGCGAGTGACTCGGGTTCGGAGGAGAGCGAGTGACTCGGGTTCGGAGGAGAGCGAGTGACTCGGGTTCGGAGGAGAGCGAGTGACGCTGATGTATTAAAGCTGTTGTAAAGGTGACGGCCTGAGCTTTGGCCCGTGACTCCATCTTTATTCCTCCATCTGCCTCTCCATAAAAATGTCTGGACTCCCCGATCTAAACGTTCTGACCTTCAGACAGGCTGAGACGCACAAATCGATATTTATTCCCTCCTGTAATCCTGGAGCTCATCAGCGGAAAGAGAGAGAGAGAGAGCGAGAGAGACAGAGAGAGAGAGAGAGAGAGAGAGAGAGAGAGAGAGAGAGACGCTCGCGTAAATGAAATGTACACCGTGAATGGAGACGAGTCTCTGAGGACAGAAAGCATCTCTGAGCCTCTTTAGAGCCGTCAGCTGATCGATAACCAGCTGGAGAACAGCCATCACACACACACACACACACACACACACACACACACACACTGTATACAGACAGTAAAAGAAAAAGAAAGAGCAGGTGAATGACAAAAACTTCAGAATAAACACATTTACACAGATACAGTTCTACAGAAGTCTCGTTATTACGTGAGACGTTTAACGTCTCGTTATCTCGTGGAGAATCATCTCCTCATCACGAGGAAATATCGAAGATAAAACATCTCGTGATTTGGAGAAATCATATCCTGAATCTGAGAAGCATGGAGTCAGTTTGAGAGTTTATGCTTTATAAACTAAGCTTTATTTTCACACGGTGCATTTCTGCTGATCCGCGTCTCATCATAACAGATGTTTTCTAATAACGGCGAGATAAATATCTCGTAATAACGAGATAACTTTTTCCTTGTGTAGGAGCAACGTGCTTCTGTACAACGGAGAATCAATAAATAATTTTTTTTTTTAGGATTTTAGAGATTTTAGCGATCTGTCCATTTCTCCTCACCTTCTCGATGTTCTCCTGGCAAACACCTGCGCCGTGTTTCAGTACTGCTGCTCACTCGCCCTTGTTCACTTCTTCACTTCCCCTCACCGTGGACTGTTCTGAGATTCGTACTTTTATTAATGCTTCATTTCCTGTCAGATATTACACTTCTTCAGTTGTCCTTCTGAGGAACCTTTAAAGATTCTGTGAATCCTCCAGCAGTGTTAGGAAGCCAAGAACCTTTAACTCTGGTCCTAAAGGACCCTAAAGAGGATCTGATGCTTAAAGGTTCCTTGTTTGTCCCTCTGCTGGAACTCTACATGGCGCTGAATACGGCACCGATCCCCAACCTCGCTGAGCGAGAGCTCGTTTTCCTCCTGACCTCAACAACGACAACAAATTTATACAAAAATCCTCCGTTTTTCATCAGCGGAGGAGAAGATGCTCCTTATGGTGTCACCATGGAAACATCGTAGCTCCACGTCCTGCCTGAGGTCATCATCTAGTGTCCCTTTACATCAAGGGTATAAATAAAATAATATATAAAGGCACTGTGTTTAATCAGACGAGAGAAACGTAACCGTGAGAAAGCACTAAAACCACGTAGAAAACAAAAACACGCCGAGCCACACGCTAGCGAATCATCTAGGTTTAGCTAGCTACATTTCTGTGAAGGGTGTATAGCTCTACTACAATTTCCTGAGTAAAGTATCACTTAAATATGTCGCGCAATTTGAAGTAGCTTGTCCAACACTGCTAACCGGAGCTAATTCCCTGCTAGCGTGGGAGATTAGCATGCTACATAAATTCACACAGACGCCACAGACAGATGGGAGCTCCAGCTCCAGGGAAATTTTACTCTTTATTTCATTACAGATTTATAAACCTACTCACTACTGTGCAGTGCATTATGGGTAACATACTGAGATACACACAGAGTATGAACACTACACCTTATTTTTTTATATTGATGGTTATTCCACAAAGAGTTTATTCCGTATTGCAGAGGAGCTTCAACTCTACAGAAGATAAATCTGAGATTAATCCAGAGTTATAAACCGGTCCAGTGCTCCGGATTCCTGGCTTTCGGGGCTTTGTGCAGTAAAACACTGTAAATGTGTGTGTGTGTGTGTGTGTGTGTGTGTTTCTCACACGGCTGTATGGATTACGGGGACGGACGCTGCATGCGTGCATGAACATTGGTGTGAATTTGCTTGCTAATAAATAAGTACCCCCCCTCCATCCGTACAGCCCTGAAACACACACGCGTACCGCACCTCCTGTGATTAATCCCGCGATCAGCTCGTCCTGCAATACACACATTTGGGAATGAAACAGCTCTAAACGCTCCCTTTTATGTTTAAACACTTTATTCACCTACGCACTCCTGGACGTCAGGTACTTAAACTGGGCGGGAACACTGAAGTCTTGAATTTGATTAAGTGTTTAATAGAAATGTTGTTTGAAATCTGCAGGTTTTGATTAACGAGTGTTAAAGTGTGAGGTGGTGAAGCGGGAGGTCAGTTTGAGACGTAGCTGATGGGATTAGACATGTGCCAGTGTTCAGGTGAGATCAGACGTGAACACACTGCTCACCTGAACCCGCTGCTGTACACGTTTCACTTCCTCACACGCATGTTGCCGTGGTTACGTCTCAGGTGGCATTATCATAAATCGTTAGCGCAGCCTAGCCTAAAGAGCCTAAAGAGGCATTTTTGCTTGTTGCCGTGGTTACATACAATCCAACATGGTGATATCATTAGGATTTAGAACTGTAATTACATTTTTGACCTGATCTACGTTTGATATAGTCTCAGAAGCTCCGCCCCCAGGATACGTCACATCTTTATATTTTGTACACTTTTCTAGACACAGCGTTCAGAATGTTGAAAGCTGGAATCTGATTGGCTCTCAGCTCTTAAGAAGGAACACTCATTTTTAAATGCGGTGACACCGTGAGCATTTCAGAGCGAGATAATCCAGCTGTTGAAAAGTGTTTAAAAAGAGTTTTGTTTGAAACAGTCTGCGGTCTTTGATTGGTCGTTTGCAGCTGTCAGTCAAACACCTCTTTCTCTTAAAGTAGGCGGGCCTTAGCCATGTTTATTGTATATAATTAGAGAAATATTGATAAATGTTAATAATTAGAGAAATATTGGCATGAAGCGTCGTGAGACACTCGGCTGTAAAGGCGTAAATCCGGCACATGTCTAATCGGCTGAGGAGACGGGTTTGCGAGACGTTATCACGGACACGTTTGCAGCCTTATCGTTATCTTCTTTACCCTTTAGGACGATCCTAACTCCCAGAATAAGCTGGAGGACGCGGTGAAGTCTCCTCCACCCAAAGAGGACGAGTCTCTGAACATCCAGAACTCACTCACTCCTAAACATGAGAACCACAAGGTTCTGGGCGAGGAGAACTCCTCGGAGGTAAACTCGCTGCAGAACAACATGATGTAGAGGGGAAGCAAAACGACAAACCACACAGATTCACCTCCACCTTCGCCACCACAAAGTCTATAATCCCGCCCCCTTCACTCCTACACCCAATCAGAGCCCACCTCTAGGTCCCGCCCCTTTATCTCAGTTTGTTTTTTTCCACTTTTGCCTCGCCCTTCACACACACACACACACACACACACACACACACACACACACTTATTACACACACACACCAGTGATAGGCAGTATGATTCATCTGAATGATTTGATTTCTTTTGAACTAGCAGTTTGAGTGAATCAGACTCTTGAATCGCGACTCACAGCAGCTCCAGCGACTCTCGCTCACGACTTCACACCAATCCACTGTCTATAAACCTCCATTTAACTGGATGTTTAATTGCTGATGATGATGCAGTTAAATTTCATTTTAAAGACCTTTAACAGCAGTGGGTGTTGCAGAGTGAATCATTTATAAGAGTGCTTTGAAAATACAGTGTGATGAAAACTAAAAAGAGGTCAAAATACAGAAAGATACAGAAAGATACAGAAAGATACAGAAAGATACAGAAAGAGCCCGTTCATCATTAACACACCCCTTTAACCTTGCAGAAGAATCGTAAGAATCGAGTTTGATTCATGAACTACCCACGATTCACTGCCTTTCATTTGGAAACGAGAAATTAAGAACCATGAGTTGAGCTGTGAGAGAAAAAGAGAAACTTTTATAATCATCTAGGACACATTTGATAGAAAAGTTGATGAAAGATGAGCACGGCTTAAACAGCATGCGAGTTCTGCTCTCTGGTGCTTGGGAATTGATTCGTCGGAATCGATTCAGTTCAAAGAGTCGTTTAACAAGAACGAATCATTCGAGAATCGATGAGGATGTGAATCGATTCAACTGATTCACTTGATTCACTTTAAAGAGTGGTTCAAAAAGATTGAATCGTTCCTAAATCGCCAATCACTTCACACACACACACACACACACACACACACACACACACACACACTGATTTCTGGCATGCGTCGGTGTATTTTGTATAAAAGAATAAATAAGATTAACCCGTGTATGAGGTTTAAAGTGTAAAGTGTTGTGCTAGAGAGTGTTCGCTCAGAGACGACTCGGTGTTCAGTGTCTGACTAATTCAGTGTGTGTGTGTTTAAATATCAGATCTCTATCAGATCAGTTCTGCTCGGATTGATGTAAAGATCAAAGCGCAGTGTGTGTCTCTGTTTCTTTGATGTGATTTCTAATCCTTTGATGTACTTGTTTTTATTTTGTACTTTTTTGGGAACAGAAAAAAAATCACACACGTTGAAATAAAATCTTTTTAACATGAACGGCCGAGTCTGTGCTTTACACTCCTCTTTTACACTCCTCTTTTACACTCCTCTTTTCTCTCTCTCTCTCTCTCTATATATATATCTTTTACACTCCTCTTTTACACTCCTCTTTTCTCTCTCTCGCTCTCTTTTACACTCCTCTTTTCTCTCTCTCTCTCTCTTTTACACTCCTCTTTTCTCTCTCTCTTTTGCACTCCTTGTTTATATCTCTCTCTTTACACCTCTCTCTCTCTCTCTCTCTCTCCACTCTTCTTTTACACTCCTCCTTTATCTCTCCCTCGATCCACTAGAGGGCGCTGCAGGATTAGAGTTAAATTGCAGTTACCGTTTAGCAGCGCGCTCTGGAGGATTAAATGATTAAATTAACATGCTCCATTACACACACACACACACACACACACACACACACACACACACACACACTGCAAGCTGTAAGAGTAGTTTAACTGTAATACTCCCTCTAGTGGATGAACTCTGAACTGCAGCCTGAAGGTTTCTTCTCCTGCATTCCGTCTTAACGCTTTTATTAATAACAGTTATTAATGTTCAAAAGGCACAGAAACAGAATCCTCGGCTGTGATGGATAAACTACATTTCCCAAAGTAAAGACCGGAAGCTGCGTGGAGAAATCCGGTGTGGCGCCAAATCCTACACCCCCTGCATCTAAAGGGCCCTGTGATGCGCCTGATTAAAAATTAGGCAATAACCAAGAAGAAAAATAAAACACTAATTTTTAATCTGTTTAATTCTTACCAAACAATTTAAGCTAGAATTGAATGGATTTAGCGAAATATGATTTAAGATTAATTGTTTTGAGGTCGTTGTTTAGATTCTGATTTAGCTCGGTTAGCTAACATTAGCACGTTTTTGCTAGCGTGTTGTTAAACAGATTGCGCTTTTCCTATACAACTGAATTCACAAAGCTGTCAGATAAACAAAATTAAAAGCTTTTCGATTAATTTATGATTTTTTTATTACACAAATTCCTCGAACACGTCACTCGGAGATCAGGCATAAACACGGACACCTAAAACGGTTCCTGTGGTATCCAAGACCCCGCCCCCTTCGTCCGAATCATCCAATGAGATCACGGCAGGAAGCAGCGGGGATGCAGAATATGAGAGAAGCGCACGATAGGACGCAACACCGGAAGTTTTTCCTACATTCATTCAATGTCATTTCTTTATGGCGCGTCACGGCTGTGAGCGTTTATAACAGCTTTATGAAGGTGAGTGACTTTTATTACCGCGTGTTAACAGACTAATAACCTCAAAGAATTTGTAATTGTAATATTTAACTGTTAATTCGGCGATAATATTTGAGAGATAGCTCAAAGATGTATCTGAGGTTTACTTTAAATTCATGTTTCACTTGTTTTATAAAATAATAAGTTTTTATTGATTTTATTTTGAATGAATTTCCCTCTTCAGTGTTTGATTTCTTGTGTATTTTATTTGTAATTATTGTTAAGATGCAGGGAAAGTGAGACTGTTGCTTTGGTGTTGTTTATTTGGTTAATATGTAAGAATCTGTGTTACAGGAGAGATCCTGCAGTAAACATATCCTTTAATCGATAAAACCACGTGCGGCCTGTTTCTTGTCGTTAAAGCCGCGTTTGCCGTCAGGATGAAGCAGGAATATCGGGATCTGATCCTCCAGGCCACGTCGGCGGAGCGTCTGCGTGTCGGCGGTGAGATCCAGACTCTGTGGAGCGGCTATGGTCGGATCGTGCGAGTTCACCTGCAGGGCTGCGAGCGCTCCTCAGTCATCGTCAAACACGTCATGTTTCCTAAAGAGTCCCGGGACTCTGATGTCTCTCACCGCCGCAAGGTCCGGTCCTATCAGGTGGAGACACACTGGTACAAAAACTATAGCACTAATGAGCGCTGCCGTATCCCAGAATGCCTTGCGGCGCAGTCCTTCGGCGAGGAGCAGCTGATGGTGCTGGAGGATCTGGACGCGGCCGGCTTCCCGGGCAGGAGGACGAGCGTGAGGGACGGTGAGATTAAAGCCTGTCTGCGCTGGCTGGCTAACTTCCATGGGCTTTTCCTCGGAGTCCCCGCGCGCGGCCTGTGGCCCGTCGGGACGTACTGGCACTTAGAGACGCGTCCTGATGAGCTGGAGGCCATGACGGACCTGAAGCTGAAAGCAGCCGCTCCGGAGATCGACGCCGTCCTGAACAGCTGCCGCTTTAAAACCATCTTACACGGAGACGCCAAACTGGCCAACTTCTGCTTCTCCAAAGACGGCTCCCGCGTGGCCGGAGTGGACTTCCAGTACGTGGGCGGCGGCTGCGGCATGAAGGACGTCATCTACTTCCTGGGGAGCTGCCTGGATGAGCACGAGTGCGAGAAAAGAGCTCCTGATTATCTGGACTTTTATTTTTCCGAACTGAAAGGTGCAGTGCCGGAGAAGGAGAAGAAGAACTTCTCTGAGCTGGAGGACGAGTGGAGACGCATGTTCGCCTTCGCATGGACAGATTTTCACCGCTTCCTCCTCGGCTGGATGCCCGGGCACCACAAGATCAACCGCTACAGCAAGCGGCTCACACAGGAAGTGCTGAAGAGACTGACAGAGAGCTCAGACGGAGCGAAACGCTGACTCGAGTCAGACTCACGTTAGACTCACGTTAGACTCACGTTAGAATTCACACCGGTCTTACATTAGACTCGCACCACACTCGAGTCAGACTCGCATCAGACTCGCATCAGACTCGCATCAAACCATCCAACGTCTCATCACTTATCAAACGCTGATATTACACCGTGTGTTCTGATTGGCTGAGAGTCAGGGTGAGGGGTGTGGTCTACACTGATCTGTTAGGAAGCCTTTACTCCAAACGGCTCCTTCATGATAAACACATTATTATATTATAAACATGTCATTATTATTATTATTATTATTATAAATTAAAGAGAGCAACTGATGGACTTTTCACGTCTGCAGATAAACAATGCTGCTGTAGGTCACGTTTGAGTTTGTGACGTATTAATATCATATTTTATACTTAATAATAATAATAATAAAAGGAGTACAGCAGTGAACTCTCAGGTACAGGCTCTGTGTTCGCCTGTCTGTAACTCAGCTCAGTCGGTTCCTGTGTACACGAGCAGGAGTGTGTGTGTGTGTGTGTGTGTGTGTGTGTGTGTGTGTGTGTGTATGTTGAAGTGCACCAATGACGGATCGGGACTCTTCAGGTTTCTCCATCAGCATGGCTTCTCTTCTGCCTCTCATGGTTTCTTCCTCATTTCGTCTCAGTGAGATGTTTTCTTCGTCCCTGGACTGAAATCTGCAGCCGCTTTCCTGTGAAGCTTCTTCGCGATGATGTCTGTTGCTTCAGGCACTAAAGACATGAGCTGGGACAGAGCTGGGATAGAGCTGGGACAGAGCTGGGATAGAGCTTGGATAGAGCTTGGATAGAGCTGGGACAGAGCTGGGACAGAGCTGGGACAGAGCTTGGATAGAGCTGGGATAGAGCTGGGATAGAGCTGGGACAGAGCTTGGATAGAGCTGGGACAGAGCTTGGATAGAGCTGGGACAGAGCTGGGACAGAGCTGGGACAGAGCTGGGATAGAGCTTGGATAGAGCCGGGATAGAGCCGGGACAGAGCCGGGACAGAGCCTGGACAGAGCCGGGACAGAGCCGGGACAGAGCCGGGGCAGAGCCTGGACAGAGCCGGGACAGAGCCGGGACAGAGCCGGGATAGAGCCGGGATAGAGCCGGGACAGAGCTTGGAAAGAGCTGGGATAGAGCTGGGATAGAGCTGGGATAGAGCCGGGACAGAGCCGGGACAGAGCTGGGATAGAGCCTGGACAGAGCCGGGACAGAGCCAGGACAGAGCCGGGACAGAGCCGGGACAGAGCTGGGACAGAGCCGGGACAGAGCTGGGTGCGGCCGTTCCTCACACCGTCATCTCTGTCTCGTCGAGGCTCTGTGTAAAGCTCGGTCAGCTCGGGGCTTTACGGGAACTCACGTCCAGACGGAGCTGAAATTCAGAGAGCTTCATTTCTCACACAGCTGCTAAATTCCTCAGTAATAAAGATTTTCAGTTTATTAAAGAGGAAAGTGAGTCAGTGTTTATTCACTAATGCGCAGAAACGTCCACACAGGACTTTAACGTGATAACAAATCAGAATTAAAATAACTTCACCGGTTCACACGTCCTCACCGTGTCACTGCAGGAGCCCTGTGTGTGTGTGTGTGTGAGTGTGTGTGTGTGTAACGTGTGTGTGTGTGTGTGTGTAACGTGAGAGTGAAACAGGATTAAACGTCCTGCAGTGTGCAATAAAGCTGTTAAGAGTCTAAGCTCACCTCTAACCCAATGTTCCACACGGGAAAAACACAAATCTACTACATAATACAGCACACACACACACACACACACGCTCTTTTCTGACGCACACACACACCTCCAGATCGTGGAAAACTTTTGAGTCAGCAGCACAAAATATTGGACTTGAGCTCACACACAACGATACGAGCTACAAACACGTTACATCATTTTAATTCCTCTATTTTTATTTTTACACTTTTATTTTAAAACGTTATTATCGATTTCTGTCACTTCTGTTATTTATTTCATTATTATTAGTTTATTTCAATATTTTATTTGTGACAACCTTTTGTTTTTTATTTCTTTTTTTAATGTCACACTGTAAAGCTGCAGTTTAAACGGATGAACAGTGCAATAAAAATAAAGATGATTATTATTATTATTATTATTATTATTATTATTTAAATGGTGTGGTGTAAAGAGTGTCACTGAGACTGAACACTAACAAACACCAGAGTTTGGACTGAATTCAGACATCTAAAATTTACAGTAAAAACTAAAGGATAATGGACCAAACCACTGTACGCTCTATAAACAGGATAAATCTCTAAAGGAGTATTTGGTTTGTCCCAGTGGCAGAACCCTAAGGTTCTCTGTAGAACCCTGTAGAACCCTACAGCAGTGTTTCCTCTGCACAGGGTTTCACACAGAACCGTTTAAAGAACCACGAAGTAACTTAACGTCGTTTTACACCAAACAACCCGGCAGCATTACAGTGTGTGTGTGTGTGTGTGTGTGTAAAAGAATCATCAGCATCAACACTGCATGAAGCCTTCCTTCATCTTTCTCTTCACTCCTGCGATCCTCTCCGCACCACAGCGACAGAAATCTGAGAATAATATAACGTGATCTGTGAAAAATATTTATCATGGATCATTTTTCTCTTTTAAAGGAAAAAATTAAAACTGTCATAATAACCTCCTGCTGGTGTCTGTGTCAATCTCACACACACACACACACACACACACACACACACGCTCTCTCTCTCTCTCACACACACACACACACACACACACTCTCTCTCTCACACACACACACACACACACACACACACACAAGGTCATAGTTTTCATGGGAAATCTCTGGTTAACTCTGTGTGATACTGACTACATCTCATGTTGATTTAAAAAAAATTATATCTTTAGATATTTATAGTTTATATATTTTTATATATTTTAAACATTCCATCTTGTGGTCTGTTCTTATTTACGATATAAGGGAAATAATAATAATAATAATAATAATAATAATGTGTTAGTTTGGTTTGGTTGTTATTACTGTTTCCTGCTTACCTCCAAGCCCCTCCCCCCTCATTAATATGCACACCCTCGAGTGACGTCACAAAGGAACGCTCGCGGGGCCCCAGAGAGAGTGAGAGAGAAAGAGAGCGCGCGCGAGCGAACGGCCAAACGGGCTGTCACTCATGCGGAGTGGGCGTGGCTTGGCTCGGCCACATAAATAGCGACGGCTGCTGAGAGAAAAAGGAGGAAAAGCGAGGAGTGAGAGAAAAGTGATCGTGTTCAAATCAGGCGAGACAGGTACGGAAGAAAGAAGTGTGGCTCACATCCGAACAAATGGAGGAAGAGAAAGGCGAGCAGATGAAGCCTCTGCTAACCACAGTAAGCGCTTAATCCACTTGTTGTAAAGTGTTTCTCGGAGAGTTAGCTGCGAGCTCGCGCTGTTTTGTGACTGGAGCATTAGAGCATCGTTTTAGCTTAAAAAAATGAGAAAACGTGTTCGTGGTGATTAGTGTGTGGCTGGCATGTCGAGGTCGAGCTGTTCAGCGGGAAGGGCATGTGTTTTATTGTGGTTTTGTGTGTGTGTGTGAGAGAGAGAGAGAGTTCGGTGAAGACGAACACGCGACACATCTCATCCCCTAAACCGCTTACTAGCTATCAGTGCTCTGTAGTATGTCAAAGTAGCACCCGGCCACACTGCGCATGCGCGCGGCGACTGAGCATGCGCAGTGCAGGCTGTGTGTTGTGGTTTGAAGTCGCGTTACTAACGACGCTATAACGGGGAATAAACGGGATGAGAAGTGACGGTTTCATCCTGTTTGCGGTCCACAAGTGTGCTTTGTGTGCTTTGAGTTTTCCTCTCAGCCAAGATGTTCTTCTGGAGAAGTTTAATGTCTCTCTGTCTTTATTTCAAAGCGGATGAGTGCAGTTACAGTGTTAATGAGTTATAATTCAGTTAGTTTTATCTGTATAGCGCTTTTAACAGTGGACATGGTCACAAAGCAGCTTTACAGAAATAAATGGATTCACAAAAAATATATTGTAAATATGTGAATTTATCCCTAATGAGCAAACCAACAAAGTTATAAGGAAGGAGGAATGGAGGAATCAGTGAGGTCACTGTCATTTCCGGTCACAGCCTTCATGCACTCTTTCTTTAATACTGCAAACAATAACTCCTGTGTAATAAAGCTGAGAGAGAGAGAGAGAGAGAGAGAGAGAGATGGACACACGGTGAGGGACAGACAGATGGATGGAGAAAGACTGAGAGCGGGAGTGATGGACAGACAGAGAGAGAGAGAAGGAGAGAGAGGGACACAGAATGCGCGACAGACCGATGGATAGAGAAAGACTGACAGAGAGAGGGAGAGGTCATTGTTTTGTTTTTTTTACTCCTTTATTTGTTATTGTTTGTCTATGTAAATTTTATATTAATTTGTTTTGGAAACATTGTTAAAACATTCATGCCAATAAAGCACACTGTGAACTTGAACTTGACAGAGAGAGAGAGAGAGAGAGAGAGAGAGAGAGAGAGAGAGGTGTCTGGTGAAAACAATAAAAAGCAAAGTAAAATGAACCAGTTTTCATTTCATTCCTCTGATCAGCTTTCCTCCCTGTGAGAGTTTATAAACTCCATTATACTGTCCAAAAGTTTGTGCACCCCTGACCATCACACCCATATGTGCTTGTTGAACGTCTCATTCCAGATTTATTCCCTGTGT
>CM074966.1:249245-256801 GCA_037577455.1 Pangasius macronema | reverse complement strand
GAATGGCATCTTTGGAAATAAATATGATGAGAAAAAAGTTGACGTGTCCAATACTTATTTCCCCCATTGTATATATACGCACTGTACATATATAGTATGTGCAGTTTATGGTGGTGTGTGTGTGTGTGTGTGTGTGTGTGTGTGTGTGTGTGTGTGTGTGTGTGTGTGAGAGAGGTCCTCTTACCTGTGTGAGTAAGACAAACTGGGCAAATTGCCACGGCAACATGAACATGACGGTGGACACGCCCAGCGCCACCATGCTGTTCCTGCTCAGGTTCCTCGTCCTGCACAAAGCCATCGGGACAAACAGGACACGTGTGTGAATCGCCTCCGAGTAAACAAGTGTGTAAGAGAGGAAGGAGGAAGAGTACGTAGGCTAACCTGGTGGTGTGAAATATCAGCTGTGTGATTGACGTGTTCGGTTTCGCTCTAGCTTCGTTCTCAGGTTAGATTAGCAAAGCGAGCTAACCGTACTCGCTACATAACACGCACCAGTGATCTCTGCTAATTCCTCCCAAGCTTCGTTTTTCTTCCTGAACTCTCTGCACACGCTTAGCGTGAGCTCGTATAGGACAGGAGAAGATTAAACCACGCTTGTTAGTGTTTCTGCCATTTCTGCAGAGTAATTACAGGTAGGAAGTAAAGTCCTGAGTGTTTGAACTTGTCGCTTTACAGAGTCATTTCTAATTTACACAGAAGTGAGAAAATGTCATTTCAAATGGTTTGTGGCTGAAATGACGGCTCTGTGTCACGCAGGTACGCAGGAAAAGAGCGATGTGTCATTCTGTCGCTCCGTAGTGCTACACAGGGTGAGAGGGAGGTACCTGAGGATGTGTGTGAGGAGGAGCATCTGCAGAACCAGGAAGGGATACGAGAAACTCTCTCTGAGTGGAGGAGTCCACATCACCCGCGTGCTCTGACACACACACACACACACACACACACACACACACACACACAGTCAGATTTCAATCAGAAATTATACACAAACTTATTAGCATGTACTACGAAACGTAAATAAGTCCCGAGAGTCAGCACTCTCAGAGCTTGATGAGGCGTTGTCGGTATTTAGTTAAAAACACTCTGTGTGTTGTGCTGTTGTGGGAAAACAATCCACACTGGGGTGGTGTGACGAAGCAGACTTACTGACTTACTGTTACCACTCCGAAGTTAATTTACAGCAATTTACCAACAATTAAAACTTTTTAATTATTAAAGAATGAAACATCATACTTTTTTATCCATTTATAGTTACATTTAATGTTCGGTGAAAAGTGAGTTCCTGCTGTCGCTTACGTTACAGCAGCTGTAAACACTCGTTCCCTCACCAGCCGCTCTTTATTCTCTCTCTCCAAGTGAATGTGTTGCTATAGAAACGATAAGGTGTATGAACGAGCGCACTGGTTATAAATAAACCTGTGATTTGCAGCTGCGCTTCTGTCAGAGCTGCTGTTATAGAAAACGGATCAGCACCTCGGGTTAGCGCGTGTTCTCACCTCTCCGTGGTTAAAAAAGAAGGACAGCACTGTGACCGCTCCTCCCATCTTACTGCCGCTGAGGACGAACACGAAAAACGGCAGAGTTACGCAAATGAAAACGAATAAAATACTCAGGATGGAGTGATGGAGATCAGCACCTCAGGTAGGTTCCGTAGATGTAAAAGAGGCTCATCATGGCTCCGTTTAAGAGGAAAACAAAAGTCACATAGAAGTACGCAGGATCTCCCATACCTTCACACACACACACACACACACACACACACACACACACACACACGTTAGAAGTGTAACAGTGTGATACAACTGTGTATACACGAGTACAAAGACTGCCTGATAATCCCAACCCCATCACAGCTTTAACTCAGTGTGTGTGTGTGTGTGTGCTTAAAGTCCACTGAAGTGTAAACACAGAACCTTCACAGCTCTCCACAGGATCCAGATCTTCTCCTCTATTGATGGTCCAGCACATCTTAGTGGGAATCCTGAAGAACTCCATGGTGGTGGAGTAAACACGGTACCAGCTGGCCAACACCACCTGCAGGACAAACCACGTCGCACAACGTCGCACAACATCACACCACATCACACCACATCCACGTCACACAACACGCCACGTCGCACAACATCACACCACATCACACCACATCCACGTCACACCGCATCACACCACATCCACGTCACACCGCATCACACCACATCACACCACATCCACGTCACACAACACGCCACGTCGCACAACATCACACCGCATCACACCACATCCACGTCACACAACACACCACATCACACCACATCCACGTCACACCGCATCACACCACATCACAACACACCACATCACACCACATCCACGTCACACCACATCCACGTCACACCGCATCACACCGCATCACACCACGTCCACGTCACCGCATCACACCACGTCCACGTCACACCACATCACACCACATCCACGTCACACCGCATCCACGTCACACAACACGCCACGTCGCACAACATCACACCGCATCACACCACATCCACGTCGCACAACACACCACATCACACCACATCCACGTCGCACAACACACCACATCACACCGCATCACACCGCATCACACCACATCACACCACATCCACGTTGCACAACACACCACATCACACCACATCCACGTCGCACAACACACCACATCACACCACATCCACGTTGCACAACACACCACATCCACGTCGCACAACACACCACATCACACCACATCCACGTCACACCGCATCACACCACATCCACGTCGCACAACACACCACATCACACCGCAGCTGTGAGACTGAAGCACCGCGGAGACGCACAGACATGCGCTGAGGAGATTGACACAGTGACACGTCAACGCACCCCACTGCTCTTTATCTCTACAGAGCAAACACAACGTCCACTTACAGATTAAACTCTTACTCACAGCTTTTCTTTAACAAAAACTAAACATTATTTTACACATTATTTTATTTAATTAGACTGAACTGTGAATACTGTCTTATTTCATTATTAATTTACAAATAAGACAAATAATTATATATATATTTATTTTAATATATTTCAGACGTTCCTGTGACGTCCGCAGCCTGGACCTGGAAAACCATATAACTATAAAACATAAATGTTTGAGGGATTCCATGCTACATGTTTATAAATCCTGTTAATTAATCAGGAGAGATTCAGGAGTTATGAGGCATTTATGGAGCTTTGAGTCTCTATCAAAGCGCCGCAGGCAGATTATAGAGATTTAAGCACAGCTGTAAAAGACTGAACTATGAATGCAGAGTGTAAATAAGTGTAATGAGTCATGGTTCAGGTTCTGCTGAAGGTTTCAGCTGGAGGAGCTGGTCCTGAGCGGCGTGCGAGTCGGAGCCTCTCACCTCGGGGTACAGGTTAAACCTCTTCAGCGTGTTTATGACCAGCGGATACTCGGTGAGCCGGTCGTTCATGATCAGCCCGAGACCGCTCAGGAAGGACGGAGCCTCGATGATGCTCTTAAAGTAGGAGTAATACAGACCCTGGGGGAAACGAATCGGAGAGAACAATCAACATCACAGAACTCGTTGATCTGCTTTACAGTGACGAGACGAGATTTAGCGCTCGGTTTGACGATAGCGCTGAGAGAAACATCGCACGGCACCATTTCGGTTCTGAAGGCCATCTCCTTCTCCAGAGAGGACATGTGGGAGAAGTGCCGGTCATTCTCAAACAGCTCGGAGAGGTGGTACCTAACCGGCAAAAAAACAAAACATGGAACATAATCACAGCATTTATTCAAAATCAGATGAACAAATTAATCTGATTATTATTATTATTACTATTATTATTATTTACTTACCAGTGAAGAAATCCTGCAGTAAGAGCTGTGGACAGAGTAATGACTTATTAATACATGAGCTCAGATTTATAACTCCTCTATTCCTGACAGTACGGTATGGAACAGTACAGTAAGGTACGGAACAGTACGGTACGGAACAGTACAGTAAGGTATGAAACAGTACGGTATGGAACAGTACGGTATGGAACAGTACAGTACGGTATGGAACAGTACGGTATGGAACAGTAAGGTATGGAACAGTACGGTACGGTATGGAACAGTACAGTACGGTATGGAACAGTAAGGTATGGAACAGTACAGTACAGTATGGAACAGTACGGTATGGAACAGCAAGGTATGGAACAGTACAGTATGGAACAGTACGGTATGGAACAGTAAGGTATGGAACAGTACAGTATGGAACAGTACGGTACGGAACAGTACGGTATGGAACAGTACAGTATGGTATGGAACAGTAAGGTATGGAACAGTACAGTAAGGTATGGAACAGTACAGTACGGTATGGAACAGTACGGTATGGAACAGTACAGTACGGTATGGAACAGTAAGGTATGGAACAGTACAGTATGGAACAGCACGGTACGGAACAGTACAGTATGGAACAGTACGGTATGGAACAGTACGGTATGGAACAGTACAGTACGGTACGAAACAGTAAGGTATGGAACAGTAAGGTATGGAACAGTACAGTATGGAACAGTACAGTATGGTATGGAACAGTACGGTATGGAACAGTACGGTATGGAACAGTACAGTGCAGTATGGAACAGTACGGTATGGAACAGTACAGTGCAGTATGGAACAGTACGGTATGGAACAGTGCAGTATGGAACAGTACAGTGCAGTATGGAACAGAACGATATGGAACAGTACGGTATGGAACAGTATGATATGGAACAGTACGATATGGAACAGTACGGTATGGAACAGTATGATATGGAACAGTACGGTATGGAAAAGTACAGTGCAGTATGGAACAGTACAATATGGAACAGTACGGTATGGAACAGTATGATATGGAACAGTACGGTATGGAACAGTACAGTGCAGTATGGAACAGTACGATATGGAACAGTACGATATGGAACAGTACGATATAGAACAGTACGGTATGGAACAGTACAGTACGGTATGGAACAGTACGGTATGGAACAGTACAGTACGGTATGGAACAGTACGGTATGGAACAGTACAGTACAGTATGGAACAGTACAGTACGGTATGGAACAGTACAGTATGGTATGGAACAGTACGGTATGGAACAGTACGGTACGATATGGAACAGTACGGTATGGAACAGTACAGTACAGTATGGAACAGTACAGTACAGTATGGAACAGTACAGTACGGTATGGAACAGTACAGTACGGTATGGAACAGTAAGGTATGGAACAGTACAGTACGGTATGGAACAGTACAGTATGGAACAGTACGATATGGAACAGTACGGTACGATATGGAACAGTACGGTATGGAACAGTACAGTACGGTATGGAACAGTACAGTATGGTATGGAACAGTACGGTATGGAACAGTACGGTATGGAACAGTACAGTACGGTATGGAACAGTACAGTACAGTATGGAACAGTACACTACGGTATGGAACAGTACAGTATGGAACAGTACGGTATGGAACAGTACGGTATGATATGGAACAGTAAGGTATGGAACAGTACAGTACGGTATGGAACAGTACAGTATGGAACAGTACGATATGGAACAGTACGGTACGATATGGAACAGTACGGTATGGAACAGTACAGTACGGTATGGAACAGTACAGTATGGTATGGAACAGTACGGTATGGAACAGTACGGTATGGAACAGTACAGTACGGTATGGAACAGTACAGTACAGTATGGAACAGTACACTACGGTATGGAACAGTACAGTATGGAACAGTACGGTATGGAACAGTACGGTATGATATGGAACAGTAAGGTATGGAACAGTAC
The DNA here is from genome assembly GCA_037577455.1 of Pangasius macronema. NCBI lineage: Eukaryota > Metazoa > Chordata > Actinopteri > Siluriformes > Pangasiidae > Pangasius > Pangasius macronema. The sequence continues at coordinate 250,999 of CM074966.1, read as the reverse complement.
AGTACGGTATGGAACAGTACGATATGGAACAGTACGGTACGATATGGAACAGTACGGTATGGAACAGTACAGTACAGTATGGAACAGTACGATATGGAACAGTACGGTACGGTATGGAACAGTACGATATGGAACAGTACGGTATGGAACAGTACAGTATGGAACAGTACGGTATGGAACAGTACGGTACGGTATGGAACAGTACAGTAAGGTATGGAACAGTACAGTGGAACAGTACAGTATGGAACAGTACGGTACGGAACGGATAATACTCTGTTCTTGTTCTTGTATTTATTTCCCATCAGTACTTTATCTATGAAAGTGAACAGAGTCAACAAATAATTTATGATATTTCATGATTTTGTTATATAATTTATATTTATATTTTTTTTAAATTACTATTTTTCACTTTATATTTGTTTCAGTTCTGTTTTATGTTGCTTTGGCAATAAAAACACATTATTGTGTGAAAGTAAGTGAGATGTGAATAAAATGGCGGATTTGTGTTTTTATTAATTAAAATAAATCCCAGATTGGGAAGATAAAGTGGTGTAAAAGTGTGTGATGATGAGAAACTGATGAATATAAATTTAAACTCGAATGAATTGTTTGGTGTTTAGTTTTGGAGGTCCAGAGAAAAAGTTAGTAAATGATGATGATGCTGTTTAAGAGAGAAAGAGGCAGAGATTGGATTTGATTGGATTTGATTGGATTTGAGTGTGTTCTCGGCCAGAATCTGACTTGAACACGTCACATCTCTCCTGCTGGCTCTTTGATGAGTTGCAGTCCTGAATAAATGGTTCAGTTGGTGAGATAAATGAAGTAAAAGCTCAGGAGTCCTACCGAGGGCGCAGATGAAGAGCGCTCTGAGAAGGAGGAGGAGCGGCGGCGGTGTGGGCGTCGAGCTCAGGCCGAGTTTGTGGCGGATGATGGCGGCGTTTCTACCGTGCAGCTGCGCGCTCTTCCCCTCTCTCCCTCTCCGGCTCTTCCCTTCACTCCGCTCATTCTGCTCCTTCGCGCCCGCTTTTCTTGCTTTAACTACCATCTTTTCATTCTAAACCTACCGAACATTTACAAAATATAAAAGCAGCAGAAATTTCGCAGCGCCTCAGCAGCAGCTCTGACTGACTGAGACACTCTGAGAGACTGTTAGCACTGTTAGCTTCTGCTGAGGATAACAGGAAGTGCTGCTGCTCGTAACCACGGCAACGGACATCCCAAGGGGGCGGGGCTTCAGCTGACTTCCGGAGACGCCATAACTACTACCATTAATCACACAAATACACACGTAATTATTATATAATTAATGTTTAATATAACTCAATATATATAAAGTAATGTTTCATTTATTTCATTCCGCCATTATTAATTAATCTATACAATATTATTTATACTATATAATTATTATAATAAATTACACGAAGTATTTATTAAATTAAAGTAATTTTAACTACAGAAGTGTGTAAGGAGAAGCTCACTAAGGATTATATCACTTAGGATTTTTTTGTGATATAAAGATTTCATTCTTTCAGTCTTGTTTGCTGGTTAAACTCCAGACGCACAGGATTAAACTCAGTGTGAAAGATTTATAGATTTCTTTTAACTTCAAATGACAAAAACATAAAAGCCTTAAATGCAATAAACACAATAGAGGTCTGAAGTATGAGCAATATATTTAAAAAAAAAAAAAAAAGGAAAATAACATAATAAAAAAATATGTTTAACATTTTTATATGTTTTATAATTTAGATGTA